>JADLZK010011061.1:0-364491 GCA_015847255.1 Hyparrhenia diplandra
TACTTTATTTGTAATTCCACAACATTCCTGCAAAACAACTTGAAAACACACAAAAAGTCGTGGAACTCGTTAGATAAATAATGTTTGGTTATGTTTCACATGTAATATTGTATTGAGTGGTTCACTTTGGTGGTAGTAAAAACATGCATTAATTGAGTGTCAACAGCGTGGTGGCGCAGGATGGTGTGGGCTGGTGGCTAACGCCGCCGCTTGGCCCCACCGCAACCGCGATCCGGCGATGCCGCCGGACCGACCGCGTTAAGCGCCAGTAATGGCCTAGGTGGGTGCAGGGTGGTTGAAAGGGTCCTAGATAATGGCTAGAGGGGGGGGGGTGGCGCAATGCATCTACAAAACCACTTAAGCAAGCCGGTTAGAATAACAAATGGCATATGAGCAGTTTTGCAGCAGCACTAAGGATATGCAAGCCTCACTATTTGCAATTCTAGTGACTATGATCTCTAAAGCACACTTCAAAGCTAAGTCACTACTTTACTCTGGGTGAGAAAACTAGCAACTAGGCTACACTACTTTCACTAGCAAGCTACACAAGGCAAAAGAAACAAGTAAGTAAAGCTAGAGATGAGTTTGCTTTTGTTTATACTGATGTAGAGGCAATAATCCAATCACCGAAGAAGATATACAATCTCGAACACAAAGATTGAAGGAAGCCAATCGGGGAGACAAATGATGAACACAAGATTTATCCGCGGGGTTCACTTGAGCAAATCAGCGATGTCCTCGTTGTGTCGACCAACACCTCCTTGGTCCCTTAGGCCCCAGGCGGTTGTTGGTATATACCTAACGTCACTACTAAAAGTGGGTAATCTCACTTCTAGCAATGGCACCAGAAATGTGAATCGGTCTTTGCTCGAATATCACTACCACCATGGATGGAGTTAATTTCACCATTATAACTCGAGGAGGTAAATCCACACCATTTCTTAGCATCATAATACTAGGTTGGCATCCCCGACAGCAATGCCAGAGAATGCATGGATGGTATTCATGAATATGCCACTTGTAATCTAATGATAAATAAAGAAGATGATATCCGCAAGCGCATAGATAGAAATACCATTGTAGCATTTGCCAGGGAGTAAACCGGGTATGGATTATTTATATGTTTTACCACAGGAAGTGGGAAGCTATAGGTATATGATATCTCTCCTTTGCAGTATTAGCCAATGTAGAGGTAAACCATAAGGAATCTAATTACTCAAAATAGGGGATAAGTCATAATGATAAAGAATAATGATGATATGATTATAATTGAAGTCAAAGATCATGGTGAGATTGCCACTAGAGTGTATCATAAAGACAATAGCATGGTATGGGTGAACAAAAAAAAGATATCCCTAAGTTATCCCCTAGTCATATGTTAATGCATACTAGATTAGTGCAATACACCACAGTAATCATAGCAAGAGGAAGAGCATCATATCACATGGTGAACATTACCAAGGAAGATCAAGAATAGAGCAAGTCTACGAGGTAAGCAGCTCAACTAGCCCTACATTCAGAGTGGACTCCAAAGAACTCAATGGAGTGCCACATCCACAATCTACCACATGACCCAGAATGTAGGGTGCAATCACCCAGGAAAACAAGTATAAGCACCATGCTCACACAATGTTTCACTCACCCAGATACTCATAAGATGAGTGCCATATGACTCCGTAGCGAATATAAAGACAATCTAACTATACTAAGCATATAATTATAATAAGCATTAAACCATATAACTATGAATATAATCATTGAATAGATCAAAGTCATAACAATTGCAAATACTTACAGAAAATTACAAGAGAGAAGGCTGCAAGAAGTTGTTGTTGCTCCTTCAACCTTCTAGAGCGATCAGGGATTCACGACAAACTCCCTCTAAGACTAGCCTAGATAGCTAATGCTCTTATGGTGGAACTCTAGGGCTTGAGATCTTGATGATTTGAGTTGATGACTTGATTAGTATGAGAAGTAGAATGAATTAGGGTTTCACCGGGGCAATAGGACCTGTGCTTATATAGCCCGAGGCCGATGAACGCAGAGCCGTCAAACCGACTTAATCAACAGATTAGATTGCATCTAAAGGTTGGTTATGTAAACCGCCATAGGAAGATGGTCACTAAAAGGGTGGGGCCAGGGCACAGGCGTGCTCATGGAGGGCATGGATGTGCTCTTCCCACTTGTTGGCGGTCATTATCAAGCATTTAATACCACCAACTCGGGTTATTCAAGGGAAATAAACAATCTCACTGGTGCATATGCATTTTATTTCTAACCTAGTTCCACTTGTATTGGTAGAAAGCATAACTGCGGTATAAAAGTGAAACAATTACCATACGCTCAATCTAACAAGTAACTTACAAAACCGAGTTGCGCCTTGTCAGGGAGGGCCAACAGTCCGGAATCGGGCAAAAACGGGCGATGCGCTGGGTTGTGGACAAAGTGGGCAGGCGGCCGCGGCTTTGGCTTCGAGAGCCGGGCCAAACCTGGGCGGCCGGCCTGCGGCGGCAGCACCAGGCACGGCTCCCGATCCCGCCGCGGCTCGCTGACTTTCACGCTGCCGAAATGTTGAAGGCGGGAAAAGATGGTGCAAAGTTGGCGCCGAGTTTTTCTCCACCAAAGTGCCTAAATTTTTGGCCTCACTTCGTAATAACATAAATAGGGGCGCTACCCCCTCTAAAGCATCAAGACACAACCATTCACTCACTCATTTTTCCTCACACTCCACTCCATCACTCACACTTGGTACACATTGGAGTGAGGGAAAGGAGCCAAGTTAGAATTAGAAGGGAGTGAGGGAGGAGGAAGTGTGGAGAAGAAGGGAGTAGCGCCCCTCTGCCTCGGGCGAACGGAGTTCAAACCTGTCGCTCCCGTCTCACATTTGTACCTCTACGGATCATCCTACGAGACATTAGAGATCCGTGTTCTATTCACAACAATTATCTTCGAGTTTAAATTATTGCACTTTAATTATACGTTCACCGGTTAAGTTGTTTACCATATCGGTAGATGCTCTAGTAAGAGGACTCTTGATGAAGACGGATGCTCCTGGCCAACGCTAGAGTACGTGATAAGTAGTGTAGACGTGGTGTCCCTGACTACAAGTCACCCTCTTTACAATCAGTCCGGTAGTGAGGTAAGAGGCGGCCGGTGGTGGCGAGCCCTGTTTGACCTTAGTATTCCTCCACGTCCGGTTGTGCGGTAGTCTGGAGGCCGGACCCTTCTGTGGCAGACCGGGGAGAGCCGGCATTACGTGAATTTTGGATAATCCGCTGTAGTAGAAACTCTACCCGGTTCACCTTTCCATCTTCATCGGTAGCTAGTGAGCACGACTTAACACCCGTTCCACTGTGGAAATCGATACCCTGAACACTTTCGGGTGAGAAGTGCTACAACGGAATTCCGTGCGCTTGCGAGACTATTCTGCTTACACTAAAACAACACCACTGCCATGTGGGCCCCAGCTTGCAGGTGCTTGCTTCTCGTGTCTTCTAGAGTCTTCTTATACGTATACATCGTTGGAATTCGATTGGGACATGTCCTTTACTCATATGGCTTGATAACTCTTGCTGTTTTTCGTGCATAGTCCTAAAAAATATATAGAAATCCCACCAAAACTCATAGAAATTGTCGGTCCAAGCCCTAAGTCTATCTTTGAATGGCATTTTGGTTCATTCTCATGTTAATTGATGGCTATATGATAACAAGTGTTAACAAGCCCACAAGCTTACCCACAGCTGAGTCCTAGCAAAGTTTAACTAGAGTTGGATCAGGAGTTGCTACGCTGTCATGCCTCAAAAGTACACATGCCTTCAAACAAAAACTCTCCTCCGGATTAGAATTGTAGACTATTCCAACCTTCAAATTACTCATATTACAGCTAAAAAGCTTTATACCTTCTCTTGGGTCTTGAGCAATTGAAAGATAGAACAATCAAGTTAAAGCACTATGTCTCTCAAGTTCTTTGATCAACTATTATTCTGGAGTTTTGCAAGATTTTCAAAATAAAACTCAGAGATTTCTATTGTATGACCCTCTCACAAGTCTCATATGTGGTATTTGTGGATCCTCTGAGGCAATAATGATGTTATGCCTTCTCTCCTCTCAATGGAATATGTATATATGGTATTTTTGGAACAAGGTAGTGTAACATCCCTGGTGTTTGACTTATCTTTGCACATCATTATCATGGGCATAATAAGCATCATCAAGGTCATCATCCTGCATATTGCGCCATTGCTTGTTTTCTTCATGTAATATGAAGTTGCTTTTATTCATGCCTTGTGCACTAAGCTTGATTGTTATCTTGATGATTGCTATGGTTGCTTGTAGTGCTTAGTATGGTTTGGTTATAATTTGGAATCACTTTGTCCTTCCTTCTTAGGAATCATGATATGCTTATTGTGCTTGAGTGGCATAGAAACTAATTTCCAAAATGATTTCACAAGTGCTTTCAAGCGCTTATATGACTGAATCTTTAAGCAACTTTGTCAAGAATTTTATAAGGAACAAAGTTGTTTAATGACCATTTTATAAATACTCTAACATATTCAAAAGTATTCCTTTTTGCTGAAACATGCATGTTGTCCTGCTGAAACCTGAAATCTGCCTGTCTGAAATTGTTTGCAAAGTGCCACTATTTTTGGGCTCTATAGTTTAAATCTACTGAACTAGCCAAACTGACAAAGTGTTGTCCTCATGTAGCTCTACAGTTTTGTCAATTGCACTAAAGTCTGGGATACCAGGTTTTTCTTGAGCGATACGAGTGCAAAGTATGGGGTTCATGCTATTTTCAAAACTGGTTTTTCCTTTAACCCAAAAATGATTGATTTTATGTTTATTTTTGTAACTCAAAAAATTAGGCTGTTTGGAACAACTCCTTTAACATGGAAATGTTCTAAATTCCATGTGGAACATTTCATCTTTAAGTGCTCCAAATCCGCACAATTTTTTTAGTTATGGTTCAAAACGGCTCACTTTAAATTAAATTATTTTTGGAATGAAATTTGACTTCTGGCAATTCAAATTCTAGACCGAATTAAGCTAAAGGTTCTATACATCAAATATTCACCATTTTATGCTGATCATTTAATTTAACGCATCTTTGGCTAGTATGCGCGGGTTTTTGAGATATAGAAATAAAACTAAAAATAATTATTATTACAAAAGGAAAAAATCACAGGGGGAACCGGATTGGGCTGGCCCGCCTGGCTTACCGGCCCGTCTGTCGCGCTCATCCGCACCGTGCCTGTCGGTGCCGCCGACCGGGCCCTGTGGCCACCCGCTGGCGTACCGGACCGCGTGGGAGGGGGACGCGTGGGTGCCCAGGTGTCCGCGATGCATGCTGACTTGGATGCAGCTCACCACCTTTCGTGCTCACCCATTACCGCTCCACGTCTTGCCCTCTCGCGCAAGCAACAGTAGCAGTAACGGTGCCGCTTTGCCGCCTACCGTTCCAAGCCGCCGCCACAGCCGTTTGAGCCAATGTCGGCCGCGTGAGCTACCTTGCCGTCCGCCGCCTTCTCTTTTCCCACCGCGCCCTCCTTACAGTCCTCCTTGAGCCCGGCGAGCAATCCAATTCATACCACCGTCGTCGACTTCGGCTCACCGCCATGTCGCCGTGCCGCGTCTGCTCGACATCCGCACCTGCCTAGGCTGCCTCGACGGACCCGCTTTGCCATTGGGAAAGCCGCCGGACCGGCCCAGCTTCGGCTGCGAGCTCGCTTTGCCGGCTTTACATGGCCGGCGGTCCCACCCTCCCTGCAGCTGCTCTCCATCGGTGACGGCTAGGCCCGGCACGCAGTCGGTCCCTCTGAATCAGCCCGCGGCAGAGGTTCTTGGGTGAGCAGCTCGAGGGTGTGCTTAGCGTTTACGTTCGATTTTCGTTTACCAGCAATGCAGATTTGTATGGAATGTTTGATAAATCATATCTGGAGTTTGAGAGCTCCGTTTTGAGTGAACTAAATTTTGTTAGGTTCTAGTTTTTTATTAAAAATATATGAAAGGTGCTAGTGTTCTATAGCAAAATAATAGCTATGATTTATTCTTTGCCATGCATGTTGGAAATAATAGAGTAATTTATATCTCTTTGTATATATAAGCTCTGTTGGCTCTGAAATTTTATGAAACTTAGGTATGCTTTCGTAGTGATGCTAGAGTTAAGTACACCATCATGGATGCTGTATGAATGAATCCATGATTTCTCTTTGCCTTGCATGTGTGATGTGAAACTTCTGGATAATTTTAGTAAATTATCTATAAGTCCAGTAAATGCTTAATGGGATCTTTCCTTCTGTTGCCATGAGAAGCCCTACGAAAAGGTTTGAGCTGCATTGGATGTCTCTGTTGTAGGATTTCTATTTATGCTCCTTCTTTACAAACTATGTAATTTGTTATTTTCTGACATCTCCAAATCTACTTGGCCTAATGTTTGTGAAATTGTGGTACAGAAGCTTGCTAGAGAGTGATGTAGTAGGTTGTGTATTTTTGGTAGATTTTTCTGGACACTTGTGATGTATATTCAAATTTATGCCTTTGCCGCGAAATAAATTAATAAATGCATTAAATAAAAGTATTTCTAGAAAAAGGATGCTTATTGTGGTGTATATATATGTCATGTGTGAGCTGCTGTGATGGTTGGTATGAGTAGCCTTTCCGTGCTTTTTGTGATAGTATAAAGCTTTTCAACTTTGATTTATTGCTTTGACTGAACAGCTGGGAGAGATTCCAAGAATACTCCCAATTGTTGATGTTTGTTGTGGTCAAGTTGAATACGAAAAGTAAGTCTCATAACTCTGCTTATCTAGATTCTGACCAGTTTTGGTGACCATTGGTTTTAGTTTTCCTTTGAGTTATGTCATTCTCTCGCGAAGGTCCAGAAATCTGTCCTCGTGCAGTGCTTCTGGACAGTTTCTGTGTTTCTGTGTTTTTGACCCTAGATGTTTCTGCGAATCTTGCTGTGATGTGTCTGAAAGTGTTTTGTAGATAATTTAAATAAGCTCGCACAAATAGTGCTACTTGCTGCTATTTTAGGAGGTCTGTAGCTCTAGCTGTGACTTTTCTTGTAACTAGGTGCATGCAGTCCAGTTTGGTAAAATGAGAGTGAATTGTGTGATTTCCATGAGTGTCTTGATCTGCTGGTTATGGTAGCTAAAGTGCTTGATCTTTATGCCATTATTGTTTCTGATGCAGTGGATAGACCTCTCTTTACTCAAAGAAGAGGAGTTGTATGTTGCTGCCGACCGCGGTGAAGCTCTGGCGGTCAACTTCAGAGCCACCTCGCTTTATATGGTGCGCCTCGGAAGGGAGTCATGACGTTGACTGTGGGCAAAGTGCGCGTTATAATTCCAATGCTGTACCGCGCATGTTGACCTCCCTGAGAGTAGCGGCGATTGCGCCTCGGTGATTCTTGAGGTTGACCGAGATGGGTGACCCATTGACCTTCTCGGCGGAAGGTAGAGTGAGTGTTAGGATTCTTTCCCAGCTGGGTAGTAATCGCATTCGGAGTCGCCATCGCCTCTTTGGATAGTGAGCACTTGATGGACTATCTCCAAGTATCACATGCCATTATAATAAAATGAAGTGACTCCATTGATGATGCTGCGATAGCGACGGTTCCTGTTGAGCCACTTTGTGTAAGTCTGTTAAGTGGCTGTTGTTTACTTGTGTTACTAGAACAGGTGCAAACCTAGATGACAGGTTAATGAGCATTACAATATGATGCAAATAATTCATCCTAGAACTTAATCTCGAATAAACGTCTTTATGCAAAAGAGCCAAGCTTAGCCTACCTTTTATAAAGCCTTGCATAATCCTTGGAGTCATTCTTTATTTCTAGTTTATGACGGGCAAGTCTAGGCGAAAGTACCTTCTACGTCTCGAGTTTTATTCCCACTTGTTGCGCGTGTGATGTATTTTACTCGGGTTGTTGCAAGTACTATCTTCTGCGTCACGGGGCGTATGAGGACTGTAATTCGCTGGGCATGGTCTTCTGATATTTCTGTATTCTCATGTCATGTTATGGACTTGTGTGTTATATTCTGGCAGAGGTAAACCTTAAACTTATGTTGAACCTTGATTTGCTTTCTACTAGTTATGCTACAAACTTGGTTTGTAACATTTGATTACTCCAAATTATGAAGATGTACTCTATATGAACTTCTGTCAGACAATATTGTAACATATGTGTGTTTGTTTTGCTGAGCAATTACAGCCTTGTTGTAACATTGTGGTTTGGAAATCCTTCGAGATTTCAAAGTTGACTTCAGATGCTCATATGAGTGCGAAGTTCGAGTGACTTGGTCGCTTCGTGATTATTTTTGAATTTTGCTCTTATAATTTTGGGTCTTTGAAATCCTTTGAGATTTCAGTGACTTGCGATTATACGAGTGCGAAGCGTTCAGACTTGGTCACTTCAGTGATTATGAATTTTTGCTCTTATAATTTTGGAGTCGCAAGTATCACCGGAGCAGCAGTTGCGTGCCTTTCACTCTTTCTCACACCTCTCCCTATAACTAAAGCTTGCTATGTAGACTCATAGGTGAGAGCTTACGGCTCATATACATACCTTACTAAGCATATATTGTAAGTCAAACAGTGGATCCAAGAGAAACAAGTCATACAATCAAACCAAGATGTGTGCATGTGTATAGGTATTATATGGATATGGTGTATGGGATGATAGTATATGAGGGGTGAAAGACTAAATTCTACTTTTGCTCCTTATAGCGATCACATCTTTTGGAACTTGGAAACACTAAGAGAACCGGGCTGCACACTTTTCTTTTTTTTTTTTTTTTAGAGGCGGGCTTCTAAGTACCCATTGTTTTCCTTGCGGACACTTGTCCATTTTTTTTCAACTCTCTTTCTCTCTTTTTTTTTCAACAGCTCTAAGCCTCTTTTTTGTAATAAAACTTTATAAGAGATAATAACAAGAACAACAAAGCTTTAATAGAAGTGATTGGGATATTTGGCTTGGTGGATAGGTATAAATATTTTTTGGTGTTTTACTCCCAATGTAGAGATAAAAACATTTTTTGGGTGGAATTGTAAGAAAGTGGAATAGGACTGCACACATACTTCAGGGGTAGAAAAAGCAACATATGTATGTGGAGTGGTTAAATAGAGTGGCTGCAGAATGGAGTGGAGCAGGGGGTAGAGTGCACACAATCTTGATTCAAAGTAATGACAAGTATCAAAGAAAGCCGAGGAAGCTTGACAGCACTCAATGCAAAGTAAGCGGCATTAATGTACCTTGTTGGTATACCTTATAGCATAAAATATAGAGGTTTTAAAACGAAAATAAGGGCATAAAATGAATAGTAACATAGTATAAGGGCTTGGCGACATAATTCCACGAGTTTTGGTGATTTATATATTTTCAGGGATTAAACGAGGCGCCCAGAGTTTGCAAGCCCCTACGACATAAAGGCGTATCCCGTGGCGTGGCTTAGCGTCGGAACCCAAAAGAACATTCTAGAAGACACCCCGGAGGACCGGCGGTGGGGGTGGGGCGAGAGCCGGGCGGCCGCCCTACTGGCGGCGGCGGCCGTGAGGCCCCCAATCGGCCTACCGCCGTAGGTCGGGTTGACAACCATTAAGAAGAGAATCTACACCGTTGCTCAAAGGTCGGTTTGATCCAAGGGCTTTTCATGCATCGCCTAGGGCTATATAACAAGACCCCGACCCCTGGGTGAAACCCCTAATTAATTCTAATTCATTCCAACTCCAAGTCATCAAGTCAAGATCCCAAAAAGCCTAGTTCCACCATATTAGGCATTAGCTATCTAGGCTAGTTCTGAAGAAGTCAAGTATTGTCTTGGATTCCTGATCGTCAAAGAAGTAAGCGGGAGCCGCGCCTCGTGGCTTCTCTCTTGTATTTGATCTTGTAAGTATTTTGGTTATTTACAATTGCTAAGGCGTTGCTCTATTTAATGATTATATTCTTGGTTAGTATGTTTCAATGTCTATTATGATTATATATCTAGTATAGCTAGATTGTCTTTATATTCAAGCATGGAGTCGTATAGCGCCCCCTTAGATGCGCACTATGTGGGTGGTCGACAATGTGTGTAAACGTGGTGTTTATACAACGTTTGCTCGCGACATCACCCTATATTAGGGGCGTGTGTGGTAGATCGTGGATGTGACACTCCCATTGAGTCTTTGGAGTCCACCCCCGAATGTAAGGGCTAGTTGAACTTTGTTACTATGGTAGGTTGGTTTTGTTCCTAATCTTCCTTAGTAATATTCACCATGTGTAGATATATTGCTTTCTGCCATGATTTGCTAGGTTTATTGCACTAATCTTAGTATGCATTGACATATAAGTAGGATTAACATAGGAATATTCTGTCTATTCTACCTATACCATCTATTTGCCCTTTTATGACACATTCTAGTGGCATACGATGATCTTTGACTTGGCACTTATCATTTATCTTTATCTTTATATGACTTACCCTGTTTAGAGTAGTTAGATTACATATGGTTATTCTACTTTACAACCTTTAAGTGACCACAATCAATCTACCCATAACCTACCCCTTCCTTGTGGTAATATATAAATACGATACTGGACTTACTCCCGGTGAAGTGTGCTACATTGGTGTTTCTATTTGTGCGCTTGCAGATACCTTATCATAACAAGAGTTTCAAGTGTCATATTAAGAATACCATCGTGCATTTCTTAGCATTGTTAACTAGGGTTGCAGGACTAGTTTAAGTAGGCAATGCTAGAATGTGTGGTATAGCTTTTATTGCCTATCGTGGTGAGATTAACTCCACCATAGATAATGTTAAGTCACACACCATAACTAACACCGTCTAACTTTATTAACTCTCCGCTTTGACTTTTTATTGGAATGTGAGATTAACTCCACATCCAAGCTAACTTATTAGATAGATACCATTTATACATTTACGGCGTCGTCCTAAGAGTGGTCTTAATCCATTCTTTTTGTGATTGCGTTAAGAAATGTCAACAACCCATTTCTGGCGCCGTTACCGGGGGAAGGGTGCTAGCCAAACAAACAAACATATTTGGATAGATTGATATCACTTGCATCCACGTGAAGTATTGAGCACACCATTAGTCACTACTCGAGCAGGGATTACCCTTGTTTTGTCTACTTGTGTGTTTATCTTATGCGGGGTAATGAATGAATGAATTGGCCATCCGGATAATTATATTGAAGATCGAAATATCAGGAAAGGGCAAAATCAAGCTTAGAAAAACTCCAACACCTTACGTCCCCGGGCGATCATTGATCAAGGCAAAGCTTAAACACCAGTTTTTGAGGCCATGGCTACAAGATACTATGAGAGTTCTCTGGCCCCATTTCACGGCCAATAGTGGCGCAGTTGAGATTAGGCGATGACCGAACTCAATCTAGGCTCATCAACATGTTACAAGCTAGCCAATTTTGTGGAAGGCACACACGAAGATGTGAGTGCTCATCTCCAACGTTTTTAGGTGGAGGTCTACGATACCCCACCATTGAGAAGAGTACCAAGAGACGCCATTCTACTTCTCCCTCCTCCCATTTTTACCATTGGGGAAGGCAGAGTAGTGATTCTCAGCTAATAAAAGAAGAATATTACATGGTCACTCTACTCTACTGCCTTCCTAGTCAAGTTCTTTCCTATAGGCAATACAAGTGCCTTACGGAAAAAGTTATCAATTTCGGCAACAACATGAAGAACCTATCCCGGAAGTGTGGGAACACTTCCAAGATTATATCTACGAATAACCACATCACGGGATGGAGGTGGCTACTCATATAGGCCGTCTACCACGAGTTCAACTAAGTACTTTCATTGAGACCATGGATGTTGTTGTTGAGGTGCTTTCCTATCACTTACACTCATTAAATCTATTGAACTTGTGGAGAAGATACCTTCCAACCAGAGATGGGACGAAGAATGTCAACCCTACAAGAGATCAGAGGAATGCACCCGGCAAAGAGGGCACATAGTCACAAACTAGCCCCAAAAGATTGAAGAAGGATGTGAGTTACAACAATAACAACAACTATCATCCTCAATAGAATCAAGGTTGGAACCAGCGAGGAGGCCCAGCTACCAAGGTTTCTACTTCAAAAGTTTGAAAGAAAGGATGAAAAGATGACTCCTACCACCGATAAAGAAGATCCATGGAGACCATAATCCCCATCAGAATTGGACCCACACCATTGAGGCCACGCTATGTGACTTTAGCTCAAGCATCAGCATCATGCCTAAGGTAATTTATGAGAAAATTCATGGTTCATCATTATTGTATATAACCATGTGGTTGCAGCTTGCAGACCAGTCACCCAGCTACCCTAAAGGAATAATTGAAGATGTGATTGTATGGGTTAGACACACATGTGTCTTTGGCATATTTTCTTGATTATTTAAGGAAGAGATAAAAAGGGCACCAATCATATCGGGCCGACCATCTTGAGCACGGCCAAAGCTATCATCTACATCATCGGTTCAAAAATCGCTCCACCATCAAGGGGGGAAAGGAGAATTCAACTTCAAAACCAGGACACCTACATCTCCTGCTCACCTACGAACACCATACATCTACGTGAGTTAACACCGGAACCTCTGATCAAAACCATCGAGAGAAAAAGAGGAACAAGAATAAGAACAAGAAGGCAGGCCTACAAAGAAGATCGGGAGTCCTAAACCATAGCATGTTCCATCAACCCGTTGACCTTCAACAACACTTATTGATACGGAATCCGGCATCAACCTAATGGCAAGGTAATATAAATTATTTGGTAAGATGCCTTGTACCCAACATATGTGCATAGATGGCCGGACAAATCATGGATTTTACGGAAGGGAATTGCTAGAGGCGTACCCATTACAAATCAATGAGCACTATGTCCTCACCAACTCCTTAGTCATGGACATGGGGAAGAATAGGATCCACCACTAGTCTTTGAAATTATTCCTCAACACCACGCCGTCATCATCATCTACATCGGGAGAGATCCACTTCCAGTTCCCTCTGAGAAAAAGGTATGCTTGTACTTTAATAGTTACACTAATTATGAACAGCCAAAGAAAGAACAGTCGGCATGCAAGGAGCAAGCTTGGGGAGGAAGGCCAATTCCTCTACTAGATGATCCATCATACTCTTTCCTCTTCACAAACCCTCGTCACTCCACACGCTGGTTTGAAACCTCTCCATTCACTATTACTTTTTTCCACAAGTTTAAATGATTTTTGTTGCATCCTTTAGAGAAGAAAAGTGAATACAAAACATGAGATAAATGATCTACGCTAAAATCTTCAGCCAAAAACTTTTTTGGGTAGCATAAGCGACCTTTAGCCCTGTGACAACACTATCCTTGTTACTACTTGTATATTCCTTGGGTATGTATTTGTCCACTAGCGACTAATGAGGGAATAAAACCATAAAGAGGAGGCGAAAAGGTCCTAACAAAAAAGGATGATGAAATAAAGGGAGACAAGTTAGGAACACGATACACAAGAAAGGCCAAGAAAGAAAAGCTTCGAGGAGAAGAAAAGGATCACCACAAGGTGTTATGATGCGTCACACACTCCAATAATAAGGTAACATCTTGAGGTAAGTTGTCTTTACCTTAATTATGGCCTGTTCATAAATAATGAATCAAACATGTTAGAGTAACAACCTTGCTTGATCTAGCTTTATTAGCTCAACTTGTTTTGTTTCTTTAATTGTTCCTATCACCATTATCCTAATCTCATAGTCCCCAATAAGTCAAAAATTTTCGCATCCTGCTTTGGAAGATAATCATTAAACCTTTGATGCCCAATTTCGATCTTATCACCCTTGTCATAAATGAAGAAAATAATAATAATAATAAACATTAACTCTATCTTGTTTAATGTACCTAAGGTTCGAGAATAATGAATAAAGTTATGGTTACATTTGGTGTTTTCCCACCAACGGGGCCCATCACTTGATCTCTACCTTGTCTTTGCAAGCGGGACACACTTTGAGCAAAATGTGGAGGAGTCATCACTCCCAAAATTCTATAAGTATATGTCACGAACCCAAAGTATGCACACTAAACAAGATGTTGCCCGCTTCCACTATCAAAGCTTCACTTCAAACCATGGGACCAACAAAAGAACAAGGGTGATGTCATCAACCGAAATCACTATCTCAAGAGCGCAACCGCCAAGATCCGATAATGCACTTGAGAAGTGATTAAGGTAAGAAATCTTGTTTGGAGGACTTTAAATCCCCGAACCTTCACCGAAAGGTAATTCGGGTAAGTTATCCATATTAAATTATTAGCATTGCATATTTACTTTCTCCAATTGCATAGCATATTTCCCTTTTCCAAATTGCATTAGAAAAGACAATAAAAATATTTAGTGTTTTGCTTTGTTTAAAAACCTAAAGCCCCATGTGAGTAAATCGAGGTTTAACACCCTCGAGAGATATTTACCGTGGTGGCATAAAAATAAAATAAAGATGCATTCATAAGTTCTTTATCTTCTTTTGCATACAAAATAAGAAAATCAAAAATATTTTTTTGGCCGCTAAAAAGATCGAGGCGACAAAAGTAAAGTGGCTAAACTCTAACGCCTACTCCAAGTTCCACTAGCTTTTGTTGTCTATTTGAGTTTAAAGGCGAGGATTTCGAAGGGAGAGAGACATGATGGCCGACACCATTGTCACCATCTACCTCAACTTCCCATCATCAACCCGATTTTCCAATCAAGCTTGGGGAAGCACCCCCAGTTATCTGATAAGTATCTCTACTACTACTACTATTATTACTAGCTAGATATTTGGTTTTGCTTAGTTTGCTTAAGTTGCTTAGAGTGAGTCTATATAATCTTTAAAAGAGTCTTTATTATAGTATGAATAAAATGATCAGAGAGAGTGTACACCTTTTACGCTTTTGCTTTCGACTAAAAGAACTAAAAAATAATGGAGATGATGAATAGTTGCTCCGTCTAGTTCCTTTCAAGTACCTAGCTTTCAAGCTTAATTTCTCTCGAAGCTTTAAATGTAAAAGCTGCTTTTTGACTTGAGATTTACTCTAAACCTGAAATTTGTGGATTGCAAATGCTTGCTCTAGAGTCTAGGTGATTGACGGATATGATATATGAAAGTTTTGAGCTGCTATTTCTCTTACTCCTTGTGACACAAGATTTACGGAGATTTATCTTTTTGAAAATTATACAAATACACATGATAAGTTCTGTATGTGAGTGTTGAAACTCCTACCACAGCCATATATACATGCTCCATATATTAGGAAAACCCTTTGATATATATAGGCTGCTTGCCTGCATTGAGTTTGGTCAATCTTTGTCGACCCTTAGAAACTTGTCATGCTGATGTACCTCCATCCATCCATCCACCACATCCATATATTCCATTCCACTAGACTCCATATATATATATATATATATATATATGCTACTTCTATCCTAGAAATGCGCATCCACCATACACATCCATTATATACCCGCCAAATATGTTTCCCTCTATCACGGGGAAGAGCAACCAAAAATATTCCATCCATTCAGTCAACAATCTTATAAAAAGCTCTATTATTCTTGTTTATCTCTCAAAAGTTTATTGCAAAAAAAAAAAGAGACTTGGGTTGTAGTTAAAAAAAAGAAAGAAGAAGAGGGGAGATGAAAAATGGACAAGTATCCTACGGGCGAGTAGAGCCTACCTCCCTAAGAGAAAAGAGAATAAAGGAGAGTTAAAAAAAATGGACAAGTGTCCGCTGAAAACAATGGGTACTTAGATGCCCTCTCCATAAAAAAAAAAAGAAAAAAAAGTGCAACCCAAAGGTTCTCTCAAGTGTTTTCAAGTTTCAAAAGAGAGATGATTTTTCAAAAAGAGCTAGAAAAAAATTAGACTTTTTCTCATCACATTCATTCCATTCATTTCACACCTACCTTCATATTCATTTCATTCCATCATACACATGCATCAACGTGACTCGTAACTTTGGATCCATTGCTTGAACTTACAATATATGCAAAGAATTTAGTTTTTCTCTCACCACCTATGAACTCCGGATATAAGCTTTGGGGTCAAGAAGGCTAGTGTCCTGCGCCTTAGTCAAAAATACTAGATACTATGAAAAGGAGAAAGGCCAAAACAACCTTTTTGCCTTAGTGAGGATCACCGATTCAAATGAGAGACTTGAAGGGTTCACTTGTTGGGGAGGGCGACCCTACCTTCACCTCTGCGGGGGCCAAGGAGCAATCTCCGTTAACATATTGCGAAGTCTTTCGACAAGCATTCGTCATCAGTACACATGCATCAGGTGCCCAAGTGATAAGGCGCGGGCAAGCAAGCGGGAAAGGCCGACGGAGGGGACTGCCCCCTCCGCGAGATGCACGGAGCCATGGCATGAGGAAACCTACACCCCCGGGCGGCGGGGAGAAGTCTGCGTGTATTTCCCGTGCCCCTGACCACGTACGAATAGTTACTAGCTTGCCCAGCAGAAAGGGGCCCGGTTAATAGCGTGTGTTCTCCTACCATGTACCAAATTGTAAATCGGCCCCTCGACCCTTTGAATTCCTATAAATACCGGGTGCGGGCACAAGGAAAGAGGATCGGTTGTTGGCGGTTTAAGTGCCATTGCTGCGTTTTTATTACACCCGCGTCTCGCCTTACGCATCATCTTATCCCCTCCTCCTTCGGGGCGAGGCCCAGAGTCTCGCCTCGACCCCTCGGCAGCGAAGGCGAAGGTCGGGACGGAGGTCGCTCGCTCCCGTTGTGTTCTCGACTCACCACGTAGGAAGCCCTGCGCCCCCTTCCGCCCCCTCAGGGGAGCGAAGGCTAAGGGGGACGCGGCGATCCCGCACGGTTGGCCGTCCGTGGGGAACGACACAAAGTCCAAAGCCATGCCAGTCACCCGCCCGGCGAAGCCCGTCGCGCGGCGGGAACTCTTCCCCGAAGAACCCCGAGATCAAACCCGTCAGCGTCGGCATGCGGCCACCACGCACCCAAGCGACTCGGCGAGGGGGTGCGGGAGCCAGAGAGAACCCCGCCATCGGACCCCGGTCATCCGATATCGGAGGTCACGGGGAAGAAGGCCATGACGCCCGGCAAAGCGACTCGCGAGGGCGACGGCGGGGCGTGGTCGGCAGCCGTGCGCGGTGTCTCCGCCTCGGCCGAACCCTACGAGGATCCGCTCGGAGGGCTCCTCGAAAGTGCTACAGAAGATGAAGAGGAGGAAGCCGAGCAAGGCGGCAGGCACTAGAGGCCCTCCAAGCCAGGTCATGAAAGAGGAGGAGGTTGCTGCGGGCTCGATCGGAGCGGCGCTGCGGGCCTTCCGAGGGAACAGGCCAAAGCCGCCAGGACCCGGCTGGCATGGATCAACCAGCGGCTCGAGGCAGTGCCGAGAAGTCGGCGGGGGAGGCGCCGCGGCCGACAATCATCCGCCAACCCCGCTCAGGGGCAAGCCCCCGCCTCGCCCAGCCCACCACCACCTCAGCGAGAATCAACCACCCGAGTGCAACACCCGCAATCCTCAACCCTCATAAGCCAACTGTACCCCTCCATGCCCGCCGAAGGGGGCAGCTGCACGCCACGCTCGGCGCGGCCTCCCCAAAATCATCATTACGACCCCAAATCCCGCTCTCCTCGCCCCCCCGGATGCGGAATGGCCTCCGGCATACAGCCACCGGCACTTGCCAAGATACAGCGGGGCCTCAGGCCCGAGCGATTCGTTATGAGCTCTGAAACCCGTGGAAAGCGCGGGAGGAGATCACTCCACAATGGCCAAGTCATTTTGTGATCGCCCCTTAAGAGGTAGCTCGATCTTGATCTTGTATGCGCTGCCCCCAACTCAATCGGGGCTGGTCCGACCTTCGCGGCGCCCGCTTGCCAGCGCCAAATTTCAAGGGAGTTGACTCGAACTCATCGCGGCACCGAGGTTCTTTGAACGTGGTCTGAAGCCAAATGAGCCCTACAAGAGTGGTGGCGGAGGTTTCTCCAAACCAAGGCGGGACCGAGGGGTCTCCGACGGCGTCATTATGGCGGTGGTCTCTTGCATCCGCCCGGGCCCATGTCATTCAAAGATTGAGCGGGGCGGCGAAGACCTAAGCGGAGCTACACGAGATAATGGACAAATGCTGCGGAGGCGATACGCGACCAGCGAAGATAGAGGCCTTCGGCCTCGCCATATCGGCACCGGCCACAGCGACCACCCGCGTCAGGACAACCACCCAAGACCGGAGGCGTCAGGAGTCGCACCATAAGCCAACAACCCCGCCCGCGGCAAAAAACCCACCAACCACCCTAGGCAAAACTACCCACCAAGAACCCCGGACCCGAACCCGGACACCAACATGAGGCCTCACTTAAAAACAACCCTCGCGCCATTCTTTGCGGAGGGGCAAAGGCCATTACACCAAACAATGCCCATATTTTTGCCAAGGGAAAGAGGCGATGGGGGCTAAGCTTCCAAAGCCCTTGAGAGCAAGTTAACCACACAAAGAAAACCGGCAAAGCACCCACTCCAACCACTACACTTTCACCCCCTTGACTATGGAATCGGCACATCCGGGCTTCCACTACCCGAAACTTTCCACTCCGGCACCTTCGGCCCGAGCCGGCCGCGATACTACCGGCAAGTATACAGTTTCACACCCCCGAGCCTCCAGCAAGCTATCACAACCAAGCCCTACCACCTCCACCTCGCCACGCGCCACCGCCGACCCGGCAACACCGGTCAAGCAGAAATCGGACAATGCGTCGGCAAGCCCAACTCATCTTACGGGGGTCATCCTCGCTATCACGCGGGGGCTCCAACGAGGACCCACGGCAACAAGCGGCAGCGAAAGGAGCACTATCGGAGGGGGTCCATCATGTGGAATGCGGGAGGGGCCTCACGAAAACGCCGGCCCGGTCCCACATTCCGATCACCTTCAATGCCGGCGACATGGCTTCGGAGACTACCCTCACACCCGATGCGATGGTCGCCGACACCAACATCGGAGGCTGGGTATTTTCAGGGATCCTAGTAGACCGCGGGCGGCTCCCGCGGTATCTTGTTCGCATCCACCTTCGACAAAATGGGCTGGGCCGAGGGAACATGTTACAACCGGCGAGGCAATCCCTCTTCGGCGGAGGCCCGGCAAAGTTGGGACCATCGGGAAAATCACCTTACCGGTCTCCTTCGGGAAGAGCCCATTCACCGTCAGAAAACATAACGCCGACGTGAAGTGGGCACGTACTACAACGAGCTGCGCCATTTCGCCGCGAGTCACCAACGCATTCGACGCGGTCCTCCACCCAGTTATCTCTGCATGAAGATGCCCTCCGTCGGCGGCATAATTGCCGTGTTCGGAACCGGACGCGACAAGCGCGGAGGGGGCCGTCGCGCCGAGCAACAGCAAGCGTACACAACCTAGAACAAGAAGCTGGGGCCAAGAGCGGCACGGAAGGCGGCGCGGAGCCCCCGCGAGCACTACGCGAAGAAGCGAAAAGTCGGGCTTTTAGCTTTGATCCGATAGAGAAGTAACCATATCCGCACTCACGGACCGGACCTCCGGCGAGCTCTTGCGGTGCCTCGAGAGAGAACTCCGATGTGTTTGCGGTCGCGAGAAGATTTCCGGGGGTGTTAGCCGTGACCTCATCGAGCACCACCTCAACATAAGACCGGACGCCACTCCGTAAAAGCGAAGCTTCGCAAAATGTCGACGAGAGAAGAGTAGCGGCTTGAAGAGAGGTAAACCGCCTTCTAGGCGGAGGTCATCCGCGGGTCAAATACCCACTTGGTTATCCAACGTTGTCATGGTGAAAAAGCAAGCCTTAGCAAAGACAAAGCGGAGCCCACCGGATGGAGGATGTGTGTGGATTTCACCGGCTGAACAAAGCATGCGGGGCGATTTTCCCCCTCCCCGGCTCTCAGCTGAGTCGACGGCAGCGGCGGCCGGAAAAGGTTGTCCCTCACGGACTGTTTCTCGGGATACCACCAAATTTGGATGAACGAGGCAGATGAAGACAAGACAAGTTTCATAACCCCCGCCGGAACTTACGCCCGGGAGAATGGCGAAGGCCTCCAAGCGCCCGGCTCGTCCCTTCCGCGAATGCCGGCGGAGGTGTTCGGAGACGGCGGCGCCATCTCGGCCCTCGTCGGCGACTTGGTAGTCAAAGTAAGTTAAAGGAAGACCACATCACGGACCTCCAAAGGACCTTCGTCCAAGCTGGAAGCGGGCTCAAACTCAACCCCGCCAAGTGTGTATTTGGGTAAGCAGGGCAAATTTCTTTGGGCTGCCTGCGTATCTGTAAAAGGAATAGAGGCCAACCCTTCGAAGATCGCAGCAATCACCGCGATGGAACCTCCGAGGAACAAAAAATCGGTTCGAGAGACTAGCGGGGACGCCTCGCCCGCCCTTAGCGGGTTCATCTCGGGTCGCCCGGCGAGGGGTTACCATTCTTCAAACTCTAAAGGAAAGCAGACCCATTCGGGTGGGGGCCTCCGCCAACAAAGCCGAAGACCTCAGCAGTACCTCAAAAACTTTACCACCCTCGCCCACCGAACGGCGAAGGACTCCTTCTACGTCGCCCGCGCATCGCCACATGCCGTCGGTAGCGATTGCTCGTCAAAGAAGTGAGCGAAGGCACCGCAGTCGAGGCAAATCCCGTCTACTATGTCTCGAAACCCTCAAAGGGCCCAAGCTAAATTACACAGAGCTGAAAAGGTAGCCTAGCATTGATGGAGCAACAAAAAAAACTCAAGCACTACTTCAGGGCACATGAGGTCACCATACCTTGAGCTTTCCCTCGATAACATATTGAAACCAGTCGGTGGGCGAGAATAAGCGAAGTGGGCGGCCGAGATCGGAGACCTGTCCAGTTCGTCGGCAGGAGCGGCCATCAAGTCCACGAGCCCTAAGCGGATTTCCTAGCAGGCCGGACACGACACATACAACCAAGCGATGAACTTGGACCCATTTGGGCTGGACACCAATGGAACTTGGGGGGGGCAGCGGGCTGGCATCGCGGCCATCATCACTTCACCCTCAGGAGTCAAGCTGAATATCTTTGCGGGCTAGAATTCCGGTGCACAAACAACACGGCGGGAATCTGGCGGTGCTCTTGGCACTAAACAAGCTCGGGCCATGTCGGTAGCGAAGGGCCATCATCAAAACCGACTCGGAGGTGGTCTCGAAACAAGCCGAGAAGGACAACAAAGCCAAGCACCAGCTGCAAAAATACCTCGCAAGGCTAAGGAAAAGCGGAGGCCTTCTTTCACCGGCATCACAACCAAGACCATATCCGGTAGGGACAGCGGCGGCCGACGAGCTCGCGAGCCGCGTCCCGGCGAGCAACTCCCACGGGGCGTGTTCTTCGAAATACTGCGTAGCCCAGCGATTCAAGATGGCGACCAACCCCCGAAATCGGTCGGCGCCATTCACGGCCCGAAGATTGGAGAGCCCCGATCATTGCATTCATCAAAGGCCTCTTCGAGCCCCAATCAAGGAAGAACAAAAAAGGGTTGAGCGAAGGTCCGAGGCTACCGTCTAGTTGACAACAAGCTGTACAAGGCATCGTAACCGCTCCATGGCTAAAATGCATATCTACCGGTGAAAAGGCTGCGCCATCCTAGCGGAGATCCACGAAGGCATCTGCGGCTCGCACTGCGGCCCCAGGCGTTAGTGGGAAAGGTGTTGAGCAAAGGGTTCTATTGGCCCACCGCACTCAACGGCGCCACGCAGGCGGTCAAGCAACGCGAAGGATGCGGTGACGGCCCACCACTCCAACGGGCGGGGGCTCCGACAACCCTCATACGCCCCACATGGCCCCTTCAGCGATGGGGCGATAGACCTTATCGGTCCAATGCCGCCCGGCTCGGGGAACCTTCGCCACGCGGTAGTGGCGGTCGAATACTTCACCAAATGGATCGAAGCCCGCCCTCTCGCAAGCATAACCTCTCACTCGGTACAAAAGTTCTTACGCGGGCCGGATCGTGCGCGGCCGGAACCCAGCGGGCATAACGGTCGATAACGGCACCGGTTTGATAACGAAGGCTTCAAACGGCGATGGGCGATAGACCTTATCGGTCCAATGCCGCGACTCAGGGGAACCTTCGCCCCGCGATAGTGGCGGTCGAATACTTCACCAAATGGATCGAAGCCCGCCCTCACGCCAAGCATAACCTCTCACTTTCGGTACAAAAGTTCTTACGGCAGCAGGTCGTGCGCTTCGGACCCCGCGGAGCATAACGGTCGATAACGGCACCCGGTTTGATAACGAAGGCTTCAAGCGGTTACGCCATCAAATAGGCACCAAGATACGCCGCCTCCGTGAGGCACCCCCAATCAAAGCGGCCTCGTCGAAAGGGCCAATGGCATAAATCCTGCGGGGTATCGGCGCCTTGTCCACGCGAAACCAAGAGGAAAATGGGCGGAGGAGCTCACTCGGTGGTATGGTCATAACACCTCCGAAAGCCGTGCGACCAAATTCACGCCCTTCAAGCTCCTGTTCGGAGAAGAGGCCGTCCTCGAAGAACTGAAGCCTTAGCGTCGCTAAGGGTCACCAATGAAGCCCCCGGAAAGAAGAAGCGGTCGCGAAGGACCTCCTCGAAGAAACAAGAAACTTGGCCATCCTCAACCTCCACGCATACGAGGAGGAGACCACAAGATGGAGGAACAAGAAGCTCGGCCTCCGCTACGATCTCCGTCGGAGACTTTCGTCGATCCCCGAGCGAACAGCGAAGATGGGCGGCAAGTTCATGGCCAAGTGGGCGGGCCCATACCTCGTCACTAAGTCCACAAGACCCGGCTCCTTCCACCGCAAGATCTCGAAGGCCATGATCTCCCCACACATGGAACGTCGGCGACCTCGCCAAATACTACCCCTAGCGGTGCAATGTACGAGGAGCACTTTCGCGAGTTGTATGGGGCTCCGCTCATTTGCCATTCCATTTGTTCTCTTCCTAAACTTAAGATCATGAACAATGCGGGCTGCACTCTTTTTCCTTGCGAAGGGGGCGCGAGGTTTTTAACGAGGCAGTACCAATATCTAATATATGCAGGTTAGTTACCCCCACATCGGAGAAAGGTGCAACGCAAGTACAGCACTGAAAGGGGCTGGCTGGCGCCAACCAGCCCTCATCAGCGCGAAGGTAACTGGGATTGCCCACGCTCGGGAGGGCAGCGCAAGGCTGCACCCCCGGCTCGGTCAAACCAACAAAAACACTCCTAACTCTAAATTATGTTAAGCCGAGCGCCCTGGCACCTCCGCCAGGGGCTCGCAATGAAGACGCCCCGCGCTCTCCGAGTATGAGACCCGCGGGGCACAAAAGTCGGGCGCCCGGCACCTCCGCCCAGGGGCCCGCAAAAGACGCCCGCTCTCCGAGTATGAGACCAGCGGAGGCCCACAAAAGTCGGGCGCCACGGCACCTCGCCGGGGGCTCGCAATGAAGACGCCCGTGCTCTCGAGTATGAGACCCGCGAGGCGCCACAAAAGTCGGGCGCCCTGGCACCTCCGCCCCAGGGGCTCGCAATGAAAACGCCAGCGCGCTCGTGAGACCAGCGGAGACCACAAAAAGTCGGCGCCTGGCACCTCCGCCCCGGGGCCGCAGGAAAACGTCCCGCTCTCTCAGTATGAGACCAGCGGGCGCACAAAAATCGGGCGCCTCGGCACCCCCGTTAGGGGCTCGCAATAAAGACACCCCCGCGCTCTCCAAGTATGAGACACGCGGAGGCGCACAAAAGCTCCCCCGGCACCTCCGCGGGGGGCTCGCAGCGTACTTCCGCCACTGCCCCTCGGAAGTCCGCCCCCACGGGGCACGTAAAATCGGAAGAGCGGTACCCTTAGGGGCTCAGCAACAAAAATACCACCACCGACCAAGAACAAGACCTCCGCCGTACAGCCTTAACACCACCACCCACCAAGGACAAGACCTCCGCCCGTACAAACCATAATCACAACAAGCACTTATGACATCCGCCCGCGCCCGGGAGCACCCCCGCCCCAAGAAGCACTATAAAACCAAACCTCCCCCCCACGAATCCCATGTTAGGAAGAGAGCAGCCATCACCCTGAGACGCCACCATGCTAACACCCATAGCCAAACCCGATCCTATAGGCGGATGCGGGATACCTCAAAACCCCCGGCCTCCCAACCCGGCGAAGGCACCACAATGGAAAATGTAAAGCGAACCCCAACCCCCGAGGCGGGGCCGCAAAGTGCAATGAAGAGCAACGGCGCTACAGATGCCCCCGAGGCGTGAAACATCAAACCCCCCAAACCAACAAAGACCAAATGCGAGACAAACTAGAGCATTTGGTACTCCATAACCCCTACGCCCGGCCGCCCGGGAGCACCTCGCGGCGGGACCCGGCCAACTTCGGAGCGGTGACTCCTGCGAAGGGGATACCACAATGGAGAATGTAACATCCTCACGTGGGCAACTCCACCAAAGGAATCAAAGTCCCGAAGGGGTAGGTCGCAGACCACGAACACGAAACGAAAAGGCGAAAAGCTGCGACAACCCGCAAGACCGCCATCCAACAAGGATGGGCGTGCACCAGGGCGCAGGGACCCACCCTCGCAAGCCACCTCCGGCAAGAGTCCCATTCGCGCCAGGGGGGGCCGTCCGCTCCCAAGTCTCAGGAACGATGAGTCGTGCCAGCGAATCACAAGGGCCCCTCGCACCAACTTCAAGCTTCAACGGGGGGAACCACGTGGGGCGAAAAGACCTCCGCGTCCCAAAGAACTTTGTAACGAAGACCGCAATAAAAATCAACGAGTACCAATTGGTCAAGCAAACCTCCGCAAAACGCGCGAGTCTCGCACTAAGGAAAACAGGGGACCGCTGTCTACCGCGGCTACTTCAAGAAAAATGCGCGAGTCTCGCACTAAGGAAGACGGGGGGCGCCCATTCGTCTAAGCGAATTTTTTAACCGAAAAAGCGCGAGTCTCGCACTGGGAAAACAGGGGACGCCGCTGTCTATCGCGACTACAACCTTCGCAAAAACGCGCGAGTCTCGCAGACTAAGGAGAAAACGGGGGACCTGGTTGTCTATCGCGGCTACCTTCGCAAAACGCGCGAAGTCTCGCACTAAGGAACGGGGGACCTTGTCTATCGGGCGGGCGCCGCCGCAAACGCGAGTCTCGCACTAAGTGAACGGGGACGCCCCCTGTCATGCTACCTTCGCAAAATGCACGAGTCTCGCACTAAGTGAAATAGGGGGCACCGCCGCTTCACGCGACTACCTACGAAGAGCACCACTACCACTTGGTACATGCAACACAAAAAACAACTCTTTGCAAACATACCGCATCCATTACATTACGAGGGAAAGTTACACGGCCCTCCGCATTGGGAAAGCCCGTCCATTACATTACGAGGAAAGTTACGACCCTCGCGGCCAGGAAGCCCGTGAGCCTCCGCACACACATCCTCGCCTACGAGAGGCCACGACCCCATACAAGATGGCCTTAACCAACACCTCGCTGCGGCTCCACAAACTCCTCTACATCCACCACCTCCACCAGCGGCTCTTCAGCCAGTCGCGCGGCTCGATATCCGCAGGCTCGAAAGAACAAGCGGAAGTTCACCCGTAGCACTCGATGCGGTATACCCTCCGCATGTCGCTCCGCTCGAAGCCCACATCCTCTGCTTTGGAACAACGACTCGGCCTCCGCGATCGACCCAACAAAGCCGCTTGCCCAAGTCGCGATGGCTACGGCTTCATCGTCCTCAATATCGTCCTCCGCCAAGGCGGCAGCTGGCACCGGCTCGAAAGTACCCGTTCCACTTGGCGGTTTGTCAAGTCATGGGACCCGAAGGCCTCCGAGGGCCCCGATTGGCTACATCGTACTTCGAACCCTGCCCCACCAAAACCGCTGAAGGGCAGTCGGGGAACCGCTGCATGGCATGAACCAAGTCTCCCCTGAAATGAACACATCTTGGCGATTCATCGCCGGTAGGAACCACGTTAAGCACCCTCAGCGCGAGGCCCCACGGGTACTGCGCCCGGCCAATCATCAAGCGCGGTTAGCCCCAACCCCAGCGCAATCAAAGCTACGAAGGTGCCGCGGACACAAGCGGAAACGCACAATCGGTAGCAGCAGAATGTAGCGAAGCCCCTAAAACTCAATTCATCATTCAACTTAAAAGCCCGAAGGCCAAGAAGTTTCACACCACATGATTGTCTCGCCTAGGAAAGAATAAACTCCGCGCAATCTAAGGAGCCCTAAGCTACCTCTGCGTCGGAGGGCATGGCGGCATCGGCGGCCGGAGGGGTCCCTGAGGCATGGAGGGAGCCGGGCTTGAGCTCGAGGGGCTGGCCGAGGCGGAGGTTGTCACGGAGATGTGCGGAGAGGGAGAAGCTGCGGCTCGGAGGCGGGGCCGAGGGAAGACGGGATGGCGGCGGCAGCGGCCGCGGCGGAGAGGCACCCAGAATCGCCCGGAAGCGACACGGCACCTCAACCCGTCCGGCGGCTTGTATCTCCTCCGGGCGGCACGGGAGCCCCTCCGCTCGAGCGGCGGCAGCCGGCGACCTAGAACGACACCAAGTCAAGACACAAGACAGCGAAGTAGCGAGCAAACAAGAGGAAAAGAAGCGGAGCAGACAACAAAGCAAACAAGTGACCAACCTTCCCGGCGGATCAGCCGAAAACTCGAGCAAGCTCCCGCCCTCGCCGTGCCGGGCGCTTGATGAAGGCTGTCGCAAAGCGGCTTCCACGTCCCGCTCCTCCGCGAGGCCCTAACCTCGTCGGGGCCCGGGGAAGTGAGCGGTCCGGCCTCGACAACGGCTCCCGATGCGCGCAATCCGGATGGCGGGGCCCTCGAAGGCGACCGCGGCGGTGCGCTCCGGGTCTACCGCGCAGCCCACCACCTTCGCACTCCCACCTCCCGGGCGCATCCCAGGCGCCAACAAAGGGCAGGGTCGGGCCCGGCAGCAGCGGAAGAAGCGGCCCCGACTCCGCCCAAGAACGGCGTCAGCGCCGCCTTGAAGGCCTCCGCCTCCGCATACCGTGACAGCTCAAGATCATTGAGCCTCTTCGCCCGGCCGCCACCTCCGCCTCCCGCTGCGCGAACCTCCACGCGCCTCCGACGTCGGCGCTCATTCTCCCGCCGGAGAACTTTCGCACCCTCCTTAAGGTCCGCCACCTCCCTCCGGAGGCGCTCCGCCTCATCAATAGCCGCCTTCAGCTCCTGGGCCTCCCGCCGGCTCTCCTTGAGCTCGCTAGAGGCCTTCCTCTGGGCGTCCGCGTGGTCGACGGAGTCCCAGCCCTCACGGATGGCCGCCCCCCGCGCCAACACTAGCAACTCCGAGGTCTTCACCTTGATATCCTCATGGATATCAGCGAGGGGAGCGGTTCGCCACTGCATCTCGCGCCTCCAAGGCGGCACGCGATCGAAGACGCGCCCAATCATCCTCCGCTCAACCTCCGAGCCGGGCGAAGGGGTGTCGCGGAGGTCGATGCCCGTGTGCAGCTCCACGCCGACATCATCGATGCCGATCGTCTCCCGCCACATAAGGCGCGGGAGGGGCCTCCGCTCCCCAAAGGGCCTTCCCACTCCCGAGGGCCTCCTGAGGTCGTCAAAAATCTCACCCGCCGCCCACACGTGGCACCGCCGACAGGGGCGGGGGCACCGCGATGCTCGTGCGGCGAGTCACACCGGACTTGCTCGCGCCCGCACCCCGCCACCGCCGCCCCCACCGTCCCCCTCCTCTTCTTCGGAGGGCCCGCCGCCACGGCTCCTCTCCGGCCTCCTCATGGTCGGAGCCGTCGGTAGGAGGCCTCTCCTCCTCCGCGTGCGCCTCCTCGACCGCCGCCTCGCGTCCGCCCGCGTCCTCCGCCTCATCCTCTCATCGCCGAGATAAGGAAGCAGCCGAGGTCGGCAACCCGAGACCCGCCCGGCCCCGAAGAACCCGCCGCCTCCGGCGGCGGGTGGGGTGGAGGACGAGCGCCCAGCGCTGGGGGGGGCCCGGGCGCGCCGGCGCCGGCCCTCGGACCCCGCTTCTTCCTCCCGCATCCATGGCGTCGGCACCGGCCTCGGTCGGCCGATCCCTCGTGGCCGACTCGGCGCAGGTCGAAGACCAGTTCACCCGGCGGCGGTCGGCGGGGCAGCGCGGATCCGCCGGACCTCGAAGCCTCCAACTTTCCAATAAGGAAGTCGGAAAGGCGGTGGCCTCCGCCATCACCACCCGGCGAACTCCACCTTATCACCCTTCGCCGCCTCAAGCGGCTCGGGCGGATCGTCTCGAGGTCAAACCTCAACGCCTTCCCCCTTGGGGCATACTCCGCCGAGTCCGCAAATTCAACGGAGGGGCACCCCGCCCACAGGACTTGTACTGCGCCGCCCGAACTCCTCCACGAGGTCCGCGCAGGCGTGGCGGGACATGACGCGAAAAGGGCGTCCTCCCCTCGTCGCCTCCGCCGTCTTCACGGGCTTCACCTTCGCGATGGCGAGGGACTCGGATCGCCGCTGGCCCCTCCGCACCCTCCAACCGGTAATAGAACCAGCGGTCGAGCCGGTCGGCTCCACTTGTTCCGTTGCGCGCCGCGGGGCCTCTCCCACGCTGCGCGGATGAAACCGGCACACGCCATACCGGCGCGGAAGACCTCCTCCTCTCCGTCCCACGACGGTGCGCGGCCGATAGTGCACGGTGGGCTCCGATGAGCCGCCCACCGTCGGCTCCAGCCCTACTGAGCGGCACGCCCGTGCATACGCCATCGCGCGGAAAGCACGACGCCGTGAGTTGATGGAAGCGGAGGTTGAACCTCCGCAGCGGCACCCGAGCACGAAGCCGCTCGCACACGGGAAAACGGAGCCCGCGTGGAAGAACTCCTCGAAGACGATGACTTCGGGCCGGACGCGGCACCGTCTCGCCCTCCGAGGCGCGGAAACGCCTCTTGTGGAAAAACTCGTGCTCCTTCCGAACGCCTTCAGGAGGGACTTTCGGTGCTCTTGCTCCGAGGGAACTCTCAAGCACTCAACGACGGTCTTGGGCCTCATGGTCTCCGGTACGAGCCATCGATGGACCCTCCGCAGCGAAAAGGACCCTCCGCTAAAAAGCGGTGCGAACTTAGGGACAGCGGCGAAGAAGGCGAAAAGCGTGAAAAGGAGGCGAAAGCGAAAGCGTGGAAGCAAGAGGGCACAAACCCTAAATCTCACCA
The DNA here is from genome assembly GCA_015847255.1 of Hyparrhenia diplandra. Taxonomy (NCBI): domain Eukaryota; kingdom Viridiplantae; phylum Streptophyta; class Magnoliopsida; order Poales; family Poaceae; genus Hyparrhenia; species Hyparrhenia diplandra. The sequence goes on from JADLZK010011061.1 coordinate 29,121, forward strand.
ATCATGCGTATTTATAGGCCGGGACGGAGGAGGGGACGCGCGGGGACGCAGCCGCGAGCCCCCACGGAGATCAAGGCCGGATCCCAAAAACAACGCCGCAGGCCCTCCGATCCGCCCCACGCAGCAAAACCAACGGCATCCGTACCCCTAAACAAACACAGTTCACCCCGATCCGCGTCACTCCCAAACTAACCAACAAACATCCGACCAAGGGCAGCCAAGCCCTAACGCTATTTGGAGAAGCAGGGAGGGCCGAGGCCCACCACCCGCGAGGCCCACGAGCAGCCCGGGGGCGCCCGGCTGGCAGGGCCCATGGGGCGGCAAGCACGCCACCAAGCACGGGACCCTCCGGAAGGACGTTTTTTCGCCGCCGGCCCCCTGAGGGAACCGGACCTTTCGAGGCTGCTCTTTGTTGGGGAGGGCGACCCTCGCCCCCTAAGAGTCCGCGGGCCTCACCACGGGGGCCAAGAACTAATCTCCGTTAACATATTGCGAAGTCTTGCGGGGTCGCAAGCGGAGAGGACCCTCCGCGAAGACACACGAGCGTCACCTCCGTCGAGGGCGGCCCCCTTGAGCAGCATTCGGCGGGAGCATGACGGCCCCCACGCGACGAGGGAGCGCCGGCGAGGGTCCGCCCAAGTGGCGCGAACCCAAGCAACAGAAAGGCGGGCGGAGGGACCCCCCAACCCGCCCCTCCGCGGATGCACGGAACCGGCGGCCGGCATGAGGAAACCCTACACCCCGGCGGGAGAAGTCCTCAGCGTGTATTTCCGTGACCCCCTCACGAATAGTTACTAGCTTGCCCTTGAAAGGGCCCGGTTGTAGCGTGTGTTCTCCTACCTACCATGTACCAAATTGTAAATCGGCCCCTCGACCCTTTGAATTCCTATAAATACCCGAATGCGGGCACAAGGAAAGGGATCGGTTGTTGGCGATTTAAGTGCCATTTGCTCGTTTTATTACACCCACGTCTCGCCTTACGCATCATCTTATCCCTCCTCCCCGGAGGCGGCGCCCCCTCCGATCGCCTCGACCCCTCACGGAACCGGCGAAGGTCGAGGCAGAGCCGGAGGTCGCTCCGCCCCCCGCTTGTGTTCTCGACTCACCTGTGGGAAGCCCTCGCCCCCTTCCGCCCCCTCAGGGAGCGAAGGCTAAGGGGGGCACGAGCGATCCCCACGGGAACTTTGAGTTTTTTTTTTCAAAAATTAGTAAAACTCCGGAATGATGGTTGAACAAAGAGTTTGAGACCTAGTGCTTGACTTGATTGTTCTATCTTTCAATTACCCAAGATCACAAGAAAAAGCTACAAGCTCCATGATTAAAGGTAATATGGGTAAGTTGAAAAGTTGAAATAGTTTATTCTTATCCAGGAGAAGAAATTTTGTTTGAAAGCATGTGTACTTTTGAGGTGTGAAAGCGTTGCGGCAACTCGATCCAACAACATAGTCTTGCTAGGGACTAGCAAGAGGTAAGCTTGGGGAGGGGGAGCTTGTTGGTATACCTTATAGCATAAAATATAGAGGTTTTAAAACGAAAATAAGGGCATAAAATGAATAGTAATATAGTATAAGGGCTTGGTGACATAATTCCACGAGTTTTGGTGATTTATATATTTTCGAGGGGATTTAAAAAACGCCCAAGACTTTGCAAGCCCTATGACATAAAGACGTATCCGTGGCGTAACCCAACGTGGAACCCACGCAAGAACATTCTAGAAGACACCGAGGAGGACACGACGCCGAAGGTGGGGCCCACTGGCGAGAGCGGCGGCGGCCGCCCTTGTGGGGCCCCCCGTCGACCTACGCCGTAGGTCGGTTCACAACCGCCATTAAGAAGAGATCTACACCGTTGCTCAAGGTCGGTTTGATCCAAGGGGCATCGTGCACGCCTAGGGCTATATAACAAGACCCCACGACCCCTGGGTGAAACCCTAATTAATTCTAATTCATTCCAACTCCAAGTCATCAAGTCAAGATCCCAAGCCCTAGTTCCACCATATTAGAGCATTAGCTATCTAGGCTAGTTCTAGAGGAAGTCAAGTATTGTCTTGGATTCCCGATCATTAAGTAGCGGGAGCCGAAGCGCCTCGTGGCTTCTCTCTTGTATTTGATCTTGTAAGTATTTTGGTTATTTACAATTGCTAAGACGTTGCTCTATTTAATGATTATATTCTTAGTTATATGTTTCAATGTCTATTATGATTATATATCTAGTATAGCTAGATTGTCTTTATATTCAAGCATGGAGTCGTATAGCACCCCCTTAGATAAGCACTATGTGGGTGGTCGACAATGTGTAAACGTGGTGTTTATACAACGTTTGCCTGCGACATCACCCTATATTCCGGGACGTGTGGTAGATCGTGGATGTGACACTCCCATTGAGTCCTTTGGAGTCCACCCCCCGAATGTAGGGCTAGTTGAACTTTGTTACTATGGTAGGTTGGTTTTGTTCCTAATCTTCCTTAGTAATATTCACCATGTGTAGATATATTGCTTTCCTGCCATGATTGCTAGGTTTATTGCACTAATCTTAGTATGCATTGACATATAAGTAGGATTAACATAGGAATATTCTGTCTATTCTACCTATACCATCTATTTGCCCTTTTATGACACATTCTAGTGGCATACGATGATCTTTGACTTGGCACTTATCATTTATCTTTATCTTTATATGACTTACCCCTGTTCAGAGTAGTTAGATTACATATGGTTATTCTACTTTACAATACTGCAAGTGACCTCAATCAATCTACCCATAACCTACCCCTTCCTTGTGGTAATATATAAATATGAAACCTGGACTTACTCCCGGTGAAGTGCTACATTGGTGTTTCTATCATAGGCGCTTGTAGATACCAAATAGATATTATCATAGCAAGAGTTTCAAGTGTCATATTAAGAATACCATCGTGCATTTCTTAGCGTTGTTAACTAGGGTGACAGACTAGTTTAAGTAGGCAATGCTAGAATGTGTGGTATAGCTTTTGTGCCTATCGTGGTGAGATTAACTCCACCATAGATAATGTTCAGAGTCACACACCATAACTAACACCGTCTAACTTTATTAACTCTCCGCTCGACTTTTATTGGAATGTGAGATTAACTCCACATCCAAGGTAACTTATTAGATAGATACCATTTATACATTTCTGGCGTCGTCCTAAGAGTGGGTCTTAATCCATTCTTTTGTGATTGCGTTAAGAAATGTTAACATACCTCAAAGTTTTCCTATTCTAAATAGCATGTATATATGGCTGTGGTAGGAATTCAACACTCTGTCATACAGGAACTCATCATGTAGCATTTTAAATTTTCAAAAGATAAATCTCCGAACTCTAGTGTCACTAGGAACAAGATAAACAACAGCTCAAACTTTCATATATCATTTCCGTTGAGTTACCTAGACTTAGATCAAGCATTTACCATCCACAAGTTTCGGGTTCAAAGCAAATCTCAAGTCAAAACAGTTTTATCCAAAACTTGGGAGAATTTAAGGTTGAAGGCTAGATACTTGAAAGGAATAACAATGGAGCAACTATTCATCATCTCCAAGCATATTAATTATGTTTTTAGGGTTCATTTAAAATTGAGAAGAAGCAAATAGTGTACACTCTCTCTTGTTTATTTATTAACACACTCTATTATATATATAGAGTAATACTTTTTTTTTTTTTCGAGGTTATGCATCTTTTTATATCTTTTCTTAATAGAGCAAATATATATATATAGATAAATAATAAAATAGTGATACTTATCTCGGTAATGCGGGGGTTGCCTCCCCAAGCTAGATCTTGAAGTGGTTTCTTGATGATGCGGAGGTGAAGTAGACGGTGATGATGGTGCTGACCTTCCTTAGTGGGTATTGATGGCAGGCGCCAAAAATTACCTCCAAGTGGTTGTTGTTCTTCATGCTGTCATGTCCTACTCCTTCGGGTCTTTTAATCTGCTAAACTCAAATAGACAACAAAGCTAATGGAACTAGTTAAGCATTAGCGGTTTAGCCATTAGGCCTTAGTTACACGGGACATGATTATTTTAAGGTAATGATTCAAGTAGAATTTAATATTTTTAGATTTTAAAATGCAAAACATTATGATGTAGTAAAACTAGATGAATGCATGTTTATTTTATTTTTATGCCACCACAGTAACAATGCTAACATGGGGCTTAGGTTTTTCTTGATGCAACAAATATTTTTATTTCCTTTTCTAATGCGGATATAGGAAAGTAAATATGCAATGCTGAATTTAAATATGGATAACTACCGACTTACCTCTTGACAAAGTTTCGGCAATTTAAGTCCTTTTACTCTTCCCATGGCACATCAGTGGTCACACAAGGTGGCACTGATGGTTCGGGGGTGTTTCCTCAGATGATGAAGTGGATGATGATGTCTCTTTCTTCCTCCAAACTTGCTTCGATGGGGGACTTCTTTCTGGAGTGGTTCGTTCCTTATCTTCCACTTCAACTTTTACTTCTTTGACTTCTTCTTCATCGGTCCCTAAGGATTGCTTTTTCTTCATTGCGCGGCGTCTTCGTGACCTATTTTTCTTTGGCTGTTCATAAGCATTATTACTATTGAAATAACAGCGTACCTTCTCATTAGAGAATTGGAAGTGGATCTCTCCAGTCCGGATGTAGATGATTGCTCTTGTGGTGTTCAGGAACGGTCTTCCAAGCACAATTGGTGGATTTTGTTCTTCTTCTCCCATGTCCAGAACTAAGAAGTCGGTGAGGACGTAGTGGTTATGGATCTTGACTAATACATCTTTTGCTATTCCCTCAGAGAATCCATACGATTGATCCGCCATCTGCAGCTGCACATATGTAGGATACATGGGCAGTTTACCAAATATTAATTCATAGGTTACCTTTGACATTAAGTTGATGCCTGATCCTGTGTCGCATAACGTTTTCTAGAAATTCCATTGATTGATTGAGCAAGCTATTGTTGGAACACCTAGATCTTCCATTTTGGTTAGCATTGGTGTTGACACAAAAATCGGTGCAATGCTTCAACACCGCGGCAAGCCGGAAAGCATGGCTTCAACCGGGTGTACGGACGGTCAACTCAAAAGGCGTGCCGATCAATTTGACCCGCAATTGACAAGGAGAGAAACTTGGCGGCTCCATGAGGCAAATGTCATGGCAATCGGCAAAATAGCTGATTCGATAATCGGCAATTCCACATGACATAGATAATGATGAACTGAATTTGCCGATTGAATAAATATAATAAAATAAACGATAAAGCTATGAAAGCTATCTACCAACATGTTTATAAAGCATTCGGCTAATACAAGGGTAAAGAGCATATAAAACATGGTTGCCGAATGAGCATAAAGAAGACATGTTTGAACAAGTGAAAGTTGGTCATGCATATCACGTATCATAAAAGCATATAACCTTAGACCAATGACACCATCAAACATTATAGATAATAAACAGGTAACTTGTAAATACAAATCTATCCAGGTAAAGCAATGCATAGGCCTAATCCAACTAGTCTGCCGCGACGTCTAGCCTTCTTAAACCCGTGGGGCATAAACCCTAACAAGCTAATCCACCGCATGATACCACTTGCTATAGATCTACACCACTCCTTACAATTAGATCAATCCACCGCATGATACAATCTAATCATAAGAAGCTAAAAGCATGCATACACTCGAAAACAGATCCATAAATACTTGTTACTCGTGGAGGCATAACCGTATTCGGCAAGCTTATCGAATCGGGGTCCATGAAGAAGGAACATACAAGTAAAAACGTGAACGAAAACCTATCAGATTAAACCGAACTCTAGTCCACCGGATGACTACTCTAGAGTAACCCAAAGACCCGCATCCGCCGCACGGTACCCGGTCCTATCAAGGTCAGCTCTACATCTAACGTGCATGAACCCACAACACGTGACAACCTAGATTGATCTAAATTCGGCTATTATAAACATATAATCCAAATATCACAGCAAGATAAACATAAAACGTTAAAAGTTCAAGATAGATCTAAGACTTTTAGGGTTTTATATCCATCTGTCATGATGATCTAAAAAACAATGAAAAAGCCGAGCCTTATCAATCTAGATTGGGCAATAAAAGTGTTGCAAATATATAAAACAAATATAAAAGTATGCAAACACATGATAACTTAATGAATCTACTAGATCTTGCCAAATCTAATAGAGCCGATAACTATGTTTACCCCACCTTAATCTGCCGCACGATACAAGGTATAAGCAAAGACCTCCCGCTACTAAGCTTAAATCCACTGCATGATACTAAGCAAAGTAAAACGAGACTACTTGCATCATAATCTAAATCCACCGCATGATACTAGACATGATAGCAAGGTTGCGGGAACTTACGGAGGCGACGGATCGATGATTCCCCTCGCAACAACTCAACAACTCGACTTGGACTCGATAAAAGGGTGGCACAGGGCGGTTTGTGTATTGATCTGTGGATATCTTTTACAATCTGCCGTGACCCTTTATTTATAGGGCGCCCGGTCTTTGGCACGTACAACAGGACTCGTACATGCACGCAAGGTAAAGTTCCTTCGCGGCCAAGCAAAAAGATATTATTTTCCTTAACTAATTCGGCTATGCAAAAATACCTAAGTCCAGCACCAATACGATAGGGTCCCTGACCTCCAGCTGTCCAGCTCGGCTAATCTCCACGTATCTTCGTGCCCAATTCCTGATTTGAGCCGGCCATCCAGACGTATACGCCACATATACGCATATTAATCCACCCATCTTGCTTGCTTGCCTCAATCTTTATAGCGCACACGCACACATTAATAATTTTCCAGTTGGCCAAATAATATCCTCCCCAAATACGATTCCATATTGGCCTCCATCTTGCACCTTAGATAATCCTTGTATTGAATATTAGCCATATATATATATATATATATATATATATATATATATATATATATATATATATATATATATATATATATATATATATATATATATATATATATATATATATATATATATATATGTTGCCCGGCATATATGTTTGAGCACTTCGCAGCCGAATATCCAAAGCCTGGCAACTGTTATGAAATCTCATTATGTGGGTGAATCATTTATTGGAGGAAGAATACAATTGGGCAACACTACTTGCCCGTTAGCCCGTCAACCCGTTAACCCGTCGACCCGTTATTGGTTCTATAAATAAGGGGCTGTGGCCACCCTTTGTACACATTGGTTAACACAATGAATAAAGAGCTCTCCCTCCTATCTCGTCGCGGTGTTCTTGTTTCACGTTCATATGTGCACGTGATTTTCAACACGTTATCGGCCGACGAGTTCTACCGAGCTAAGGGTAAGAAAGGTAGAAAATCTGTTCTTTCATCACAATACAAGATGCTTGTTCTTTCATACACATTCTTTCCCGTATACACGAACAAGCACGAGCACACTCACCTATGGCGATGTAAGGAAGGCTCAGCCTCCGCCGCTTGAGCCCCTGGGTGCCAACAAGTGTCGCCGTCCCGAAGACGAGCACGCGAACGATGCAACCTCCGGCAGAGAGGCGAGCATGACCACAAAGAACGTGGTGACCCCGACGCCGTGAGCGCGGAAGAGCAGGCCTCCACAGGCCGCCACCGTTGGCGTGGACGAGCAGGCCTTCGCAGCCGCCGCCACTACCACCTCGCCATGACTGTCCTCAAGGCAAGTGGGTCTGGTCCCTACATCAAGATCCGGTCGGCCGGTGGATCCGGTCCCCATATCCGTAAAACCCGCGGCGAGTAGGCCCACGACCGCCGCAACTCGGCCGGCGCGCCCCCCGAAGGCCACCGCTACCCAACCTGCTCGGCGCGCGGGCGCAGCCCGCCCGGTCGCGAGCCCCGACGCCAGGCCCCGCAGTCGCCCGCAACGGTCGGCGGCGCCTAGCGCGCCGCCAACCCCGACGCGGGCGTGGCCATCACGCGGCGCGGCGCCGCTTCAGACGCGGCGGCCACCGCCACGCGCGCCACGCCCGTCACCGCCGGCCAGACGCTCAAGCCGCCGCCCAGGCCAGCCATGGCACGCACCAGTAGACGATGCCCGCCCGTGCTTGCGGCGCGTGGTACGCCCAGCACGCCATCGCTCGGGGCGGCACGGAGGCGCCCCCGCATGGGCACTCGGGACCCAAAGACTCGTGGAACCGCCTCACGCGGCTAAGGCGCCGGCGCGCACACGGCCCCCGGGCAGGCAAACCGCCCGTGGGAATCCCGGCGAGATCCTGCCGGCAGTCCGGGCGCGGCGGCGCCGCCGCTTCAGCCAGACGCCGCTGCACGCCGGCCGCCGCCCACCGGCACTCGTCCCTTCCCGCCGCCGCCGGGCCCCAAAGCATCGCGAGGACAGATCCAACCGCGAGCATCCTCGCCCCCCTTGCCCTCGCCGGCCATGGCGCGCGAGACCTCGCCCGCCTCGCCGTGCAGGTCAAGCATGCATACTCTACTAGTGAATTGCGCGCCCATGCGCGCGAGGATAGGCCGAATGTAAATAATAGGCAACGCATGCAAGCAGTACATATCTAGATAGGATGTTCTTCGAGAGATACAACATAAATAGTAGATGTTCAGACTTACAACTAAACAAACATAAGATCAATGCATGCACTACGACGGCTATCTTGACTATTAGAATAGGATAGTAGGGAAAGCCTGAAGAAGTCATTTGGATGGCAAAAGGTAAAGTCGACTGAAGCACATCTGAAGCAGCACCTAGGCACCTGTAAAGTAGAATGATTTAGAGTTAGTAAGCAAAAGATTTGAAGAAGCACAGAAGCACCTGTAAAGTAGCACAATGCAATTCAAAAGATTTGAAGAAGCACAGAAGCACCTTACGCGCGGAATTCATAGGCAAATGCTGGGCAAAAGATGTGGTTTTGGCATGGATCAGGAAGAGGAAAAGAATATGATTGCATTGGACATGATCATATATCATAGAGTGATTACACAAGGCTTGCGATGATTTACGCATTGCTTAGTAGCTGGTAACATGAGTAACCCTAAGCCCTAAGTCGGATGGTTAACAATATAGACAATCGAGCATAACTGTACAAATTCGGTTACTTCAAGGGTCCCGAGTCTTTTCATGGCGAGGTGGTTGAGACAACCGTTTCGTGTTTAGGCTCCGTCGGTCAAAGAGGTCTTTGTCCATGGACACCGCGACGTGGATCTTTGGATAATCGGTGGATGGTGGATGAATATCGGGCGGCCGGGCGTGTGAATTAAACCAAAAAAAATACGGAGCATGCTTGTGATAAGGGAACTATTGGAAGGAGCACACATACATGGTCTAGTACCTTTAGAGCAACACCATCAAGAGCACGATAGTTCCAATACTCAGATATGACACATGGTGCAATAGTAGTGACCCCGCATCGCAATGGCCCTGTTATTATAATCTAAAACTACACAAGATCATGTCAATTTAAGTTCCCGATTGCCCGCATGATAGAGGGAAGAAAGGTTATGACCCATATTGAGATTACGTGCTCTAGCTGCAAAAGGGTCATTTGATAGATGAAAAGGCAAAAATTACGTAAACAAAAAAGAGACATGTATGTAATTTTGACGGACTACGAGATAATCTTTGCGGTGATGAGGCCATCGTTAAATTAAAGGTATGGACAAATTATATCGTAGGATACGAGAACAGAGGAATGGTATGAAATAATCAATCACTAATGAGAGGTGTTTTACGCAACTGGAATATACTACTTTTTACCCTCGATTTGTTGCCGAGACACGGATGTGCAGATAAATCCATGTAGCACCAAAGATATATCAAGATCTTGAAGAATAATCTATTATCTAGTAGTTGAGGTTGCCCATAGATACCATCCAGTACATCCTAAACATAAATAAATAGGCGTAAATATGCTACTTGTTGGAATCAGTTCAATTTCGCAAAAAAGGAAAAAAAAACAGCTAACTCAAGTACACAAAGGCATGAACATGACCAGTACACATACATGTAAGCTTTTGATTTGTGGACCACAGCGAAGTAGGCAAAGGTCACCTCTAACTGTAATAGAAATTTTACGAAAAACACAAAGCGTAAATCTAGAGCTTAGGAAGACTATGGATACCAATTAAAGGCATGTTAAGCTACGAGAAGACATGGTGCCATAAATTGGAGGAGCAGCCAAATTCACTTTTAGAACAAGCAGTGGTAGAGAAAAGCATGGATGACTTAGTATGCTAATTTTATCATTAAGCAACATTCAGTTGTCATGTAAACTAAAAAGGGGAACCTAGGATAGGCACACTTCTGAATGTCGCAACCACAACATTGCCGCTAGTGAATATAAAAGCACGCTACATGTACACAATTTAGCACAAATGAACGCACTCAACAACTAAAAGCGACAGAAATCAATTTATTGGTGTAACCCGCACACGGATCCAATCAACTTGGACCTTAATATAAACTTTGTGGAGGTGTAGTGATGTGCCTCAAATATAGAACAGACCGACATGGACAAAGGTGGCGACAAACATAGGTGAATTTAATTGCAAAAGGCAAAAACTATAGATATATTGTCTGGTACAGGTGAAATACATAGAACATGTTCATAGATCACCTTGCTACTATAACCTAACCTCATGCACAAAAAAATACACTTGAGAGATTCTACCCGGCAACAAAAATGCAGCTTCTAGAAAATTTCCTCCTTTACCAAGTGACTGAAAATAGGCAATTTAGATTCTATAATGTAAGTACTCAAACGCCCAAAAAAAAAAGCATAGGCTTATCCAAGTACCTTTGAAGAGATGGTTAACATCAATATGTTTTATGAAATTAGCCTTACACCATTCTCTTTCCCATACCAGGTGGGCGGAAGGTAAAATTCATTTGCATAGCTGGTGTAAAAGAGAATAGAAATCACTTGCTATTTGTGGTAGTAAAAATAATATTGCATGAGGATAGTGCCCGTGAACTATGTATGCTATTCTCCCAAAAAAAATTCACCGACAGGGAAACCATGGGCCTACTAACACTATTCATATTTATGTAATGATGAAGAAAGAAGCTCGCATGGGAAAAACCGCATTTTTAAAACCAAGCTGAGGGGTTTTCTTAAAAAGTAACCGATAGGAAACCATGAAACTACCACCACTTTTTTTTTTTTTTTGAAGGATGCTGTACCAAGACCCTCAACTCATCCATGATGGGAAATGTCTATGTCCCCATCGGGTCCACTCATCCATTGTCATGACCATTACGGATGGAGTTGCAGACAAATAAAAGGGAGCATCCAACATCCCTCAGGGGGAAAAATAACTAATTAGAGCACCCGCAAGGATTTGTGTAGGATGACCCGATTGGGTGTGCAAGCTGATTGTCGAGTGTATTATAGAAATTAGATTATGGTAGGCAACATAATGGCCAAATGCAAGGAGGCGAGGTCTGTGACACCGAATTTAAATGCAGAAGACCGAGAATCCTCAAAAAAGTTTGAACAACATTATTAGATAGAAGTTGACAAAAAAATGTAGGTTGTCAGTTTAGATAGACATGTAACTAATAACTATCACAAATCAAGCAAGGGGAAAAAACATGAAAAAGCCACTGACCTTGCTACTGTTACAACTAATGTTATCCCTTCTTTTTAATTTGTCAGCAAGAAGGCATGTTATGGTCACCGCAATGCATCCATCCAATCTGCAAGGCACGGAAATCATGTAGCTATAAATTACATTAGTGTAAGCTGCATTACACGAAAGATTTAAGAAAGAATGGCAGCTATGGATATAACTTCAAGTTAACCATGGAACCAAACCTTTGCAAGAGGGTACTGCTAATTCATAAGCCATGTGGAACAAAAAAACATAACAGAGCGAGATATGCTAGTTCTAAACCTAAACTGAAGATAAATTCAGTTATCCGAACAAGCGAAAGTAAATTCACTTAAGCGCACAATTGTAACCATTAACCATTAGTTTTGTTGGTCAACAACTTTAAGCGGGACATGAGATAAGATCAGATACGAAGCAAATGCCAGGTAAAAAATTGTAGGATTTCATACTTTTGTACATGGAACAATTAATAGGACTAAATTGAAACAGAGAGGTTATAACCATGAAGCAAGTGCTTGGCATGCTCCGCCTCACGGAAGGATAATTCCTTTGTTCTCTTTATAGAATGTTGAACACAACATGCAAATTTTTTTTAGTATGCAAATACCTAAAACTACACTGAAAAGAATCTAAAAACATGCATTCTACCTTATGTAATTGAAAGTATAGTTAACCTGAGACCACATTTGTTTCGAGAAAAACTTGAGACCACATGTAATTGTAGGGCACCCTTAATTAATTTTTTCCATTCTACAGCACCAAAGTTCATTTAATTTGGATTTTCAATTACCGGTGATGAATAAAAGAGAGATTTGCTTTGCTACTGAGTTCTTTATTACCCCAGCCTGTGGTATAATTATAGTTGGACCACGGATAAACAGGAGAAATAGGAGAAGAACCTAACAAAGCGGGAGGCTGCATGTACTTTGTACATCTCCATGCTGGAAGTACATACCTCTAATTCCATGATTTCACTTCACCTTTGGGAAACCCTCCACTATCATCATTTGTTTTGAAATGTTGAAACCTCCATTTGATTCACTCAAAAGCCAAAACCAACCGATACAAGCAAAGTGACCGACAATGGTATTTGTGGGAATAGGGCGGTGCTCGAACCAAAAGTGTGCAACTGGCTTCATAGGCAATGATAAGAGACAAATGAGAAGAAGAATATATGTATCACTTCACAGGCAATAAGGAGCTCAGTTGTGTGCTATTACCATCATCGGCAATGATCATAAGCAAGGATGGGCACAAAACCAAAGGCAACGATCGATTAGGCCAAAAACGAAAATGGGAGAAGTAGTAGGTCCAGAGTGGATGTAAAGAACTTAAAACGAATTTGCTACCCCTGGATAGCCCCAGGGGCGAGGAACCCTTGCCCAATTGTAGCAGGTAAATTCCTCATGATCACAGCCTCGATTACAAACACATAGACAGATGCGAAACGAAAAAAATCCACCGTACCTCATGAACATTGCCTCAGTTATGCATGAAAAGAAAGAGGTGAAAATTGTGGGCGGTAGCCCATGATCATTGCATCGAACATTAAACATTTATATTGTGTATTCATCACAGCACCACCCTATTCCCTCAAATTAATCCAAAGAGCAAGAGGAAGGTGTATTCATCATTGGACATGACCAAAATCATGAGCACCCCAATGTAGCAAGGAAGAATGAATACCATTGGCATATGGTGATGTCCTCTGATATGTATGACACAAAATTATGAGCACTGCAGTGTACTAAGAAACCAAACAAATGCCATTGACACAGTCATGTCCTCAGATATGTAGGAAGTCTCAAGATCCAGACGAAACCCCGCCGAACTGGAGGGGTAAAAGAAAAGAGGAAAGTAGAGGAAGAATATAGCAGGGTCAAACTGACCTTGGCCTACTGCATTGCCTGCAGATCACAAAGCTTACCACGGCACATGGCAGATTCACTAAGCTTACCACGGCACATGGCAGATTCACTGCATAGAGTAAAGAGGGAGAGGGAACAAAAATTGACTTGCAGCCCACAATTTTTAATAGCTCAAGAACTATGTGAAAAATTGAAAGCTATGTGCATCTGTATATAACTAAAACTAAAAACATGTGAGCAAGGGAATCGATCCTCGATCGTCCAGAACCATGTGGAAAAGATGGGGACTTGCAGGTAGGGTTTCAGTTTCCTCAAGCATAGGCGAACAATTGACCTGCATATAGATCGCGTCCACAAGGAAGGGGAGCGAACCTCCACAAGCGCTAGGAGAGATCTCACTGGGAGAAATAAGAAGGGAGAGAGAGGGGAAGAGATCAAACCGAGGGGCAGTGACGATGCGAAGAACAACGGAGCTGCGAGCAGTCAGCGCCGCGGGGCGGGAGGTGCCGGCGGTGTCGCACCCGCCGCGCCATGGCCGGGGACGGCGAACATCAGGGCCGACCTAGGGTTGGACGCCATACGAAGGATGCGCCGCCGCCTCCGTCGCACCGCCCGCGTCGGGAAGGGAGATGAGAGAGAGGAGGTGGAGAAGGGAAGAGGAGGCGGAGGCGGAGGCGGGGACGGGGACGGGGCAGGGGCGGGAGCGGCGCCGGCGCAGGCCGCGGCCTCCCCGTGACGCCGCCGGTCGGAGAGGCGGAGAGGCACGAGAAGCTTCGTTTTTTTTTTTTTTTTTTTTTTTTTTTTTTTTTTACTGAGAGAGGAGGGGGACGGTATATATTTAGGCCGGTAACAGTAGAAAGAAGCCGATCCAGACGTCCAACTCGAGATCAGACGGTGAAAAATTTTTTTTTGCTACTGTGGACGCGTTGGCCGCTGAGATACTCCACACACAATATTACTTTTAAATGTGAAACAAATAAAGAGAAGGTGCAGGCAGTGCAGCGCACATCGCACATGTGTTCTGATGGCCTCCTTTAGTTTGCATGTTGACTGTTGGTGGCTCACCTCTCGAGTGGACAGGCTACAGTTGAGCGCGGAGTGTTGCTGGCGCTGCTGCCCCGCTAATTGCTGGCCGTTGGTCGGCTGCACTGCATGGCGCTGATTAAAGCTGGCCGCTGCTTTGACGCATGCATTTGCTGCTGGCGATGTTCTAGCGTTTTAGCAGCGACGTGATTAAAGCTGCTAACGAGCGGGCGCACGGCCTCGCAACGCGACGGCACGCCGTCTGGAGCAGCACGCGGGCAGAACACCTGCTGGCCGCCGGCACGCGCAGGAACGGCGCAATGCAAGAGGGATTGCTTTGATTCCTCCTCACATGCGAATGCAAAAGTGGCCAGTGTTGTGCCCGTTCAAACTTCAAAAGGCCTGCAGCAACAAATGTGCATGCATGCACTGCTGCCCCTGCTGCCCTACCATGTGCATGGTGCTAAAATTGGCTCCATATTTTTATGGCCCGCGTGCTGCCTGTGTGCATGGCACAGCCGGTCAAATGGCCTGTAGAAAATTGCCTCCATGTTTTTATGGCGCCGCAGTCTACAGTATTTAGCAGGCCATGCATACTGTTGCACCATGGCCCATGCATACTGTTGCACCATGGCCTCTGGTCTTGCTGCTACGCTGAGCAATTATGTGGTCAGGCACGCATGCATGCACGGCAGCTCATGCCATGCATTTGCTCTCTCTTATGCCATGCATTTAATTGGATTAGGAGAAAGCACTGAGTGCTTAGCAATGTTAAGCAAAATATGTGGCCTGCAGTCGCGCGCACTTAATGGCTTGAAGCCGTTTGGTCCGTGTTTTTGCGACAGAAGTCGTGTATAGCGACCAGAAGTCGCGTATAGACTGTTGGTTCGCTAGTTGAACGATCACAAGTCGCAGACACATATAATAGCCTGAGGCTATTTATGATATGAGCAACCAGAAGTTGCAAATATTGTTAACAGTGGCATGAAGCCAACTAATACGTGGCCCGAAGTCCACGGAGTATGCCACTATATTTCATCTTTTATCATTATTATTTATTTACTGCAATTTACCTTCCCGTATTTAAATCCTGCAGTTTTAATTATTGCAGTTTATATTGCAGTCTATATTTCTTAGTCGCAAAGTAATCTCGAAGATTACTAATGACATGACATACGGTCCTGAAGTCCAGTAAAAATCATGGTGACCTAAAGCTCACCACGTCATGCCACCACACGGCCCTGAAGCCCGTAGAAATCAATGCGCCTTAGGCCCGCAAAAAATCATTGAGGCTTGGAGACCTCACATGGCATGGATATTTATTACAACTTTATATTACTATGCATTGCTTTATTTATTTGTTGCAATTTACTTTCTTGCATTTACTTAAATCCTTTAGATTTACTTTTATATGCAAGAATATATTTCTTATGCAACCGCATATAATCGAAGATCATATGCATGAGATATTTGGGAAAATACAGTCCTGAAGACTGTATGTGAGTGTAATCCTGAAGATTGCATACAACCAGTCACTGACCTTGCACATTGGTTGTGCAGGCATGACGGACATTGCGAAAAGGGAATTCGCTGAGCTAGCCGTGGACGGCAGCAACTACCTGACTTGGACCATCGGCGTTGAGATCAAACTCGATGGCATGGGCCTCGATCATACCATTGCTCAGCTTGAAGTCTGGCAAGGATGAACGGACAAAGCCTCATAAAGCAGAGGCATTGCAGCTTTTGCAACGCCACTTACACCTAGACCTGAAGTCTGAGTACATGGAGGAGGACGATCCACTGGTTATATGGCAGTCCCTGAAGGACCGCTTTAGCCAACTGAAATCGGTTGTGCACTCCGAAGCACAACATGAGTGGGTCGCCTTACGCTTCCAAGACCATATGTTTGTGGCAACATACAACTCTGCTTCACAAAGGATTATGTGCAAACTGCGTCTATGTGGCCAGAAGATCACTGATGCTGATATGATCAAGAAAACTCTTTCTACCTTCCAACCTGACAACGTAGTTCTACATCAGTAGTGCATGAAGTACTCGAAGTACTATGAGCTGATAGTAGTACTACCGATTATGAACAACATAATGATGTTCTCAGGAACAATCATTCAAAGACAACCTAGCAACTTCAAAGCTGTGCCTAAAAACACATGCTAAGCGTTCTTTGAGAATTCTCGCGACCACAAATCCGTGGAAAGGAAAATGGAAAGGAAAAAAGAGGTTCCATGAAGTGAACCCGAGAAGAGTCAACGTAGTCCTCATTTCACCACCCGAGCCACGAAGCTCTGGAATGTGATGACATGCTTGTCAACACAATGGAAAATGGTGACAACGCCCGGATGGACGAAAGTGAGGATCGCCTTTTCGGCAATGACCTTGATATACTCAAGGATCTGAAATAACCCCTAAGATATCATGTTAGTCGAAATGCAATGTCCAAATGTACTAGTGGAACTCGACCGTTCATGCTCTTGGAGAGCATTTGCAATATGTCGAATGGTCATCCATGCTCCTGAAGAGCATTTGCAATATCTTCCACAAGTTATGAATGTTTGTTTTAGCGCTATGTGCTAAATTCCCAAAGTCTCAAGCCAACTGCGTACCCCCCCACAACTAGTGTGTGAGAAAGAATCAAGTATTTTCCATCTGCGTATGCGATACATGTGCCAGTATCACCACATTAGCGTACACCAAAGAGATCTCACCAGAAGTTGAGATATATGAGCCTATGACTGGGATCTTCATAGAGCTCGGTACGCTGATTGCATTTCCCAGATTAGGGGGAGATAGGCATCCAGAGAATGTTGGGAAATTGCATGAAGGAATGGTGGAATGCATTCCTATGATCCCACACAATAGTCAATCTCGAACCAGAAGTTCGGAGGATTATGCATTTGCAAATTGTTGCAAATGAGTCGCCAAATACCTTCTTGTTCGCTCGTAAGAGTGACGAGGTCGCACTTACCCGAAGTAAGTGTGCTTGGGAGAGAGTATATGTAGCCCGTAGAAAGGTTACAAACTCTTTTGTCTCCATCCGATCCTAGGTTGAGGGGGAGACCTTCGGGTGCTCAAACAAGTGTCTGCGGAGACGTCCGCATAGACAAGGTCTTGAGCCGCTTGCATCACTTAAGGAAACGGTTGAAGAAGCCCAACTGAAGTTGGGAACACCCCCGAAGTGGTGGCTCAACCTGAAGTTGAGTTGGTCCCTGAAGGACTCCATCCTGAAGATGGAAAACCACCATGCGGTGCGCGCTCAATACAACGATGGTGGATCGGAACGCCCCAGCTCAATCGTTATGGGAAATCACGATGAGCGGGAGGACGATCATGAGGAGATCGCCACTAATTTTGTGGAATCGGGAGAATAGTGTGATTAAAAGACCACAATTGTCGACATATATTCTGCCCTCAGAATTGCTAGCTCAATAGATCCGGATCCATAACAAAAGTCCATGGTAGAGTGCTGAAAGCACTCAAAATGGGACTATGGAAAGTAGCAATTAAGGCAGAGTAGCGCTCGCTTTATGAGAGGCTTTTGGGCCTGCAGTCCCAACACCTCTAGAAGTCATCCCTGAAGGATGCAAATGGGTCATCCTCCTAAGGAGGAGTAAGTATGGCACAAAGCGAGGCTGGTGGCATAAGGGTTCACGCAGAGACCCGTCATCATTTACGATGAAATTTGCTCTCCTGATATAAGTGGCAAAGACGTTCCGATACTTATAATTATGGCAGCTAATAACTTGAATTTAAGTGAAAAAGGCAGTTGGTAAATATTGTGACCATATTCTTATATGGGTCACTTGATTCGCAGATCCCCATGAGAAGTCCCTGTAGGACTAAAGATCCCTGGGCCGAATCAAAGTCGCAACATACATAGCACCCGCCTGCAGCGGTTGTAGTATGGGTTGAGATGATCCGAGAGGATGAGGTTCAACCATTTGAGTAATTGCCTCCTGAAGAGGGATTACACATGACTTGGATAAAGCCAAGTTCTACTCGAGCCAGCAGCTCGAGCACCTCCCCGAAGGAGTGTTTGTATACCGGTCTATAGAGAGGGTACTTAAAAATATAGGGCAAATGCTACCCTATAAATTTCCCATGGCGGACCAATCCCTAGAAGTGGATAAGTCCCATCTAGGCCAAGGGTCACAATGAGGAAATATTGGGACCTAAAGTTCCCTACTTGAGCGCCATTGGAGCACCAATGTACCTAGCAAACTGCAAATTAATTGACAAGGTACGGTGGTATCCTAATTAGAAGTTATTGACTTGGCGCTAAGACTATCCTCAGGCCTAAGACCTTGGTCTATGGTTCGTGAAGAACCAGGTCCTAACCATGGTGGATATGTGGGTACTAGCTATATGTCTGACCCGCATAATGCTAGACCCCAAACCGGTTCATGTTTCTCTATGGTGGTGCAACCATTTTATGAAAGTCTGCAGCAGACCTAGGTTGCCATACTATCCGACCACCAAGAGATGATTGCCCTATATAAAGGCACACGAGAGTGTGTTTGGCTCAAATGGATAGTTGGCCACATCCAGAAGTCATGTGGCTCGAGCTTTGATAGCTCCCTGTCATTGTCTATAAAGATAACACTACTCGTGTTGCACAAATACATATGGACTGTGTGAAGAGCAATCTTAGAAAATTTATTGCTCCACCTGAAGAGCGAGGAATGAATATCCTGCAGACTCAGTCATGCGAACATCTAGCAGAATTGTTCACAGAATTTCTACCATCCTCTAACTTCCACAATGATTGTGAAAAAGGCATGAGATGACTCAGAGAGTTGCAGGGTTTAGGGGGAGAAGGCTCCCTGAGTCATAGTCCATAATCGTGATCCAGAAGATCATGATCTGAACCTGAAGATCAGACTGTTGTACTCTTTTTCCTTGGTGAGTTTTTCCCACAGGGTTTTCTCACGTAAGGTTTTTAACGAGGCAACTAGTGCAACACAACTTGCGTGAGTGCAATGTGCTCTTTTCTCCTACCCATTTTGTCCCACAGGGTTTTTGGGGGGAGTTTTTGATGAGGCATGCACAAAAGCGCTAATCACTGGAGGGGAGTAGTGATATGTGAATCAAAGCCCATAAAAGGATTGAGATGACGAAGGTCACAGTTGGTCCTGAAGACCGATAGGTCCTGAAGACCTAACTAAGTTGCATCGGTTAGTCCTAAAGACTTAAACCGAAGATCAATCGTTGTACTCTTTTTTCCCTTGATGAGTTTTTCCCACTCGGGTTTTCTCATGCATGGTTTTTGATGAGGCAACAGATGCAATATAGTTGGCACACGTGATGCACTCTTTTCTCCTACCCTTTTTTCCCACTGGGTTTTTGGGCGGAGTTTTTGATGAGGCATACACATAAGCGCGATTCACCCAAGGGGAGTGTTATGAAATCTCATTATGTGGGTGAATCATTTATTGGAGGAAGAATACAATTGGGCAACACTACTTGCCTGTTAGCCCGTCACCCGTTAACCCGTCGACCCGTTATTGGTTCTATAAATAAGGGGGCTGTGGCCACCCTTTGTACACACTGGTTAACACAATGAATAAAGAGCTCTCCCTCCTATCTCTGTGTGTTCTTGTTTCCTGTTCATATGTGCATGTGATCTGTGATCTTGTGTATGAAAGAACGTGATTTTCAACAGCAACCACGTATACTTGTCCATCTCTTTTTGCTTTGCTTCACGTAATGGCTTCGCATGCCAAGCCTTAGCCGATCATGCCTCCCTTGATTTTACCGATGAACCGCTTACCGATTCTGATGACGTCACCTCTGCCGATCGCTCTGTCTCTCCTTCAAGTCGGCAATCTCTGTCCACCACGATTTCTGGGCTGAATCTTCATTGACCAAAATCTGGTGTCAACAATTGGTGACTTGATTAGATGATCATACTCTGTTCTAACTAGGTTGATCTTCCATGCTTCCTTGGTCTCAGATTCGATTCTTCTTGTTTTTGCTTCTATTATTCTTCTTTTTCTCTAATTTTGTCGGGTTGAGCTCGTACGCATATGGGCATTGGGGGTGAGCAGGAGATTCTAATTTCTTGTTCTTGAAGATGAAATACTTCCTTCTCCCATTGATGTTGAAACTGATCCTTGCATGATCGGCGTAGATGATGGCCTTGGTGGTGCTCAAGAAAGGTCGTCCCAATATGATTGGAGACCTCTCATCTCCTCCTGTCTCGATGACCACAAAGTCAGCAACTAGATCTGATTGTCCTACCCATGCAAACACGTCTTCCAGGACACCCTTGGGGTAGCATAGCGACTGGTCTGCAAGCTGCAAGCACATGTTGTATATAATAATGGATCGCCATGAATTTTCTCGTATATTACCTTAGGTATGATGTTGATGCTTGAGCCAATGTCACATAGTGCGTTCTCAAAGGTGTGCAGTCCGATGCAGATGGGAATGACCAATCCGGCCGGATCTCCTTTCTTGGTGGGTCGACAGTTTTACGTCCACCCTCCCTGTTGTGGACGCCTCCTTGAAGTAGAAACCCGCATGAATATATCAACAAGATTTGCAGATTCTAATTCTTCCGGGCCGGCCTAGAATCTTACCTAGTGTGGTCGATGGAGCATATATTGCCACCGAGAAATCTGAGATTCTATCATTTTATTGAAACTGTTTTGGCTCTTAATAGCAGAAGAAAATCTATCCATTCTATTATTAATAACTTCTAGCATTTTATGAGTGAAAGCTAATTTTTTAGATAGATTAACCATAACTTTTCCTTGGTTTAGAACTAACTCACTCAAGGGTGGCTAATTGAAATTATTGAAAGCATTATTACCTTGATAGTTACCTTGATAGTAGTTCGGCCTTTGTTGATTCCATCCTTGATTTTGTTGAGGACGATATTGGTTGTTGTTGTTGATGTAGTTCACATGCTCTTCAAGCTCAGGACAGTGGTTGCCTAGTGTACCCTGTGTTTCCACATTCTTCACATGTCATGCGAGATTCATAGATTTACATGACTTCCTTCTTGTCAGGGGCCCTTTCATCAAGCCTCTTCATAATTAGGTTCATTTTGGCAGACAACATGTCTACCTCCTTGAGTGGTGCATTCCTCTTTTCGTCTTATGGGGTTGACGTTCCTTGTTCCAACCTTTCTTTGGAAGCCATCTTCTCCACAAGCTCAATAGCTTGAGTTAGTGTCAGTGAAAAGAAAGCACCTCCAGCAGCAGCATCCATGGTCTCACGGGTTTTGTTAGTAAGTCCATGGTAGAAAGTCCGCATGAGTAGCCAATTCTCCATCCCATGATGTGGACATTGAGAAATGTAATCTTGTGTCGAATCAGCCCCCTGCTGATCCTAGCCCAGCCCGAAGGACCGGTTGAAGTTGCCTCTCGGCATTGCCCGAGAGATGCCCGCTAGGTAGGACTCATAGGTAAATTGCGAGGACGACGGGAAGATATACCGAAATTGTATTACCATTCCCTCCTTCTTTACACTCCCCATAGGGGCACTATTTATACACGCCTGTAAGCCTTTCATGGACCATTTTGCCCCTCTACCAACTATGATTCCTAGAATATCCAGTCCCCTGCGCAGGGCGCTACGGTCATGGTTGCCCGGGGCAGCCACCTACTCCTGTGGGACCCGCCTGGAAGCCACCAAATCCTCCCGCACAAAAAGACGATCCTTGTTGCAAAGTGGTTACTCGGGAAAAAGGGTTGAAGACAAAAATCCATTCGGGAGCCCGAACATACGTTCGGGAAAAGAAGTTGAGTCGCCACCAGATGCTCGCTTGGTTCTCTCGTCCTAGTCCAAGCCGAAGATCCATTCGGGGGCCCGAAGGGGAGTTCAGCCATCTGAGCGATCAGACCGGTTGTCTGCCCGGCGGCATATTTGTCCGAGCACGTCCCGGGCTGCACATATGTGTTCTCGGCGCTGAACCGCAAGACTCAGATGCTTGATCATGTATTCTTCATCCGAATACATGTTCGGGCGCCCGAACGTACGTTTGGGAGCCTGATTTTTTTTCGAGCTTTGTGATCCTCGACCAAATCAAACATATATTTCTCCGGTCGGCTCGAGGGGGGTGGTCTCCCAATAGGGTACCCCCCAACAGTAGCCCCTCGCCGTCACGATGGAAAGATTTTTCCTTTTCGAACAATGGACCCCTCACGTCGGTGCTTTTTGTACCCAAGACGCCGTCCCCCGAAGGGTAGCAGGGTTAGTTGGACTATTCTCTTGAGAGAAATTTCTTACTTGAGAGAAATTTCTCTCTCTCTCTATTTTTTATTTTTTTATGAACCATCATGTTAGTTGCCTCGGTGGTTGTGCCAGGCCGAGCACACGCTATAAATAGCATCCGCGCAAGATCGCCTCTACTTTCACCCCGCCTTTGCCTTTGATGGCAAGCTTTAGCGTTACCACTAAAGCCTGTTGACACCAAAAGGATGGCAAACGGTAAAACCGCAAGCGCATGGTCGTTTGCAGATAGCTTCTCACTGGGAGTATTCCAGGTATCGATTTCCACAGGGAATATGAAGTGAACTAACAGAGAATCAAGGTGTGTCCTATGATGATACAAGGTGTGTATGGCAGTCGAGATGAGAGGTTCTCTATAGCTATGATATCTAGTTTGGCTAGATAGCAAGACGTGGTCTCGGACACGAGAGGCGATAGGTGAAAGTGGGGAGTGAAACCGCCACAAAACAAGCTATCCTTTTTTGGGGCCCTACCTTTTAAGAACTTTGTAAGTGCAATCAAGCTCTAAGTGGGTTTTGGCGTTGATGACCACCGAATTAGGGGACTAATGAGTTTTACGAAGATGACATGCGTGGATTAAAATATGGAGTTGATGAACAGGTCCAAAAGTACCAAATAAGCTAGATGGTGGTGTTTCCGGCTCAAGGCGTTTAAATTATTTTATATTTCGAATCTTGAGTTTAGAAAATGCCGTACTATTAAGAGGGATCCTAGGATTCTCGGGCACTGTGGACCAAGTGCTCTAAACATCAAATCCGCACACAACACTCGCCTCAAACCCGACCGTACCAAAGATTTCCACTTGCTTCTCACCTTTTGTCGTCGGGTTGGCGCGGCGGTCGCGTAATGGTGCGGCAAGTGCCGCGCCTACGGGGCGATGCCACGCGGTCTATGCGGCAAAGGCCACACTTAAATCCTACCGTTGGTCCGTGGGGGTATAAATACCCATTCTACCCCTCCCCCAACGGTTACTCGCTCACTTCATCTTCAACCTCGCGACAAAGAGCCTTAAAATAGACCTCTTGCTCTCTCTTACTCCTCCATTGTTGCTCCTCCTTCCCCAAGCAAAGATTTCGATTCCACCATCAAATCTTGAGGGAAAAGGCAAAGAAACCGCTTGTGGAGGCCGGATCTACTACTTCCCCACTCAAAAGAGCATTTGGTTCACGTTTGGCCGGAACCCTAGGGTTCTTTACTCTTGGAGCTTGCTCCTAGACGGCTAGGCGTCGCCCTTGAGCTTGCTTGCCCCCTTCGTGGGGCAGCCTTGGGAGGTTTGTAACCTCACTCTACAAAGAATACATTACCCCACATCTCTAGGGTTAACTCCCTAGACTTGTGAACGAGGGAAAAAAGCAAGCCGGTGGGCAAGCTAAGCCTTGTGTGGCAACCTCAACAACGTGGACGTAGCCCGCTGTGTGTGGCGGTGAACCACGGGTCAAATCCTTGTCTCACTTGTTCTCCCTTTACTTTATTGCATATTTGTCTTGTGAGAAAGGGCTTCGACCCGATCTACTTGGTTGCCGGGTTTTCGCCGGCCTTGGAAGGTTTTCTCGTGGTATATTTGTGTGCAGAACAAGTGGGAACCTTGAGCACCAAACTCCGGCTCGTGGACTAGCTTTTGGGAGTGCTCGTTCAGTTGGATACGTGGCAGATGCCGCTCACCACGCGGCAGCGGTGCCGCCGCCGCCGGCCGAGAGAAGTGTCTCGTCTCTCGTCTCGCCCTCTGCTGGTCCGGTTCACGCCGGCAGTTGTCGCTGACTTGACGCGGGGGCAGTGCCGCGACTCTTGTGTACCGACAGCCTACGAAGTTTTAACAGTCAATTTTGGGGTTAAGCCTATTCACCCCCTCTAGGCTTCCATCAGATCCTACAAGTGGTATCGTGAGCAAGGATACTGTGATACGCTTCACCGCGTGAAGTATGGAGGTACCGGGAGGGATCGAACAAAGGAGGCAAGTCCACCGTCCCCCGTGGAGGAGGTGGAGGCCAGCAGCCAGCCGAGCTTTCTCTTGGTACAAAGGTGAGAGCACCATCAAGGGTGATGCCACCGATGCCGAAAGAAAGACCGCAAGAATAGCAAGGCGAAACGCTAGAAGGCAAGAGCGAGAAAAGAAAAGACTAGAAGAGCAAGCTAGTGTCAAGCTTGCCGAGAAGCTTCAAAGAAAAGATCAAAGAAAGATGATTCGTGGAGGCAAGAGCCGCTAGGAGGGCAGCAAGAGAGAAGAAAAGGCAAGAAGAAGAGGCGGAGTCAAGTGAGCTATCAAGTAGCTCCGACGATGGAGATGATGATATCTCCTACAACAAGAAGAAGAAGAAGGAAAGCAAGAAGGATGAGGGCAGCGTCAACAACAACAAGTTCGCCGCCATATCCTTTAATTATTCTTCTTACTTGACTAACCGCGATAAGAAGTCTTTTATCAATGTACCGGGGAAAGTTGCCCCGTTTCGATGGGACCAACTATGCCAAGTGGAAGCACTTGATGAGAGCCTATCTTAGCGCCCTTCACCCCGGTCTTTGGGAGGTTGTGTGCAAAGTGGATTTCAGCCAGGTGAACCCCAAGGAGCCGACGAACTTTAAGAGCTAGCAGCTGCCCACATCAACGGCCAAGCCACAAGCATCCTCCTTAGTGCTCTTGAAGGCAATGAGTACAATAGGGTGATGAATGTCAATGAAGCAAAGAAGATTTGGGACACTCTAGTACTTGCACATGAAGGAGTAGACAAAGTAAGAAAAGCCAAGATTGACTTGTTGAAGGCCAAGCTCAACCGGTTTGTGATCCTTGATGGAGAAGGAGCCCAAGAAATGTTTGACCTGGTTGATGGTGCTAGTTGGCAAGATTAGAGGATTTGGAGATGAGGATCTAGATGACCACACCGTTGTCAAGATCATGCTTGAGGCATACACACCTAGAAATGACATAGTGGTCACCTTGATTCGTGACAAGAAGAAGTTTGAACAATTCACTCCAAATGATGTGCTTGGAAGACTACTCACCTATGACATGCAAAGAGAGGAGGCAAATGAAAGAAGAAAGCTTGGAGAGTTGCAAGCCAAGCTTGAGGGCATCAAGATCAAGGATGTGGCTTTCAAGGCAACCAAGACAAGCAAGCCAAGCTCCTCCAACAAGATGAAGGGCAGCAAGCAAGCATCAACAAGTCTAGACAAAGAAATGAAGAAGATGCAAGAAAATATTGATGCAACCTCTTCCTCAAGTGATGATGAAGATGATGGGGCTGATTACAAGAAGATTGATGACATGGCCCTATTCATGAAGAAGTATGGGAAGGGGATGAAAGCAAATGGCTACAAGATGGTGCAACGAAGATTCCCAAACAAGAAAAAAGAGAACATGCTTCAATTGTGGCAGCACCGAGCATTTTGTTGCCGATTGTCCTTATGAGAACAAGAACAACAAATACAAGAAGGACAATGGCAAGGACAAGAAGCAAGACTACAAGAGAAAGGGAAGAAGCATGGGTGAAGCTCACATCGGCCATGAGTGGGACTCAACAAAAGAGACAAGTGAAGAGGAAGTCCATGTTGCAACATTCGCTATGCAAGAGACCTCTACACCCAAGCTCTTCGACAACATGACCGATGATGAGGATGAGGACAATGACTCCACTCATGTTTGTCTTATGGCCAAGCATGAGAAGGTAAAATCCAAACCCAAACCTTCTCCTCTCTTAGTGATGACTCTAGTGATCTTAGTGAAAGCTCTAGTGAAGATGAATCTAGTGATGATGAAGAATATGTTAGACTCACTAAAAACCTAGATCCCAAAACTAGAGGCTTTCTTGCTCAACTAATGGCGGATTTAGAAAGTACCCAAGCGGAGTTAGCAACTAGAGATAGTCAACTTGATAGACTTGAAAAGCTCTATGTTGATAACAAGGATGCTCTTGTAGCTGAGAGAAGTGAGGTGGCTTCCTTGCAAAAGAGCCTAGCTAATGAGCAAGGAAATCATGCTCTTACTAAGAAGGCTATGGTCACCCTAAATGGGAAATATTGTGATTTGCAAGACAAGCACAAAAAGCTTGAAAATGAACATAGCATTCTTAGTGAGAGCAACTCACATCTCCTAGCCACAAAGGATACCTCTACTCCCTCCACTAGTCAAGGTTGTGGAAAATGCTATAATGTTGATATGAATGCTTATGCCACTAACCTTGCCAATATGAAAGCAATGGAGAAAGAGATCACTAGGCTCACTGCTATGGTAAGAAAAGAAGGTGAAACCAGCAAGGCAACAGTGAGCAACAAGATTGAGGCTCCCAAAAGGCCCAACTACATTGATGGGAGAAATCCAAGAATCAAGGATGGACTTGGACACAAGCATGGAAACAAAACCAATGGTCGAAAGATGATCAATGGTGTTGAATGTGTCAAATTCTTGAGCAAAGGCACAGTAGGTACAGAGAGACCTGCACAGAGCGTTGGACACAAGCCAACCCGAGCTGTACTGTCTGCCACACGCGGCAGTGCCGCAAGTACGGGCGGCAATGCCGCGAGGACGGGCGGCAGTGCCGCGAGGACGGGCGGCAGTGCCGCGCCCCCAAGAAAAGGGAAGGTCACCTACACTGCCTCGGCTCAGAATAGACCCAAGAAAATGGTCCAAAAGCCTGTGAAGAAGGTCCGTAAGTCGAAAATCTTGTCCAGGCTGTTCCTAAGGGCCACTCCTATCAATCAAAGGCAAAAGCAAGCAAGTTAGACTCAAATCCTTGCTTTGAAGTGAAGGCAAACAACAAGGGGAGGTGTTTGCAAAGTACTTGGGCAAAGTGAAAAGAAACTTTTATTGCAACACCTCTATATGGGTTCCCAAAGTTCTTGTGACTAAGGTAAAAGGTCCCAAGAATCTTAGGGGACCTAAACTTGTGAACTAAACTTGTTTTGCAGTGCATACTCCTCGGTGGGTCAAGTTGGGTGTTTGATGCTGGTCGTACAAATCATATGACCGGAGAAAGGAGTATGTTCTCATCATATTCCCAAACCAATGACGATAGGAACAACATAAGGTTTGGAAATGATGATGTAAGAAGTGTGATCGGTCTTGGTAACGTTGCTATCACAACTGAGCATAATATTTCAGATGTTTTGCATGTTGATTCGTTGGGATACAATTTGTTGTCGGTCTCACAATTGTGTGAGAAAGGCTACAATTGTCTCTTTACGGATGTTGGTGTGGAAGTCTTTCGCAGAAAGGATTCCTCTGTTGTCTTTACAGCAAACTCAAGAACAAGCTTTACTTAGTTGACTTCAACAAAAGTGAAGCTAAGCTTGATACCTGTCTAATGGCAAAATCTAGCATGGGCTGGTTATGGCATCGCCGTCTAGCACATGTTGGCATGAGGAACTTGGCCAAACCGCAGTAAAGACAACCACATCATTGGACTAACAAATGTTGATTTTGACAAAGACAGGATATGTGGACCTTGCCAAGCCGGAAAGCAAGTAGGTGCACCTCACCCACCAAAGAGCGTGATGACCACTACTCAACCATTGGAGTTGATACACATGGATCTCTTTGGACCGGTGGCCTACCTTAGCATCGGGGGTAACAAATATGGACTTGTTATTGTTGATGATTACTCCCGCTTCACTTGGGTTTTTTTTGTCTTTGATAAGTGTCGTACAAGAGAAGGTGAAAACCTTCATCAACAGGGCACAAAGAGAATTCGATCTCCCCGTCAAGAGAATAAGAAGTGACAATGGGACCGAATTCAAGAACACCCAAGTTGAAGAGTACCTTGATGAAGAGGGCATCAAGCATGAGTTCTCACCGCATATACCCCTCAACAAAATGGTGTAGTAGAGAGGAAGAACCGTACACTCATAGAGATGGCAAGGACAATGCTTGATGAGTACAAGACTTCGGACATCTTTTGGTGTGAAGCTATCAACACCGCGTGTCATGCCATCAACCGCCTCTACTTACACAAGAAACTCAAGAAAACTTCATATGAGCTCCTAACCTAGGTAACAAGCCCAAGGTGTCATATTTTAGGTGTTTGGGTGCAAGTGTTTCATTCTTAACAAAAGGCCCCGAACCTCTAAATTTGCACCTAAAGTTGATGAAGGTTTTCTTCTTGGTTACGGATCAAATGAGCATGCCTATCGTGTTTTCAACCAAACCACCGGTAGGGTTGAAATCACTATAGATGTGACATTTGATGAATCTAATGGCTCTCAAGTAGAGAAAGTTGATCAAAGTGTTGTAGGAAAGGAGGATCCACCTTGTGAGGCAATCAAGCAATTGGCTATCGGTGACATAAGGCCTCAAGAAGATCAAGCTAATGGAGAGGAGGATCCACCGGTTGTTGCCGCACAAGATTCCGCCGACGTACTCGATGACCAAGTGCAGCAAGACGCCCGGCCGGAAGTGTCCAGCCGGCGGCAAAGGCCGCACCTATGCGGGCGCTGCGCGCGCCTTCTACCTCGGCAGAACGACCGATCCACCCGCATCACTGTTCAACCACTTGATCTTGCTCCAATTCTTGAGGCCGATGATGAATATGATGAAGATCAAGAAGAAAATGCGTAGAAGGCGTTGATCACCCACGACATCATTTACAAACAATTCAACGGGATCACCCCGTTGATAACATCCTTGGGAGTCTTCGAAAGGGAGTTACTACTCGATCTCATCTAGCCGCTTTCATCAACATTTCTCTTTTGTTTCATCTTTGGAACCGCAGAAAGTAGATGATGCTCTCAGGATCCGGATTGGGTGTTGGCCA
This sequence comes from Hyparrhenia diplandra, assembly GCA_015847255.1. NCBI lineage: Eukaryota > Viridiplantae > Streptophyta > Magnoliopsida > Poales > Poaceae > Hyparrhenia > Hyparrhenia diplandra. The sequence continues at coordinate 58,599 of JADLZK010011061.1, forward strand.
TGCAAGAGGAGCTCAACAACTTCAAAAAGAAATGAAGTTTGGGATTTGGTGGAAAGACCCAAGACTAACATCATTGGCACCAAGTGGGTCTTCCGTAACAAGCAAGATGAAGATGGGTTGGTGACAAGAAACAAGGCAAGATTGGTTGCTCAAGGCTTCACTCAAGTAGAGGGCTTGGACTTCGATGAGACGTATGCACCGGTGGCAAGACTAGAAGCAATTCGCATTCTTCTAGCCTTCGCTGCCCATCATGACTTCAAGCTGTACCAAATGGATGTCAAGAGTGCATTCCTCAATGGCCCACTACAAGAGGAAGTATATGTTGAGCAACCACCCGGTTTTGAAGACCCCAAGTTTCCCAACCACGCCTCTACAAGCTCCATAAGGCGCTCTATGGGCTTAAGCAAGCACCTAGAGCATGGTATGAATGCCTTAAGGAATTCTTTTGCTCAAACAAGGCTTTGAGATAGGCAAAGCCGAGCCCTACTCTCTTCACTCACAAAGTTAGCAATGATATATTTGTATGCCAAATATATGTCGATGACATAATATTTGGTAGCACTAACAATGTGTATGTTGAGCAATTTAGTAGGACTATGACTAAGAGATTCGAGATGTCCATGATGGGTGAGCTAAAGTACTTCCTCGGGTTTCAAGTCAAGCAAATGGAGGAAGGGACATTCATTTGCCAAACCAAGTACACCCACGACATGCTAAAGAAGTTTGATATGGCTAAGGCAAAGCCAATCAAAACCCAATGCCAAGCAATGGACATCTTGATCTTGATGAGGAGGGTCCAGCCGTGGACATGAAGGTATATCGCTCCATGATTGGATCTTTGCTTTACCTTTGTGCATCTAGGCAGGACATAATGCTTAGTGTGTGTATGTGTGCTCTCGTTTTCAAGCCAATCCAAAGGAATGTCACAACGTGGCTGTTAAGAGAATCTTGAGATACTTAGTACTCACTCCTAACCTTGGCTTGTGGTATCCCAAGGGTTCCAAGTTCAATCTACTTGGCTATTGATTTCGACTATGCCGGTTGCAAAGTAGATCGAAAAAGCACTTCAGGGACATGTCAATTCCTTTGACGGTCCTTAGTGTCTTGGAGCTCTAAGAAGCAAAATTGTGTAGCCCTTTCCACCGCCGAGGCCGAGTATGTTGCGGCCGGTGCATGTTGTGCTCAACTACTTTGGATGAAGCAAACCTTAAAAGATTACGGATGTCACTTCACAAAGATACCTCTTCTTTGTGACAACGAGAGTGCCATCAAACTCGCAAATAACCCCCAGAAAGCACACTCTAGAACAAAACACATAGACATCCGTCATCACTTCTTGAGAGACCACGAACTCAAATGAGATATCGCATTCGCCATGTGAGCACCGAAAAGCAACTAGCCGATATCTTCACCAAGCCTCTCGATGAGTCAAGGTTTTGTGCGTTGCGTAGTGAGCTAAACATTCTCGATTCTCGTAACTTGGTTTGAATTCAAGCACACATGCAATCTGTTTTGAGACACTAGATCGACATAGGAAAAGTTTATGAAATCTTTCATATTGTGTTTCAAAAGGTTTTCAAATTTAATCGAAATTCAATGCCATTGTTCATGCATCGATGATCCAATCCCCGCAATGAATTTTGGTGTCTCTGTGACCAAGGTTGAGGAGAAATAAGTCAAAAGTGGCAATATATTTGCAGACAGCGAGACTAGAGCGGCGGTTACGCGTGCTCTCATGGGCAGCGGTGCCGCGCCCTAGGTTTCGATTTTAAACATTCGAACCGGTACCGAGCCAAAGCGTTTTCTTCTTTCCTTTTCTACCCCTCGCTCGCCCGGGTCCTCTTTCTTTCTTCTCCGCCCGACTCCACCCGCGCTCTCTGCCTCTCGCGCAAGGAAGGCCGCCGCCGCCGCTTGCTCCGCCGCCAAGGCCGCCGCCCGGGCCGTCGCGAAGCCTCGGCAAGGCTCGCCAGGGCCCCGGGCCCGCCGGCCATCTTCCTCGTCTCCGCCGCCCTCGCAAGCTCCCTATCCCCGAGCAGCTTCTCCTCTTCTCCTCTCAATCCACGAGTCAAGGTACACCTAACCCTAAGTCATGCTATTCTTGCCCGATCTATGCATGGTGTTGAAATTTCTTGTGGATTTGTATTGATTAGTGATGTATGAACCCTAGGAAAGTGATTTGGTAGAATGGAATCGACAAATTTCGCACTTTAATTACTTAGGTGATTTAGGGGGAGGGCACGGCATTGCCGCCCCCAAATGGAACTTAACAAGTTCCTAGCTGATTCAAACAGCAAATATTTCCCAAATCACCTACTCAATTGAGATGGGAAATTGATCGATTTCAAATAATCAAGAAACTTTCACTTCGACTCATATTCCTTTTTCAATCCACGGGTAATTTACACCTAAATTGTTAATTTGATCTCTGAAATTGGCATAGAAATACGAGAATGTGTCAAATAGATGGTTTAGAACTGTTTGGGAGATAAGAATAGGCGGTTTGAGCAAGGGGGAGCGGCAGTGCCGCGTGACCCTCACCTTAAAAGTGCCGCGATATCACGGATGTTGTTGCCTCCTACGCCGCGGTGCCGCGCATCCCGTGTGTTTTTACCCTGGATAGCTTGCTCCAATCACCTAAGTTTATGTCTCAAACCTTCTTTCACATATATTTGACCATTTTTGACCTTCTATCAATCAGTTTCTGATCAATGTCTTAAAATGCATAGATGGATCCTGGAGGCGATCCTCATGGCAAGAGAAAGATGAGGATCAAGGCTGTTGAAAGGAGAGGTCGTGGAAGAAAGAACCCGAACAGAGGAGCGGTGATAGCAAAGCGGTGGGAGCAGCTCACCACCGAGGAGCAACGGCAGCAAAGTATGGGTACACCATTGTGCCCGATGGTGACCAAGGGAGGGACGAACACCCCTCGGTATTTGGACAGCAGCCTACATGCATGAGGTGGAGGGTGTGTTTGAGATGACGACCCACCAATGATCCTCCTATATCGATCGTGAGCTACTTCAAGAAGCAAAGAGAAGTAGCGGATGCTAGAGCTTACAATGTCTATGCGGATGAGCGGAGCACAGAGGGGATTGATGAGAGGTTTTGGACAAACATTTCACTCCAATTTCTATCCGACAGTTCTCCTCCACTCCACCAAGAGCAAGATCACAACCATGCATTATATTGATTTTGAGAGGATGGCGCACAAGGAGGAGGAGGCCTTCAATGAGGCAATTGAAGCTTGTGAGAAGTTTGAGCCGACAGATATCATGTCTTTCAAGCATGATTGGAATGAGGAGATCCTTAGTCGGTTCCATGCCACTTATTCTTTGGGGACGGCCGCCGACACCATCAAACCGGATGACCGACAGAGGCACTGAGAGTTGACTTTGTCACCTTACATCCGATGATACTTGGTTTTGGGGCTGACCTCACGAGAGTACATGATATACATGAGATTGACCCCATTGAGGCCAAGACTATCGAGGGGGATTGCTCGGGCGCATCCTCGCCTACTTGGAAAGAGGAAGGGGTTGAAGGACTTCTTCTATGTGATGAACAACCTCTGCAGATGCACCATTGATCCTAAGGATGGAGCAGCCTCGATGTGAATGGTTATGCTAGAAATCGCTTGCTCACCGGGGAATGATGAGACTTTCAATGTGGGAAAGTTCATTTGGAGGCAACTAGCAAATGCCATGGATGATGCTAGGAGGAACCTGCCATATGCTCCTTACATTATGTTCATGATTGAGAGGGTCAAGAGGGAACATCTATCCCAAGGATTGCTTTCTACACGTCTATAATATAGAGAAGACCCATGGCTTGGATGGTGGGAAGACCGGGCGTGAGCTGACCCTCGGCCAGGAGGCACCTCACCGGCGAGAGGACTTGGAGGAGCCCTCTGGCTCTAGGCCCGGGGAGACACGGCAAGTCTCGATCCAAGGTGAAGAAGTGGATCAAGGCTATATTTGGGCCTTTGCACATACGCATCTCAGCCCGGACCTACGAGTTGCGCGGGGGAGGTGAGACGGGCCTTCAAGAGTGTCGGGGAGAAGCAAGGACTCCCGGTTCCTCCTTCTATCCCTAGACCACCTCGGTATGATCTTCAGCTTTTCACCACCAAGTAGCTCGGATCGGGACTTGTCGGACCTTCTTGGGAGTTTTTCTCGGCAGCCGGCCATTTCGGCGCTCCACTCGTCGCTCGCACGCACCAGGCATGATTATCTCGAGGAGGAGGACGAGGACACGGCTTTCGATCGTGAGGACACCGGTGAGTGACTCCGCTCTCTCTTCTTCTCTTTTCTATGATCTTTTTGGTGCTTGACGCCAAAGGGGAGAAAATTAGAAGAAAGGAGGGGGTCAAACTTTTTCGACGCCTGGAGTTGGTTGGAGGATGATGCAAAGCGGTGATCTTGAGTTTAGATCCCTTGAGAGTAGCTTGTTAGGTGTGAGTTTGAGAGAACTCTATTTTATGTAATAATGCCACCTATGACTTGTTATTCCTCGATTTGGTTGTTGGCTGTTTAAACTCGTTTTTAATTTTCCTTCTTTGCATGTTTAGAGTATATATATCTTGTCATATACGCTGTGATGTGATGTTGTCCGTGGCATGCATTCAGGCCGATAGTCGCGGCAAAGGCGCCGCACTCCAGCGCGGCAAATTGCCGCGCACATCAGCGCATGCAGACACTCTTTTATGCTCGATCATATTACCTTGTTGTCATATGCATCACGGATATATTTTTTGACACCTTTGAGCACCCCACAGCAACCATGGATGTAGGGGAGGCCTTGCACACTCTAAATGTATATCTTGACTTTTATGTCAAAATTGAGAATTCAAATCTCACTTATACATTAAGGGGGAGGCCTCACAACACCTAAATATGTGAAATTGACATTTTAGGTCAACCATGAGAATTCAAAACTCAATCACATATTTAGGGGAGGTTCCTACATCCTTGGTCTTCGTAATCTAAGTTTGACTTTACATCTTATGTAAGCTCTAATTTGGTTGTCATCAATCACCAAAAAGGGGAGATTGTAAGTGCAATCAAGCTCTAAGTGGGTTTTGGCGTTGATGACCACCGAATTAGGGGACTAATGAGTTTTACGAAGATGACATGCGAGGATTAAAATATGGAGTTGATGAACAGGTCCAAAAGTACCAAATAAGCTAGATGGTGGTGTTTTTAGGCTCAAGGCGTTTAAATTATTTTATATTTCGAATCTTGAGTTTAGAAAATGCCGTACTATTAAGAGGGATCCTAGGATTCTCGGGTACTGTGGACCAAGTGCTCTAAACATCAAATCCGCAGACACAACACTCGGGCCCAAACCCGACCTACCCGGCATTTCCACTTGCTTCTCACCTTTTCTTTGTCGGGTTGGCGGCGGTGGGCGTAATGGTGCGGCAGTGCCGCGCCCTGTTTACGCGGCAAGTGCCACGTGTCGGTCTTGGCGGTGCCACACTTAAATCCTACCGTTGGGTCCGTGGGGTATAAATACCCATTCTACCCCTCCCCCAACGGTTACTCCGCTCACTTCATCTTCAACCTCGCGACAAGCCTTTAAAATAGACCTCTTGCTCTCTTACTCCTCCATTGTTGCTCCTCCTTCCCCAAGCAAAGATTTCGATTCCACCATCAAATCTTGAGGGAAAAGGCAAACAAACCGCTTGTGGAGGCCGGATCTACTACTTCCCCCACTCAAAAGAGCATTTGGTTCACGTTTGGCCGGAACCCTAGGGTTCTTTACTCTTGGAGCTTGCTCCTAGACGGCTAGGCGTCGCCCTTGAGCTTGCCCCCTTCGTGTGGCAGCCTTGGGAGGTTTGTAACCTCACTCTACAACAATACATTACCCCACATCTCTAGGGTTAACTCCTAGACTTGTGAACGAGGGAAAAAGCAAGCGGTGGGCAAGCTAAGCCTTGTGTGGCAACCTCAACAACGTGGACGTAGCCCACTGTGTGGCGCGGTGAACCACGGTCAAATCCTTGTCTCACTTGTTCTCCCTTTACTTTATTGCATATTTGTCTTGTGAGAAAGGGCTTCGACCCGATCTACTTGGTTCTTTGGGTTTTTCGCCAGCCTTGGAAGGTTTTTACGTGGTATATTTGTGTGTGGGAACAAGTGGGAACCTTGAGCACCAAACTCCGGCTCGTGGACTAGCTTTTGGGAGTGCTCGTTCGGTGATCTGTGGCAGCTGCCGCTCACCACGCTGGCGCGTGCCGCCTACTGCCGAGAGAAGTGTCTCTCTCTGCGTCTCGTCTGTTGGTCGGTTCACGCGGCGGCGCCGCGACTCTTGTGTACCGACAGTCTCACGAAGTTTTAACAGTCAATTTTGGGGTTAAGCCTATTCACCCCCCTCTAGGCTTCCATCGGATCCTACAAACTTGCCTATAAACATGTGATGGACTACTTAAGATCGGTCGGGGCTGTCACCACCTACTAGCTACCACAAACAATCCGTGCAAACAAGCGGTCTACACCGATAAGAATCACCTAGACACCACGCCTACATACACTTATTACTCTAACTCTGGCCAAAAGCTAGAGCACTCTACTAGAAGTAAATAAATTACTTAAAGTAAAGCAATGTACCAATGAAGAACGAGTGAATAGCTGCTATACTAAACTAGATATGCAAATTATAAAAGAACTCGGAATGTATTACTTACTAGAAGAAGTACACCCGCAGAGGTACACCTTGGAGGAGACTCCCGACAGACCCGGGGCTTCTTCCAGAAGACTTCCCTCTCTCTCTCTACTGATACACCAAAGGAGCAGGGCACCGCCAACTACATTGGAGTGGAGCTCTTCCTTATGATCATGCCTTGAAAGTGTGGGAGTAGGGGGTATTTATAGCCCAAGGTGGAGTAGGGGCTACTCCAGTGCCATGTCAGCGATCCACGTGACCTCCATCATCCATCATTGGATTCCACCGCCTTTCCATCAAGGGACGAGATTTTCCAACATGTGCACAATGTGTAGTCGGACCCCACTCTATGGCCTATGGGCCCTTCCCTCGGTCCATGACATTGGTCCCACTGATCAGTGACTCCGTCTTGTGGGTGCAACTTGCTGTGACGTCCATTCTGTATCGACTTGATCTATGTGATGTCTTGTGAGCCGTCGATGCACATACAATGGTTGAGAACCATCCTGGAGATCATCACATGGGTCATGATCCATGTGACACTTTGATCGACCAATAAGAATTATCCATGGTAGATCCAAGGGTGGACATTGGTTTGGATGCTCAAGACATGGATTTTGGTGATGTGGCAAGACTGTGGGCCCAAATAGGAAGGTTGGCCAACCTACCCTATGATAGGTCCCCCATGCCACTTCCTCTGCTTTTGGTTGGACAGCAGAGCAGCAAGCACGTGCGTCGGGGAAGGAATCCCAAGTCACATAGTTCATCGTGACCGTCTGCCCTCGCGCCACCTACCATGTGCCCGAACGGATGACTGCCACGCCCATGATCCACAACACCTCGCCCTCCCTAGAACACGCTGCGATGTGCATGACGCGAGCGCCATGGCCCACCTCCTCTCTGCCATGCCGCCGTCACCCAAATCTGCCTTGATCGGCCCCTATTTTCGAATTGGAGAGCAAAGGCGTGTTCGTGATCGCAAGACTAAGCCTCTCGTTGATGCTCACTAACTCATATTTTTATGCATCAACACTTCATGGAAAAAGAATTAAAATATAATTAGATAACCTTATTAGGGGTTTCTACTAATGATTTCCATGAGTTTTGGTAAAGTTGTGATTTGCAGGGACTTAACAGAAAAATAACAGAAATGACGTGGCATACGCCCGACGTAACGCAAAGCAATCCAACTCGAGACAAGTCCGAAAGGCTACAGAATACACACCCGGCGTCAAAGAGTCCCAAAACCCGAAAAATACATCATCTAGAAGACTCCGGAAGACACGACGCATCGCGGGACCCCAGTGGGCCCCACTGCGGGCCGATCGCCCAACTATTAGGCCGATCGGCCCGCCCGCCACTAATCGGCCTCCGCCGGGAAGCTTCCTCCACCGCCTCCAAGATGCAATATAAACCGGATGATTATGGTCGGTTTGATCCGATGGCGTCGGTGGGAGCACGGGATTAATCCCACATCGCCTGTTGAAGTTGAAGAGACAGAGGAAGACCCATATATAAACAGCCCAAGACCCCTCAAGTCAATTCAATCCAAGTTGATCTAAAGCTTCACGTTCAATAAGAAGTAGATCAAGGAAGAGCCAAGACGAGGAGAAGAAGAGGAGACACCACGAGATAGGATAGCTAATTCATAGCTCTAATCTAGAGCCTAGTTTAGATAGAAAGTCAGGTTTAAAGAAGAGAGAGTGTATGCTCCGGTTCTGGATCAGTAAGTTACACTATGGTTCAATATAATTATTGTTCTCATACACCTTCGTGCTATTTCATTATTATGTATGCAATTAATTTACTTACACTTTATTCTAGTCATAGCATATTTGATATAGTCATTATTCATGGTAATTCAAGTACTTATTCGTAGAGCTCCTAGTATATTATGCGCATATGCTAGGTAGTAGAGAGTATGTAAGCATGGTGCTTAGATATAATTTACTTGGCGGATTCACCCTTATATGCCGGGTCGTGTGGTAGATCGTAGTGGTGACAAAGACTATTGAGTCCTTTGCAATCCTCCCCCGTGTATAAGACTAGTCGATAATGGTTCTTGGGATTATCTTGTTTCGTTCTTGATTTTCTTAAGTAATCTTGGGTACACATTTTTATTTATGGTTTTGATTTATATATGATCTTATGCTATGCCTGTTTATTTCCACTTCAGTAAATTCTTTGTATACTACATAAGAACCGCCCCATTTGTCCTAAATCCAATCCTAATCTAACTAGGAATTAATCTTATCCTATTGTTCACCACGTGCACCTCTACCTGTCTTATATACCTTATCATTATTATCTTTTATTGGCTCACCCTGTTTAAGTAAATGCTAAAACCACCGAATCTCATTAGTCTTCTATCACCTGTCCTTAATCAAATGAATTACTTATCATATCTTCCTCGTGGATTCGATATTTAAAACCCTTCCGGGTGAAATGCTCACTTTGGACATCCGCGGCGCTATGATCTATCTCTCTGTAAGCTAACAAATACCAACAAGCATTTCGGGCGCCGTTGTTGGGGAAGATTTTGATAGCTTTTCTTTTTGATTATTGATAGATGAATACTAAGTGTGGATTTGCTACTTAGCACCTCTGCTAAAACGTAATTACCCGTGTATTGTCTATTAGTCTATCTTATGCGGGGTAATTGATTAATATTTTCGAAGCGTTTAACGACGGTAGGAGAATCCAAAGTGTACTGAACTTCATAAACCATTAACATTGGGACTCGCTTGTGTCGTCGTCACAAGAATTCAAGTGACGAATAAAGAAGCTGCACAACTCACAGATTCTATTTTGTGAGTAAAGGTAAGTATGATCGAATGTGAGAAGGTTTTTAAACTTTTAAAATCATATTAGTCTCATCATGATCATAGCCCTTCATCTCTATAAAACCTTTATCTTTGCCTTTGTTTACTATAGTATGCTTAAGTTTTGAAATATCTTCATACACCTTAGACATGATGCTTAATTTATTTTCATGGCTCAAGTTAAACATGGTGTTTAGTTTGATTCCCGAAACCGCAAGGTGTGTCGATTTTATTTCTAAAGGCTTTTAAATTAAACATGGTGTTTAGATTAAATTGCCTTCTTAAATTGAGTTGGACATTATGTCTAGGTTGATTTTTGACCGATAGTATACTTTAGTAGATTACGGTTATCTTTGTGAGACTAACCCCCCTGTAAAAAATTGTCAAATCCAATTTGGGAAAAAGAGATTAGCTTACGCAAGATATGTAATGAACTCCAACAACTGCACGCACAAAAGAAGACTCAACTCACTCCTTACGAAAAGGACTAACCGTAAGTGCCTAAATACTCAATTTGTCTTTTTCGCTTAAGTTACCTTTGCCTTAGCCACGCTTTTAAGTGCAACCGCTTCATAATAAATAATAAAAACAAAAACAAATTTATATAATCGTGCTAAGTTTTTAAAAAAAGAACCATCATTATGTTAGCACAAATAAATTATATGGACAATAACCCTATTTTCAATATCATTGCTATCCTTCGGTATATATGTCCACTAACATTTGCGGGAAAGAAAGAATCTGTGGTGGCCACGTTCATGGACCTACCTCACTACCACTTCCACTACAAAACGAGGAGTACCAAGCCAGAGGTCGATGAGAAGCGAGGATCAACGTCAACCTACATCATCTTATCAAAGACTTGCTTGCTCTCATCACCTACAACAAGAAATACACCGGTAGGAACGCACTCCAATCAATGACGGGCAATTACAAAGAGAAGTCACAATAATGCCTTCGGACCATGGAGGACAAGGATGTCACCAATGAGGTTTCTCCCTCGATCATCAAGACGACCCGATGTGTGCTACACATCATCAAGAAGAACACTCCACACCACGTCGTTAGAGGACAAAGCAATCAAGGAGGGACTCCAAGTTTACATCTCAAATGAGCATCCTTTTGTCAACCGTAAGTAAAAGAAGATGAAGAAGAATTGACAAAGTAAGATCAATTGGTACATGCCAAAGATCCTCATCCCTTGGGCGATTAAAAAGAAGAAAAGAAAATGGATTGGTACAAGGGAGAGGACGAACACAACAAGATTCCATCAAAGACCCAAATCACAACACACTCAAGGAGATGATGAGCAATCAACCACGACTTTAAGCGCCGAGTGACACAGAGTTTGAGCTTGGGGAGGAAGACCAATTCCACTAAAAGATGATCCGACAAGGCTCTCCCTCCTCTCGGACTTCCCCGTTCCGACACGAGAAAAATGAAGAGAGGACAAGACACTCAACTACCATACAAGAACCACCATGAGGTGTTACGATCTTTGCCATGATTACGCAATAAAGGTAACATCTTCGGGTAAGTGTCCTAATCGATAAAACTTTACTCTAATCATGGCATGCTTACTAAGGAGTTAAATATGTTAGCTCACAACCTCACTTGGATTAATCTGAATAGCTCAACATGTTAGCTCTTAGTTGTTCTTACCCTTGTCTCTCTAGTTTTATTTTTCTCTACACTTTTAGTTTGCTATGTTATAAAAGCCACATTCATACCCGTCATCTGATCTTTTCACCTTTGTCACAAATAAATGAAACACATTATGCTACCATGGTTATATATGCTCAAGGTCGAGTAAGATGAATACAATTTTGGTTCGTTGGTGTTTTCCCACCGCCAGAGCCCATGCACTTGACCTCTACCTTGACTTTGTGAGCGGGACACACTTTGCGCCGATTAATGTCCCGTCTACAACATACAAGGAACATAAGGTGATGCCATCCTCGGGATCATAATCCCAAGAGATGCAACTTCAAGATCGACAAGCAAGCCTAAAAAGAACAAGACGCGGAGAAATTACAAGTGGGATACGGAGCCGATGGACAAAGGAGATATTAAGAAGATTTAAGAAAAGTCCATCTAGCTCCCACCAACCAAGCACGCCGAACCCGACCACTCGCAAAGGTCTCCACCGAAGAAACAAGCTTGGAGGAAGAAAGAAGACAACAAGAGTACACCTTCGGAAGACCTACCACCACCCGCGGCCATCGACCGATCAAACACCGTCGGCTACCTCATCTCGCTACTCATCGAGATCATTGAAGGCACCGCACTGCACACAACATCCCGACGAGATTCCATAGATGACAAAGACGCCACCACGAGTAAGTACTCGAAACTCTCGCCGAGAGGTAACTTCGGTATTTATACGCATATTTAATTTTTCGCATAGCATATTTTAATTAGCATATTTCCTTTAAGCATATTTACTTTTCTAAAAACCTGCATTAGAAAATCATAAAATTATGTTTTCTTTGCATTTGCATTAGTTCCTTAAAAGCCCCATGCAAGCACCCCTTCTTTGTGGTGGCATAAAAATAAAAAATACAAAAATATTGCACTCATATGTTTTCACATTAGCATCTCTATTGCATAGAAAAATTCTCAAAAAAAAAAATGTGGGCACATGAAGGTCCACACGTTTTTTAAAAATCCAAAAAGAAGTGAGCACATGAAGGCTCACAACATAATCCTAGAATTTGTTCCTTCGGGTATGTGCGAAATTAATATTTGCAGGGAGAACATTTAAGGAAAACCAGGAGATGAACAAGTTCCAAGGGCGAATAAAAAGACTACTTCAAGATTCAATTTTGGGGAGAGCACCCTCGTTATTACGATAAGTATTATTATCCTATCTATTTTAAATATTAGCTAGTTAGTATATTTTGCTTAGAGTTAATGAGTCCTAAATAAAAATATTAGTTTTAAGAGTCCGATAAATATTAGAAGTTCGCGAGTTAGCTCTCTTTTCTTTAATTATGACCTTGATGACATATGCTTGGAAATGATGAATAGTTGCTCCGCCTTTAATTCCTCTTAAAAGTACTTACACTTTAGACTTAGATTCTCCCAAAGCTTTAAATGCTTAATTTGCTCTAAACCCAACACCTGTGGGAAGCACATGCTTAATCTAAGTCTTAGCATTGAAAGATAATAGTGCATGAAAAGTTGAGCTACTGTTTATCATATTCTTAGAGATACTTGATCCCTGGGTTTTTATCTTTAAAAATTATAAAATATTACATGATGAGTTCCTTAGATATGACCCTTGAGAGTTTGTCACTCGCATCAAAACATCCCACTCCACCAAATACGCCGCTTCTAATCCGTATACGCCTCTCCATATTCCATCAAGCCGCTAGCCATAATTATAAAAATAATAATAATAAATTCTAGCAATTTTGGATATGTCTCTCTCAATGTTTTTATACCAATTAGATTCTGGGCTACATTCATAAAAAAAAAAAAAAAAAAAAAAAGGGAAAGAAAAGAAAAAATATTCAGAGAGAAAAGTGAGACAAGAGAGGGAGAGTAACGGACAAAAGTCATACTAGGCAAGAAGGGCCTACCTCCCTAAATAATAAAAATATATTTAGAGATGAATAATGGACACGTGTCCGAGGGTGAGTAGGGCCCACATCTCTAAGGAGAGAGAAAAATGGACACAAGTTAGGGGAAAAGCCCACCTCTCCAAGAATGGACGGCCCTGTGTCTTAGCAATTTTAGAAAGAGAGATATAGTCCAAGATGTTTGAAAAGAAAAAAAAAAAAATAAAAATACTAGAAAAGGCTAAAGGCTAATTACTACCTTTCATCCTCATTCATTCACCACTATCATCCCACTATGTATGTCCTATTATATGTGTGTCACTTCACTACGTACTATCTACTTAAGAGGGTCATACATAGGATCTCCGAAGTTTTCTTTTGAAAAATAATGCAAAACCCGGGATGATAGTTGATCAAAGAATTTGAGACATGGTACTTAACTTGATTGCTTTATCTTGCTTATGATTCGTGAAAAGGCTACGCCCCATGGTAAATGGTATGAGAGAGCAATCTTGTTAAGAGGAGAATTTATTTCGATAAACACGATTACTTTTGAGGTATGAAAGCGTAGTAGCAACTCCCCGATCCTACTATAGCATATAGCTTTGCTAGGGACTAGCAAAGGGTAAGCTTTGGGGGAGTTTGTTGATGCTCACTAACTCATATTTTTATGCATCAACACTTCATGGAAAAGAATTAAAATATAATTAGATAACCTTATTAGGGGTTTCTACTAATGATTTCCATGAGTTTTGGTAAAGTTGTGATTTGCGGGGACTTAATGAGAAAAATAACTTGAGAAATGACGTGGCATACGCCCGACGTAACGCAAAGCAATCCAACTCCGAGACAAGTCCGAAAGGCTGAGAATACACCCGACGTCAAAGAGTCCCAAAACCGAAAAATACATCATCTAGAAGACTCCGAAGACACGACGCATCGCGGGACCCCAGTGGGCCCCACTGCGGGCCGATCGCCCAACTATTAGGCCGATCGGCCCGCCCGCCACTAATCGGCCTCCGCCGGGAAGCTTCCTCCACCGCCTCCAAGATGCAATATAAACCGGATGATTATGGTCGGTTTGATCCGATGGCGTCGGTGGGAGCACGGGATTAATCCCACATCGCTTTGTTGAAGTTGAAGAGACAGAGGAAGACCCATATAAAAACGACCCAAGACCCCTCAAGTCAATTCAATCCAAGTTGATCTAAAGCTTCACGTTCAATAAGAAGTAGATCAAGGAAGAGCCAAAAGAGGAGAAGAAGAGGAGACACCACGAGATAGGATAGCTAATTCATAGCTCTAATCTAGAGCCTAGTTTAGATAGAAAGTCGTTTAAAGAAGAGAGAGTGTATGCTCGGTTACGGATCGATAAGTTACACTATGGTTCAATATAATTATTGTTCTCATACACCTTCGTGCTATTTCATTATTATGTATGCAATTAATTTACTTACACTTTATTCTAGTCATAGCATATTTGATATAGTCATTATTCATGGTAATTCGAAGTACTTATTCGTAGAGCTCCTAGTATATTATGCGCATATGCTAGGTAGTAGAGAGTATGTAAGCATGGTGCTTAGATATAATTTACTTGCGGATTCACCTTATATGCTTGGGTCGTGTGGTAGATCGTAGTGGTGGCAAACACTATTGAGTCCTTTGCAATCCTCCCCAGGTGTATAAGACTAGTCGATAATGGTTCTTGGGATTATCTTGTTTTCGTTCTTGATTTTCTTAAGTAATCTTCGGGTACACATTTTTATTTATGGTTTTGATTTATATATGATCTTATGCTATGCCTGTTTATTTCCACTTCAGTAAATTCTTTGTATACTACATAAGAACTGTCCCATTTGTCCTAAATCCAATCCTAATCTAACTAGGAATTAATCTTATCCTATTGTTCACCACGTGCACCTCTACTGTCTTATATACCTTATCATTATTATCTTTTATTGGCTCACCCTGTTTTAAGTAAATGCTAAACCACCGAATCTCATTAGTCTTCTATCTTTGTCCTTAATCAAATGAATTACTTATCATATCTTCCTCGTGGATTCGATATTTAAAAACCCTTCGGGTGAAATGCTCCTTTGGACATCCGTGCGCTTAGCGGATCTATCTCTCTGTAAGCTAACAAATACCAACAGCCTCAAAACCCTAGCCCGGAGGCTTGGATCACCATTTGTGCGTGCCTCACCCATCATCCATCGTTCATGATCGCCATGGCCAAGCCGTTCGCTATATAAACCCTGGCTTCGGGCGCCTAGGGTTTTCCTATGCCCACGCCGCCACCCAATGGCACTGCTCGAACCTCCCCAAGCCAAGAAAGGAGTAGATGGGGGGAAAGAAGAAGGGGGAGCACCGAAGGATGTCGAGTCTGTCTGCGACGCCAGAGCTTGTCGGAAATTGGGGTAGCATCCCATTCGTCTCCACCGGTGCGGCTCGGCCTCAAGACGCTTTGCCACCTCTCGACACGGCGTCGCCTCGCCCTTTGCACCACTACCCCTCTTGCCCTCGAAGCTTTGCTGGTGAGCTCCCGTCCGCTCTCTACACACGGCGTCATAGCCATCATGTCGCTACCAAGGTCTCTCATCTTGGGAAGGCAAAGGCGCCGCCTTTAGTCGTCAACCGACACCTCGCACATGCACACGCGAGACCAAGAACCGACCTTGCCGAGCCGTGCTTGCCCAAGAGTCTTTGGAGTCGTGAGGACACACCACCAACGTCACCATGGCTGGAGCTTGCCAAGGCACCATGTCGTTCTAGCCACCTAGGGTCGATAGAGTTAGCATAAGGCTTAGGGAAGAGTTCACCAAGCCTCAAAACGCCAAAAACTTTTTCCCTTTAGGCCGTAGAAACCCTTAGCCATCTTGGACCCTTGACCTTGCCAACGAGGGAGGTGCACCAAGGCCACCACCATGACACGGTGTTCCACCCTCTCCCGGCTGTCTCGCTTCACGAAAATGGGCCAATAATGTCTACCACTCCCCCACACACCTAGCCACCATCTCAAATCGAAGAAAAGCCCTGTCCTTACCATGAATCGATGGAGCGCGGCGAGCCAGCCGGAGTCGAGAAAACCACCACGCCACGACAGATGTTGCTATGCGCTTAGGTCATTTCCTCACACTGCGGCGTATTTGGTAAACCCAATCAGTAAAATGGGCACTTTGGCCCCGATTCGAGCAAACACCTATCCCACAGTAATCTGCCGTCATTTTGCCATGGTCGTGGTGTCACTTCGCCACCATGTCCGCCCCACCGGAGCCATACCAAGCACCCATGTACCCTTGGCCACACTGCGCCGTGATGTAGAAGAGCCCCCTCGGCTCTTCCCTAGAGCTCCGCCATAGACCATAGCGCTCTGCTGCCCTGCCGCATTGTCCCCAAGCCGCGGTGCCACTTATGCCGGCCACGGTGAGCCCCAACCTACTGTGTTGATGCCATTGCCGTGCTCACCGAGCAACTACGATGCCATATCCCAGCCCTAGCGCCACCTTCCGAAGCTCCATCGCGCGACCGCCCCTGCCGCCATGGCGTCGCCGCTGGGCCATACCGTGGACGCGTCGCGCTGGCCATTGAAGGTACCAAGCCACCATCTTAGGTCCGCCTGCTAGCTCGCCATGCCCAAGCGAAGACCTAGGAGCCCCTAGCTTTCCACGGCGAGCAGAGGGGAAGAGGATAATGGGGTAAAAGAAACCTGCCCCACGGTCCCACCTGCAGTGAGCCAAGGGAGGAAAAGCAGAGTGGTGGGCTTGGTCCACCGTGAGCCAAAGGAGATGGAGGAAGGGTGGACTGTGTCTACCATGAGCCGTGTGAGCGGTCCATGGACCCGCAACGAACAACCCACCGTGAGTCACGTCCACAAGACCGACCCATACGCACAGCCCGTTAAGAGCCCAACCTACGATGTGGCCGTCCTACCTGCCCAACATGTGTCCAGGCTAGCCCAGCCCAGTTCAGCCCACTTGGCCCATATCCGGCCCAGCAACGGCCCATTAGGCCCATTAGCAGTTGACCCAGTCAATGTTGACATCATCATGACATCAGCGTGACATCATCCGGACCCACACGTCGGCCATAGAACGGCCACAATCTGCTGACGTCATCATGATGCCCGGTACCGTCGGCCGACGACCAACCGCAAGCCGCCACGTGTTAGCCAGTAAATAAAAATCAGTTTTCTTTTTTAGAAATGAATTAAACCTTTGAAAATTCATAGAAAATTCATACCAACTCTGAAAAATACAAACTTGGTGTCCAAATTTTTCTAAAAACAAGACCCACATCATAGGCTTGTCTGTGAGTGTATTTGGTTCTTTTAAATTTCCATTACTTCTTTGTGAACGACTATAGGAGTCGCTTATCACGGCTTTATGTATCGTTTGTCAGACCCGAAGGAGGAACTGCCCGAGAAGGACGACTCGGACTATGCTAAGGACTTTGGAGATGACCTTGAAGGTGCTACGTCCCACCCAACCTCATAGTATCCTAATAGGCATGCTATAACTAGATGCTAGTGCTTTATTTATATGCCATTAATCTGTGATCGGTTGCATGCTAGATTGCTTGGGAAGCCTATACCTTGTCGCAACCTTTACCCCTACACACCCTCTGATAGGCTAGACATGCTTGCTTACTATCTTGTTACTTATTGCTTACTTCTACTACGCATTATATCTGTGATGTGATGCTTAGTGGAGGATTGATCGTGAGTGGCTATGGCACATAGTGCCGATAATATGGTAATGATATGATGAGAATTTGATAACTTGGGGAGAGCCTGTGTGCGTGCGTGTGTGGTGAGGGTCGAGTCGACTAGACAGGGATACATGACGAGTCATTCAGACGAGTCTTGCCGAGGGGGTGCAATCACGGGCATCCCTATGTGATGCACTGTGGTGGGTGCACGGTATTTTTCCCCGAGGTGGTTTCGGGGCTGAGTGCCTTTGTGGGATGAAACCCCAGAACGGGGGTGCCGTCGCGGCACGAGGTGTTCATTAATCCCTATGAGAAGATGCCCTGTCTGGTCCTACCTAAGTACTATCGTATCTTGCGAACCGGAACCATGGACCTAGTGCACACCACTCGCTCCTAATGGGACGGGGGTCGGATACCCTTTTTGTTGGATGATGCCATTACTACTAGGTTGTTAGTAGATAGTGTAGGGAGGTACGGGAGGCGATGCCCACACCCTCCTAAGACAGTGTAGTAGCCCCTAGGCCTGGTACTACATCTCACAGTCTCAGCATGTCGGTGGACGCCGGGGTGATCCAATTCTGAGTGGTAGGATGGCATCGTACTAGTAGAAAGGCTTCCGAATATCAGCCTAGGCGTGTCTAGAGCGTTGATGATGGCTATCTTGTGGTGTTTTGTACACGCTCTATGGAGTTGATAAATTAATACGTATTGTTCTACCTTTGGGTATGGTCATGTCTTAGGCCTGGACATCCCTAGGGCTGTGTCGGCTTTTGAGCCCGGACCTACTTAGGGATATGCTGGCCTATGGGCATGTTGTTCGTGACCTACGCTTCACTCGAGTAGAGAGAGGAGTCCTTCTTTCTCCCTGGGTCTCTTACGGCTGTGAGCCCATGTGGTTGTGAGCCGTCTAGGCAAGGTATGAGCGGGAGTCATCCTTGCCACATGAGTGCGCGAGTGTGGTGAGATGTGTGTGGTGTTGGATTGGGAAGATACGTGTGGATGAGATGGATATTAAAACCTGATGAACTATTATTATTAATATAATATTGATGAACTTGCATAGGAAACTATAGCCATATATAGGCCTTTTGATACATCCCTTTGCATTTCCACAAATACCACAAAACAACGCAAAATGCATAGGGTGGAAATAAAGAGCCGATGCGCATTCTACTAAAAGTTGTTTATCAGGTTGCGAGACTGAGCGCGATGACGAGAAGGAGTAGACGGTCCCATGCCTATGCTCAAGATGGTGGTTGATGAAGATTCTGCGATCGCTTCCGCTCTCCGGGAGCTATTTCAGATTTTGTGTACTCGATGATTCCGCCAAGTGGCGTTGTAATAAGATAAACCCCTCTATTTGTACTGTTTTATGCGATGTATGACTTTTGTATCAACTGAAAATCAGATAATGTGATGAGATGATCATTTTGAGATTGTCACATTATACTTCATGTCAGTGGATTTCCCTTCATGGAAATCAGGGTTGTTTCAGTTGGTATCGGAGCCATGCTTGACCATAGGACGAGACCTCTAGGTTTGGAAAATAGAACTAGGAGTGAAACTTGCTTTTATTGGTTATATTACTGACCCTACATCTTTATATGCATGGCTTATCTCTTACTCTTAACATGTTAACCTTCTAATCATGTTTCATGGACCATTGGATCCCCATCGATGACAGACTCCATTAGTGGTTTGCCCAGGTGCTCTGAGTTTGGACTTGCCGCTGGTTGGATGAACCAGACAGGCCGGAGCCTTGCTTCGTTGTCACCGTCATCCTCACTTGCGAGGAGGTGCACGAGCTGAAGCCCGTCACCACTTATGGGACAGAGGGGACACCATCACCTCTGCGGTGTAGAGTGCTACACATCTTTGCTCTTCGGTATGTGATGCAAGATGCCTACGGCCATCTCCAAAATGGACCGTACAGCCTGCTACCACATGCCTTGGACTCCTCGAATAGTGCCAATGAGCAATGGAGCCGTGCTGAGCTCGCTTACTCCGAGGAGTTTAGCGACATTGTCGAGTCCTTTGGGAGGCACATGTTCCTCCAAGGCACGTATCCAAGAGTTGGAGCATGCCTACAACTACAACACACACAAGGTCCACAAGCTAGAAAAGAAGCTAAAGGCCTAGGAAGAAGAGCTAGCCAAGATGAAGAAGGGAAATGGTTCCAACAAGGTACACCTTGCTAAGTTCATGAAGCTCACCATCTTCCTACGAGATATGGTGACAAGGACCAAGGAGGCTTGGAGAAGGTCGGCGCTCATCGTGTCCAAGAGCACCAAAAGCTACGGTCCAAGCTACCCGGTCACCATCGCCAGGCTCTTCGTGAGGAGGAGTTCGTGTTGGCACCAGGCCATCACATGGCTGTGTGCACCATGGACCAGTTGCCTCAGGCTACCCTCACTCCAAGGCTCGAGGAGGCTCGTGCATTCATCCAAAGGATGTACTTCACTGATGCCGAATTACATGAGAGGGATGGCAGCCTATCTACCCCACCCTATAGCCCAACTTAGATCTGAGATGATCTAGCCATGATGTAGGGGTAGCTAAGATGATGATGAACCCTGTGTGGCTAAGTGACATGACTCACTTCTGAAGTAGAGTAGAATGTCCCTCTTTTGGAGCCTACCTGCATGTAGTGCGATTCTCACGAGTCTTCTAGTGTAGCCGCTAGAGACATCGCCGTGTAATAAAAATCGTGTAATGAATGCTTGGATCTTTATGCATGTTATGGTTGTTCATGCTTCTTTGTTTGTGTGTAGGATAGATCTAAAATGTTTTAATCCACCTTATCTAAATAATAAATTAGAGCACTTGCCCTTACTCCACATGACCTATGCAGCAGGATGTCGACTAGCCATGACGAGCACTTGAAATCACGTGCTTCTTCACCTTCGCCAACTGCTAGAGGACCCAACTCTAGCAAGGATCTCATCAAGGTGTTGAGCTACCTGGAGACTACGGCAAAAGACTTGCAAGGACCTGACGAAAGTTCACCCTTTAGCCCCGATAAGAGTTGGAGAGTTCTTTCAAATTGGAGCTTCCCACTTTTGATGGCACCAACCAAGATCCCATCGCCACCATGGATTGGCTTTACGAGGTCAAGGAGAAATTTGGACTTGGGCGATTACTCGAAGAAGAGTGTGTCCAACTAGCGACTCGCCAACTTAAAGGCGCCCCACTAGCATGGTGGGGCCACTTCATCCACTCCCACCTCGACCATGATAACATCTCATGGGACGAGCTCACTAAGGCATTTCAAGAGCGCCACCTACCTAGAGATGTGATGGGTGCCAAGGCAAGGAAGATCTACCACATTAGGCAAGACTCTGATAGTGTCCATGAGTATAGCGCTCGTTATACCCGCCTACTGAGGTACACACCCCTAGGAAGTGCCTCCAAGGAGGCAAAGATGGGTTATTTCTACAGAGGTCTTAATGGACACCGCCAGCGTGACCTTGAAGGTATCACTTGCAGCACATTGATTGAAATGATCAATAGGGCAAGGGAGTTTGAGAAGGAGTGCCTCGAGGTCAACAAGGATCCCAATGGGAAGAAGCGTCGCATCAAGGGAGATGCAATTGCCTTAAATAGCCATGAGGGTAGCATCTACTCCGCCAACTACCACCACACTTTGCTCAGAGCCCTAGCATGGAAAAGACTGCTACACCCACTATTTTAGGCAGCGCATTTATCTTCTGCTTTGGCTGTGGTCATCCCGACCACCAGCACTTACCAAGTCTGCATGAGGACCTAATCTACCAAGTGACCACCCATGGACCCTATGGAACCCCATCCCATGAAAATATCGCCTAGCGCCTAGGAGTGTAGGTTGTGAGAATCTCGACCCATGGACATAACCTATTTCTAGCCAATCTCACCCTGTTACACTCTAACAGCCTAGATGTTCCCTCAGGAATGGGCAAGAATAACCAAGTTGACATGTGGTCTGAGGCAAGACTAGGTAGATAGAAGATAATCTTTATAACCAGTCATCCTGGGGGCCAACAAAGTAAATGGAGTACCCTAGCTTAATATAGTACCCCGATGCTTTCACCAAGCAGAACAACCTATATGTTTGATCGACCCTGGAGTCTGAGGAGGCTTTTGGAACATCATAGTATTTATAGTTTCATGACTTCTACCTCAAGGTCTCACCAAGGAGCAACTTCTGTGAATGTCCAACTCTGGAATCCAAGGAGGCTTAGTGGAATACCGTAGTATGTACAGCCTTGTGACCTATATCTCCAAGAAGTTTTTGAGAAGGCTACAAGAAATCGAAGGAAGACAACTTCTATGACCTTAGTGAAACGCTATAGAGTATATAGGTTTAAATGGCACCCGACGATCCTCTCCAAGGAGTCTTCAAGAAACTACACGATCGGAGGGAGAACAAGACCAAGAGCATCCACAAGTAGAAGACCTCCGAGCTAGAGTGGTATGCCATGCCTAGATCTCAGGGATTAGATCCTTGTAAGGGGGGTAGTCCATAACATCCCTGAAAAACACCAAACGCCAAAACTCACAACCATCAAAAATTTTTTTCTAAATAAACCTATGTTTGGTGTGTGATCATGCTAGGAAACCACCCTAGTTGCACAAGTGGACCCTAAGTAGCATTTTGCACATGCATTTAAACCAACTTGTGATTGGGTCTTATGATTTTATGTGATGCAAATGAAATCAATTAACAAATTCTTTTAAATAAAAAGTCAAACTTGTTTGATGTCGCTAACCCTTCGTCATGGACTCTAATACATTAGATGACCCCTAGTGGACCCCACTAGGAGATGCACTTGTTGGCAACACAAGTGTGTCAACATAGGAACCCATGGCTTAGTATAGAATGGATAATAGGAAAAAAGAAAAGGAATTAGAAATAGGGAAGAAATTGGAAAAGCCAATCTGGCCCATAGCACAGCAGTCGGCCCAAGCAGCCTAGCCCCGTTAGCCTGCTCACGGTCACGCCCACAGGACAGCCCTGCTGCCTGCCTTCCCTCCTTTCTGCGCATTGCAGCCGGGCTAGTCTAGTGGTCCAAGGCCCGCTAGCGTTTGCCCCAGCGTCGGCCTGCCCATCTTCTCGCCACCGTGACTGGTCTCCCCCGCGCTCGCTGGTGGCCCAGCTACCAAGCCAACCGGCCGAGCCCAGCAAAGCCGGCCCAGCAGCACCACCGCACTGCCTGCCGCTACCCGGTGGCCCTGCCTGTCAGCGCACTGCCCCCGCATCATACCAAAAGCCAACCCACCAACGCTCTCTTCTGCCACTGAGCCATGGACCACAGATGTCATCTTTATCTCCCCCACGCCACTTCCTCTACTTTTGGATGGATAGCAGAGTAGCAACACACGCGTCAGGGAAGGAATCCCAAGTCACGCAGTTCATCACGACTGTCTGCCCTCATGCCACCTACCATGTGCCCGCTCGGATGACTGCCACGCCCATGATCCGTGACGCCTCACCCTCCCCAGAACACACCGCGATGTGCGTGACGCGAGCGCCATGGCCCGCCTCCTCACTGCCATGCCGCCGTCACCCAAATCTTCCTTGATCGGCCCCCGTTTTCGAATTGGAGAGCAGCAGTGTGTCCGTGATCGCACACTAAGCCTCAAAACCCCAGCCTAGAGGCTTCAGATCACCGTTCGTGTGCGCCTCACCCATCATCCGCCGTTCACGATCGCCATGGCCAAGCCGCCCGCTATACAAACCCTGGCTTCGGGCGCCTAGGGTTTTCCTATGCCCTCGCCGCCACTCGATGGCACTGCTCAAACCACCCCAAGCCAAGAAAGGAGTAGAGGAGGGGAAACAAGAAGGGGAGCACCGAAGGACGTCGAAGCTGTACGCGCCGCCGGGCTCATCGGGCGGGGCGGCATCCCGTTCATCTCCACCAGCGCAGCAGCTCGGCACTACACTGCCACCTCTCGACACATCGTCACCTCGCCACCGCACCACTACCCTGCTGCCCCAAGCCCGCTGGTGAGCCCCCGTCCGTTCTCTGCACATAGCGTCGTAGCCGTCATGTTGCCACCAAGGTCTCCCAACTTGGGAAGCCAAAAGGAGCGTCGTAGCCATCATGTCGCCACCAAGGTCTCCCAACTTGGGAAGGCAAAAGGCGCTGCCTTTAGCTGTCAACCGACACCTCACAAACGCACACACGCACACAGAGCAAGAACCGGCCTTGCTCGGGAATGCTGGAGTCAGCGCGATGCCCCACCAAGGTCACCATGGCCGGAGCTTGCCAAGGCACCACGCCGTTCTGGCCACCTAGGGTCGGTAGAGTTAGCATAAGGCCTAGGGAAGACTTCGCCAAGCCTCGGAACGCCGAAAACTTTTCCCTTTGGGCCCTAGAAACCCTTAGCTGTCTCGGACCCCTGACCTTGCCGATGAGGTGGTGCGCCATGGCCACCACCATGATGTGGGTGCTCCACCCTCTCCCGGCTGTCTCACTTCGCAAGAACGGGCCGATAATGTCTACCACTCCCCACACACCTAGCCGCCATCTCAAATCGAAGAAAAGCCCTATCCTTGCCATGAAACGATGGAGCGGCGAGCCCACCAGAGTGCCGGGAAAACCATCACGCCATGACAGACCTTGCTGCACACTTAGGTCGCTTCCGTCGCACCCGTGGCGTAGCTGGTAAACCCAATCGAAGTAAAACGGGCGCTTTGGCCCCGATTCGAGCAGCACCTATCCCACCGCAATCCCGCCGTTGCTGCCATGGCCACGGTGTTGCTGCCACCATTGCTAGCCCCACCTGAGCCTTACCAGGCACCCATGTACCCTTGGCCACACTCGCTGTGATGCAGAAGAGCCCTTGAGCCCTTCCCAAGAGCTCCACCGTAGACCATAGCGCTCTGCTGCCCTACCGCGTCGTCCCCAAACTGCCGTGCCGCGTATGCCGGCCACGGTGAGCCCCAACCTGCTGTGTTGATGCCCTCGTCATGCTCACCAAGCTACTGTGATGCCACAGCCCAGCCCTAGCACCGCCTTCCCGAAGCCCCATCACTGCGACCGTCCTGCCGCCGCGACCCCATCGCCTAGCGCTGCCATGACGCGTGCGCTGGCCTTCGAAGGTACCAAGCCACCATCTTAGGTCCGCCTGCTAGCTCTCCATGCCCAAGCAGGACCTAGGAGCCCCTAGCTTTCCGCGGGGCTGCCGTGACATGCTAGCGCATGAGCTTGCCGTCGGCAGAGGACGTCGTCGCGTGCGAGCAGAGGGGAAGAGGATAATGGGGGAAAAGAAACCTGCCCTGTGGTCCCACCTGCAGTGAGCCAAGGGGAAAAGCAGAGTGGTGGGCTTGGTCCACCGTGAGCCAAAGGAGATGAAGGAAGGGTGGACTATGTCCACCATGAGCCGTGAGCGGTCCATGGACCGCAACGAACAACCCACCGTGAGTCACGTCCACAAGACCGACCTGTACGCACAGCCTGTTAAGAGCCCAACCTACGACGTGGCCGCCCTGCCTGCCCGTGCGTGTTGGGCTGTTCCAGCAAGTCCGGCCCACTTGGCCCATATCGGCCCGGCAACGGCCCATCAGGTCCATTAGCGGTTGACCCGATCCATGGCCCGACAACATCATGACGTCGGTGTGACATCATCAGGACCCACACATCAGCCATAGAACGGCCACCAATCTGCGACATCATCATGGCGCCAGGTGATGTCAGCGTAGCCAACCACAAGCCGCCACGTGTCAGCCAGTAAATAAAAATCAGTTTTTCTTTTTTTAGAAATGAATTAAATATTTGAAAATTCATAGAAAATTCATACGAACTCCAAAAAATACAAACTTGGTGTCCAAATTTTTCTAAAAACGAGACCTACATCATAGGCTTGTCCATGAGTGTATTTGGTTCTTTTTAAATTTCCATTGCTTCTTTGTGAATGACTATAGGAGTAAACATCGTGGCTTTACGTATCGTTTGTCAGACCCGAAGGAGGAGCTGCCTGAGAAGGACGACCTGGACTACGCTAAGGACTTCGAAGATGACCTCGCAGGTGTTACGTCCCACCCAACCTCGCAGTATCCTAATAGGCTTGCTATAACTAGATGCTAGTGCTTTATTTATATGCCATTGATCTATGATAGTTGCATGCTAGATTGCTTGTGAAGCCTATACCTTGTCGCAACCTTTACCCCTGCACACCCGCTAATAGGCTAGACACGCTTGCTTACTATCTTGCTACTTATTGCTTACTTCTACTACACATTATATCTGTGATGTGATGCTTAGTGGAGGATTGATCGTGAGTGGCTATGGCACATAGTGCCGATAATATGGTAATGATATGATGAGAATTTGGTAACTTGGGGAGAGCCTGCGTGTGTGCGTGTGTGGTGAGGGTCGAGTCGACTGGACAGGGATACACGACGAGTCATTCGGATGAGTCTTGTCAAGGGGTGCACCAATGGGCATCCCTATGTGATGCGTACCTGTGGCGGGTACATGGTATTTTTTTCCTGAGGAGGTTCCGGGGCCGAGTGCCTTTGTGGGATGAAACCCCAGAACGAAGGTGCCGTCGCGGCATGGGGTGTTGGTTAACCCCTATGAGAAGATGCCCTGTCTGGTCCTACCTAAGGACTATTGTATCATGCGAACCGGAACCATGGACCTAGTGCACACCACTCGCTCCTAATGGGACGGGGGTCGGATACCCTTTTTGTTGGACGATGCCATTACTACTAGGTTGTTAGCAGATAGTGTAGGGAGGTATGGGAGGCAATGCCCACACCCTCCTAAGATAGCGTTGTAGCCCCCAGGACCGGTACTACGTCTCATAGTCTCAGCACGCCGGTGGACGCCAGGTTGATCCAGTTCTGAGTGGTAGGATGGCATCGCACTAGCAAAAGGCTTCTGAATATCAGCCTAGGCATGTCTAGAGCATCGATGATGGCTATCTTGTGGTGTTTTGTACACACTCTATAGAGTTGATAAATCAATACATATTGTCCTACCTTCGGGTATGGTCGTGTCTTAGGCTTGGACGTCCCTAGGGCTGTGCCGGCTTTCGAGCATGGACTGACTTAGGGATACGCCGGCCTATGGGCATGTTGTTCATGGCCTCACGCTTCACTCGAGTAGAGAGAGGAGTCCTTCTTTCCCCTGGGTCTCTTATAATACGTGAAACCGTGTGGTTGTGAGCCGTCTAGGCAAGGTACGAGCGGGAGTTGTCCTTGCCACCTGAGTGCGAGTGTGATGAGATGGGTGTGGTGTTGGATTGGGAAGATAGGTGTGGATGAGATGGATATTAAAACCTGATGAACTATTATTATTAATATAATATTGATGAACTTGCATAGGAAACTACAGCCATATATAGGCCTTTTGATATATCCCTTTGCATTTCCACAAATACCACAAAGCAACACAAAATGCATAGGGTGGGAAAGTTGCTTATCAGGTTGCGAGACTGAGTGCGATGACGAGAAGGAGGAGACGGTCCCGTTCCTACGCTCAAGATGGTGGTTGATGAAGATTTTTGCGATAAACTACGTCCTCGGCCGCGTGTCGAATCTTTGTGTGCTTTGATGATTCTGCCAAGTGGCGTTGTAATAAGATAAACCCCTCTATTTATACTCTTTTATGCGATGTATGACTTTTGTATCAACTAAAATTTGGATAATGTGATGAGATGATCGTTTCGAGATTGTCACATTATACTTCATATCTATGGATTTCCCTTCGCGGAAATCGGGGTTGTTTCAGTAGCCGGCCGTGCAAGGCACTCCGAGGCACCACTCACAAGTGAGGTAGCTCAATGACACGAGCAATTTACTAGAGTGGCTTTTGGCGCTCAGCCGGTGTCCACGAAATGTGCTCGACCGTCCACCAAGGGGCTACCCACGGTGGTAGATTTAGGTGACAGATGCACAAGACCGAGATCGAAACGGCGGCAGAGACACAGGGTTTAGACAGGTTCAGGCCGCCGGTGTGGCATAATACCCTACGTCCTGTGAGTCTGCTTTCTGTATTGGCTTTCTTAAAGGATGCGAGAGAGGAATGTGGGGGTCCCTACCCGCCTTATATAGACAGGGGGTAGGGTTACAGATCCGATCTCCTAAGAAAGGAAGGGAACAGTCTGTTACAAATTACACGGGATTGAGGTCAATCCTATCAGATCGCTGTCTTCAGGATGTCCTCCGGATATCTTGGTGCGTGCGGGGCTGATGCCATGATCCGCTGCCATCCTCATTGTGGGCTGGGCCGCCCTGGCGGGCCTTGACGTAGAGGTTGGCTAGCGGGCCCGCCCAAAGAGGGCGGTTGGGGACCCGGGTCCGTTCCCCACGGCCTAGTCCCCGCGAAGCAGCTTGTAGCCGTGAGACGCGTCCTCCGGTCGAGGTCGGCGAGCCCTGTCGGGGAGGTCGATGAAGAACAACCGAGGTCGGTGCTATGGGAGCCGAGACCCCGAAGTCATCCTTGCGAGGCTTTGGTCCATCCCGGGCGGAGGTCGACGAGTGATGGGACCCGGAGCCCGAGCTCTTGAAGAGGTCGGTGGGTCATCTTCATAGATTTTTGAGCAGTTAGACGAGGTCATGGCGAGGTGGCGGAGGCATGTCGGGGATGAACCGAAGCTCACGATGGCGCCCGGCTTTGCTCGGAGCTCACTGATGTCTTGTAGAAAGGGTGTAAGCTGCTCTGTACGAAAATTTGAAGTCTTTGATTTTTCCCAAGTGTGCCCATGTTGACTTGAAAACGCGGATTGATCCTGTGGTGCTGTCAAAGCGAAGTCTTGAAGAATCTTGAACTGCTACGTGGGGCACATTCACCGACCAGGTGAAGTGTGCCCACTTATTCCCTGAGCCTGGTAGCAGGTGGAGGAGACACGTGGTGCCAGGGTCCAAAGAATCATCCACAGAGTTTGTTGCCATCATCCTGTATGCTGTTGACAAATCCCGCCCACTCATCGTCAGGTGAAGTGGGCCCACTAATCCCGAGCCTAGCTAGCAAGTAGGTGGTGAAGACACGTGGTGCCAGGGTCTAACGAGGATAAGCCATTTATATAATCTTCCTTGAAATCTTACCACCGAGTCCCCGAGTGTGGTTCCAGGGGGTCTTGAGCGAAACTGCTGAGTCCAGGTAGTGACGATAGTCCCCGTGCGTAGTGCGACGGGTAAGCACGATGTACTTTATCAAGGCCCCGACAAGCTGCCCAGGATCAGCAACCTGATTCGAATAGCATGGGAGCGGCTTTATAGCACAACAGCTTAGTCGGAGCGAAGTGAAGACGTAGCAGAATAGAGAGGTCGACCGAGCTGTACGAGGAGGTCACCGAGCTGTACAAGGAGGTCGCCGAGGTGTCGAAGAGGTCGGAGGCGAAGTCCTCGAGCGTGGCGAGGATGGAGGCGCAGTCCCCAAGCGCGGAGAGGACGGAGGCGCAGTCCAGCGGGTCGGCGACGGCGAGTACGAGTGTCGAGCTGAACGTGTGTGGGGTCTCAGTAGTATGCTCTCTCCTTTAGGTAGGCTCACATGTAGGATTTTGCATGTCCTTGTAGGTTAATTCATGGGCATGTACGCCGATCTCTGCTTGGTGCCCATGCCTCAGTGCTCCTCATGCACGAGATGGGATGGACTTGATTTGGAGAACAATAGCATAATATTGCATGCAGATCGTTCCTTGCATCTTGGAAATCAACTTGCCGTTTATGCTGAAGATTGACTTCCATGTTGCCGATGTGTAGCAGCTGAAGGCCGGCCTCAGCATCAACAGTATGCCTGGTAAATTCGCGTCGTGTGGCTGACTCGTTGATGTAGATGGATTTGGCCGGTTAGTGCAACTGTACGCATGTGACGATGGCGGCGGCAACGATGAGGGGTCACAGCTGACGGTGTATTATTGGCATAAGACCAATCACTTTAATTTGGATAGCTTGCCATATAGATCGAGTACGCCCTCGCGTAGATCTTGCGTCTTGCATGTGCTGCTACTGGGTCTTGGGGAACGCCGCTCGAGGCAATGCAGTTACGCAGAGGTCTTGGAGTTGAATTGTGAAGCCATGCATCTTTGCCTGATGTGCAGACGCGTACATACAGGGGATTTGCATGCTCATCTCAACCTCGAGCATACGTGGTGCCCATGACGAGGCCTCACGACGTCGGATTGCAGCCGGAGAGGTCGTTGAACGAGTACCACGTCCAACAGGTCGGTGACGAGCGTGAGGGCGCAGTCCCCGAGAACGGTGAGCACGAAGGTGCAGTCCCGAGCGTGGTGGGGACGGAGGCGTAGACCCCGTGTATAAGTATTGAGCTCGACGTCTGCGTGTCGTAATCCATGCATGGATGTGCTGCGGCAACATGGCGGGTCGCATGGGAGCTTGGTGTTACCACATTAGCGAAGAAATCTGCTTCTTGCTGGAGCCGGGTTTATGCTAGTGAGGTCGATGCAGAGGCCGGCGTTGGAGCCAGCGAGGTTCACTGCTACAAAGAGACACTTTAACGCCTCACTTTTTTTGAGTAGGGCGGTTTTTGTTTTGAGAGCCTCTACGGTGGTATTTTTTTCCCCCGCAAGACCAGCCGCCCCTTTGTAGACCACGGTAGGGCGCATTTGCTGGTGTTCGACGCCCTACTACTTAGGGGTGGCTCCATCATCAACCGCCCTACTTAATGTCCACGGTGAGGCGGTTATATATTGAGACGCCCCTACGTTGGGTTTGCGAATTTTAAAATGAGGCACTAAAAATTAAATTTTTTAAAATAATCTCTGATGGGAAAATAACCTAAATAAAAGATGTAGATCTTGAAAAGTTATGAATCTTTGTTGTTAACAACTTTTTCATTTGACTTAATTTGATGCCTCAAAATATGGGGGTTTGAATGTCTAAATTTTAAAATTTGAATTTTTCAAACGACTTGGATGGAAAAACTTCCTAAATAAGAATTGTAGATCTCGAAAAGTTTTGAAACTTTATAGTTAACCACTTTTTGATTTGAAATCATCTAGTCATGCAAAACCTACGTTCAAATGTCTCAAATTTGAAATTCAAATTTAAATAAAGCGACCTCGGATGGAGAAACACCCAAAATGAAAATTATAGATCTTGAAAAGTTATGAAACTTTTGTAGTTGACCACTTTTTGATTCGAATCCATTTAGCGCCTCAAATAGTCAATTTTACTCGAATTTTTGTATAATATGTGAGAATCCGGAATAGAGTATGGACACAAAGACATGTGTAGCGGTGGTGGGGACTCTCTCTCTGCCTTGGCGTGAGTGGTCGTGGGTTCAAACCCCCACGGGACTTAACATTTGCAAAAAGCATGAAAAAAAAATGACCATGTTGTAGGGGTTGTGGGTGGGCGACGGTGGGGGCCTTGCCCCATTATTAAATAAAAATGTTTTGCTATTTTTTTGAATTTTAAAACGCCGAAATCTGGAATTCCACGGTAGGGGCATCACCAACGCCCCCTACGGTGGTTCCTTGTAGGAACGGAGAGTTAGGGGCAACTGGCAAAACCGCCCCCTACATGCGTAGCCAGCCGCCCCTATAGTCTCTGTTCTATGTAGTGGTTGTCGTCGCCAAAGCTGGAGCCGACGAGGTCGACCTTGGGCTGCGGTGCTCGGCGGCTCGTTTAGCAGCTCACTCCCGGTTTGCGGTATGCTGTTTGGAGTTGTTCTAGTCGACTCCATGGTGGACGGAGTAGTTAGCTTCCTTCCATGTAGATGTATGCACGTGGATACATGCAAGCTACATGTCTTAATTTGGCACGCATACGTCTGGTCTTCTTTTCTGTTGGTTAAGCATAACTTGTACTTGATGTCATCTCGTGCATGGAGCTGTGGCCTGAATGGCCTCTTTTTTGTTGATCGCTCAGGGCTTTACTAGACCATGTGGTGCAGTGTCGTGGGGATCCAGCACAGAGAACTTGATCTTGCGCCTGGTCGGGGCATATTGCCATGGCAGCTGAAGTCGCCCTAGACGATCTTGATTTTTTTTGCGAAACCTAGACGATCTTGATTGAGACGGACTTCAGCAAATAGCGTGGAGGCCAGAATCTTTAGGCGTGCCAGGTCGGCGGGTCGCAGTCGAGCTCGGCGAGGGGTCGGAATCCGCGCGGGGGGGTGGGGCGGGGGTGGGGGTCGAACTCGGTTGGACGGAGTTGAATCCAGATTCGAGCAGAGCGTATTGCTTATCGGATTGCTGATCGATCTGCCTTGTAGTTGCCAATGCGTGTAAATTGTATCTTCATGCTGTATGGTTCTCGTTGATTAGCCTACATGGCCGATGCATACGTGCTTTTAATCCTTGATTAGCCTGTACTGGATTTTCAGAAAATGCACGCCGGTGCATTTTGTGGATGAAGTCATCGGGTGTGTCCTCTCGCATGCCCGACTCGAGAGTCTCGATGTGACGCGCCGAGTCGATGACCGCCTGCCGCATGCACCCGATGTACTGGAGGCCTGATTCACCATGTATATACGCGTATACGCAGATGTTGGTTGCATACGCAAGTATTGGCGCCTCGCGTGGCTCGACAAGGACTGACGAAGATCGCCACGGACGTCGACGAGGGGTGCAGCAGCGTGCTGATGATGATGAGGCTGTGCGGTGCATGGCACCGAGCCGAGGCGACGAGGAGTACGAGCACTGAGCTGTACCTCCCGTAGGTCGGCGGCGGCGCGGCGGCTGGTATGAGCGTCGAGCTCTAGTTCCCCCGCATAAGAGTTGAGCTCGGCGTCCGAGCTTGGTTCCTGCAACAAAATTCGAGAATGGGTAGTACGTGATGTACAAATGTATTCCAGAGAAATTCGGCGCTGATAGAATAGCATATGCAGGTCGTCGATCGGTTGTTGACGAAAGTTGTGTTCGTTTTTTTTTTTTTTATAAAGCGCGCGAGCCGTTAGTTCATCATTGAGTCTTCCAGCCCCGGCTAACCAACGAGTCCATAACGTGGAGCACGGAGCTCGGACACGTGTAGGAGCACTCGGCATCACCGAGGAGCCGCTGCCGACTACCCATAACGCAGAGCGCGGAGCTGCATGCAC
Organism: Hyparrhenia diplandra; assembly: GCA_015847255.1. Lineage (NCBI taxonomy): Eukaryota > Viridiplantae > Streptophyta > Magnoliopsida > Poales > Poaceae > Hyparrhenia > Hyparrhenia diplandra. The sequence continues at coordinate 91,347 of JADLZK010011061.1, forward strand.
GTGTAGAGAGAAGCCGAGGACAGGGCCTTCTTTGCAGAACCACAAGTGAGAACGTGGCTACTCGGCGAGGCTGTACGGTGCGGAACACAGAGCCGGGGTCGGAGACGAGGCTGTGCGGTGCGCGACACCGAGCCGAGGTGAAGGGACGCAATCCCCGAGTGTAGCGAGGTCGGAGACGAGGCTGTGCGGTGCGTGACACCGAGCTGAGGAGGCGACGGGGCTGTGCGGTGCGTGGCACCGAGCCGAGGGGTCGAACTGTACATACGGCAGGTCGGCGGCGGCGCAACGGCGAGTACGAGCGTCGAGCTGTACGTCAAGTAGGTCGGCGGCGGCATGACGGCGAGTACGAGCGTCGAGCTGTACGTCTCGTAGGTCGGCGGCGGCATGACGGCGAGTGCGTCTCGCAGGTGGCGCGACCTATGAAGCTGGGAGAATATTTAGAAAAATATTAAAACGTTGACTTAGCTTGATTGTCGTTGAGAGGTGTGGTCGTCATGTCATAGAGGTGTAGTCGATGCCGCAGCGACCCAACGGTGATGGCTTGATCATGCCGGCGAGGTGATCGCCGAGCGTAATCCGACGGAGTCAGTCCGTACGGGAAACCTTGGGCGTGTCTGACCAAGGCGACGAGGTGTTGTGCTGGATGCCGCGATGTGCAAATGAGGGCGCAGACGTGAGTCCAGTGACGGACCAAGGCGAGCCTCCGGGTCGTCATGGTTGATCTTGTGGATGCTTGTTGCATGTATAGGTATGAAATCAAGGATACCTTGATGCGTCAATTGTTGCAGCTAGCTTGCTGGCATGGTGCGTTGACATAGCCAGGCAACGATGAGGGTCACGGCCGTGCTGACGACGTGTAGACGGGGCTGGAGAAAGATGGTGCGCGGTGAAGCCGAATTCTTGGTCGATGCATCTGTGCATATACGCATATACAAGGATAAATGCATTTGAATATTCTATTCACTTAGCTTGGATCCGAGCGTGCAGCTGTGTAGATCGCATATGGCTGTTTGCGTGTCTTGATGTTGACGTCCTTGCTAAGTCGATTGCCACATCTGCTTGAGGTGTATGGCAAGGGCGTCGTAGTTGGCGTGACGATTGCGGCTGCTTGCCGTAGTGTCGGCTAATATGTCGTCCCTGGAGTCACGATTAGATCTGTCTTGAAGATTTGGTCGGGTGATCTGGAGATCGCCCAGAACATCGAATCTCATCTCGAGTAGGGTAACGGCGCCGGGAGATGCGCATGCAAGTATCCTGATTAGCTTGCTGTTTTTACTCACGGCTTGCATGCAGATCGGATCTTATTGAGTAAACGCGTGGGCCTTGGCTTCTCCCGTGCATGCATGCTGGAAGTTCACGGCGTGATCGATGCAAGCCGATGATGGTTGTCGATCGATGACGGAGATCCATATTGCCGACGGCAATCGATGATGATGAATTGACGAGGCTAATGGCTGGCGCGCGTACGGCGTCGATGATGAGTACATCTGAGCTCTTTTGGATGCACGCATGAATCCAGATCGGAGTCGTATCCTTCCATAATCTTGAAACGCATAAGCAAAACAATTCCCTATATTCATGCGTGTATACAGTTCCAGATTGCTAGCCTCCGTATGGTTCTGTAGACGTGGCCGCCACCGCTTCCGTTGGCCATGTAGGAGTAGTGATCGGACGGGTCCTTCACAGCCTGAGTACGTGCGTGATGCCGCCGCCAAGAACAGGAGTCGATGCATGAGGCATTGCCGCGAGTAGCATCACGGTGTTGCTTCGAGTTGCGTCGTGCTATCGCAGAATATCTTCGTGATCTTGGCGCTGAGATTGGATCTGCCGGCGCTGGTGCCAGCAGGATCACGGCTGCCAGAGCACGTGCCAACGGCGTTGTGGTCGTGGTTGGTGCCGGATCACCGCGAGATAGTCGTGGATGATGTTGTTGGTGTAGGCAACGCCGGAGGCGGCTCGAGATCGGATTTGCTGGGGCTGGAGCTGGAGCCGGCGGAGTCACGGTGTCGATGTGGTCGACGTCGTTGTTCTTGAGGTACACCATCTTGATCGATATAGATCTAAGCGCATACCCCTACCTGGCGCGCCAATTGTCGACGAAATGTGCTCGACAGTCCCCAAGAGGCTACCCACGGTGGTAGATTTAGGTGAGGGATGCACAAGACCGAGATCGAGGACGGTGGCGTAGACACACGGGGTTTAGACAGGTTCGGCCGCGGCGTGGCGTAACACCCTACGCTTTGTGAGTCCTTTCTCAGTATTGGCTATCGTAAAAGGATACGAGAGAGGAATGAGGGGGTCCCCAACCCGCTTTATATAGATGGGGGGTATGGTTACATATCCGATCTCCTAAGAAAGGAAGGGAACAGTCTATTACAAATTACACAGATTGAGGTCTATCCTACGCCGTCTTTAGGATGTCCTCCGGATATCTTGCGGCGGCGGCCGGTGCCGTGATCCATTTGCCATCCTCGCCGTGGGCGGGCGCCGGGCGGCCTCAACCTATAGAGGTCGGCGGGCGGGCCTAGCCCAAAGAGGTCGGTTGGGGGACCCGGGGTTCGTTCCCCCACAGCCGGGGAATAAGCCCAAGAACCCCTCACAACATTGGAGATGGCCAAGAACAATCACCAACTCCCACGCCAATCCTCCTCCAACACCTCCAAGCCAAGGACCGTGGATAACGTCAACAATTTATAATCAAAAACATGAGAAAGGATGAATTCACTAAGAGTCTAAAGTTTAAATTAACAATTTCCATGAGTTTTGGTGAGTTACTATTTTGCGGGATGATCTCTCCGAAAAGTCCGAAAAAGAGAGAATATAAGAGCTCTAAAGAAAAAGAGACGAAATAGCGGCATTGGAACCGAAAGGAAGGATCTAGAAGACTCGAAGACACTCCACGGAAGGTGGGGCCCACCTCGATAGGGGCCCGTCGACCGGCGGTGGTGGGCCGTCGGCCGGCGGCCTATGGAGGCGCCACGTGTCCTACTTCTGTAATGTTCCTCCACCGACCTATGAGATCGCATCTATCATATCCAATCCGTCGATTTAGGTCGGTTTCATCCGACAGCTACGATTCATCCCTCAGGGCTATATAAGCAAGGGCAGACCTCCCCACGAAACCCTAATTCATTATCTCTCAGTCAGATTGATTGTAGAGGTGTCCCAATGTAAGGATAACCTCTCTTAAGGATTAGAGAATTAGAATTAGATTAGAAGTAGATTGGATATGTAGATTAGAAGTAGATTAGATCTAGATCTAATTAAGAGTTAGAGAGAGTGGAGTTTGCGCTCCGATTCGGAGGAGTCTTGTGAGTGTGGTATGTCTTTATATCTTTTTCTCTACAAGACTTATGTTTGAATATATTTATCTTCTCTATTTACTTTTATGCTTTTCATATGATTGGTTAGTATAGTATTTATACGTTTGCTTGGGATCTTTGCTCGTATTGAGTGCTCTAGTTATAGTACTTAGCTAGAGTAGTAATCCATAGTGTAGACATGGTGTTTTAGACCATGGGTTACCCGAGGTTGCGCTCAATCCTCCAGGTTAGTTTTGGTAGCCCCAGAGGCGGCTCTGTCGGCCTTTATAATCCACCATGTTAGGGTTGATGTTAGTAGAGCTTTTGGCAGCGACCTTCCCTATTAACCCTTCCTAGTCTTTCTCAAGAGTAGGAAAGGTAATTGTTGCTCCAAAGTGTTTTTGTGTGATTGCTATATTTATCCATGTTTTAGTTATCATAGAACCAAAGTAATAGAGAAGTGTTTAGGAACCTTGATCTCTCCTCTTGATTAGCTAATCTATTTATTATTCATAGATTTCTTTTATGCATTATTATTTATAGTCCTTATTATCATTTATAGTTTTATTCATACATATCATTTATCCCCTCACTTTAGTTTAGTTGGTATATTAAGTTAGTAGATACATGATTTTGAGTTATTAGAATCTTTAACCAAAACTTTCCTATGGATACGATACTCTAGAATACTCGTAGGGAAAGCTACAATGGTGTTACGTGTATAAATACCAACAAGCTTTTTAGCCATTTGCGGGGGGAAGCATTTGGCGTAAAGATTTTAATAATGATCTTGATATTTGCTAATTTAGTATATCACTAGCTTTAGTAGGATTACCCTTGTTCGGTTGAGTTGTGGAAAAACAGATTACGAGGAAGCCGTTGCGACCTTCCGCGAATTTCCACAAGAAAAGAAGAAACATTGAAGAACCTAGGGTGCCACGATCATTCAAGATTCATCAACATTGGAACCCAGTAATTGTCTTTCATATATTTATTTATTTATTGTTCTAACTATGTAGAATGGAGAAGAAGTCGCCCACTACTACAGAATTGATTTTTGCGTGGTGTTGTTGATTTCATTTTCCGTGGTGGGCATTTGAAAAACCGCCACGGTTAATAGCATGATTAACCGTGGCGGGCATTTTCTATTTTGCGTGGTGGACATAATAACCGCCACGGTTAATCGATTAACCGTGGCGTTTTTTATAAAAGCCCGCCACGTTAATGTGGCCCAAACACTTTCGGCCCAAAAGCCCGAGAAAGTCGGGCTCGATAAAATGAGGAAGAGAGAGGACTTAGGTTTTCGGACCTCACTTTCTCTCCCTCGCCCTCGGCGGCTCCCTCCCCCCCCGTCTCTCCCTCACTTCTCTCCTCCACCGCCGCCCCTCCCGAGCAAAGGCCCGTCCCGTCTGGCGGCGGCGGTCCAGCGCTCTGCGTCCCTCCCGCCCCGAGCGGCGGCGGCGGTCCAGCGCCGTGGGCGCCAGCATTCCGCGGCGCTGCAAGATGGAGCCCGAGAGGACTTGGGCGGCGCATGGATGCATCCTCTCCGCGGATCAGGCGGATCCCGGTGGATCGAGGCGGAGACCGCGGCGCGCATGGAGCATGGGGCCGACCCCGGCCGAGCGCCGGTGGGCCGATCCCGGCGAAGCGCGTCGCGGATCCCGAGCGCGTGAGGATCCCGGCGAGCGCTTGGCGGCTGGCGGCCGAGACTTGCATCCTAATGGGGCCCGGATCTGGGCCCATTAGGTTAGGGTTTGATTTTCTTTTTTTATTATTTTTTTATTCATTAACTGGTGGCGGGCTTCTTCCTTCCAAAACCGCCAATGGGCCTCCATACTATTTTCCGTGACCTTCCTTTTCGTGGCGGTTTTCAAGTCCGCCACGGAAAATCAAAAAAAGTCCGCCCACGGAAAATCGAATCTGTAGTAGTAGCGTCACAGAATTCAAATCACATCTAAAGTGACAAACATAGATAGCCGCGCACATCGGGGTAAGTATAATCAAGAAAGGTGAGAAAGTCTTGCTCATGGACTTTAAACTTTTTCGAAAGTAGTTACCTTTTAAATTTTTGCATTCCATTGCACATTTAGTTTGAATAATCCTTTCATTTAGTTTATGGTTTCTCATATTAAATCCACTATATGTTTGGTTCCTTACATACATCCATGTTGATTGCATATAAAAAGAAAAAAAACTCACCATGATCATTCTCTTTCGTCTCTATTTGATTAAATCTCTATAGTGCTTTCATGCTACCTTTGTTTGCCATTGTATGCTTTGGTTTGGAGGTACCGCTATAGGGTATTTCCAAAGGCTTTTAAATTAAGCATGGTGCTTAGGTTAAAATGCCTTCCTTAATTAGATTAGACATGAAGTCTAGTTTGATTATTGGACTAAGAATTGCTTGTGTAGAGACTGGTTATTTTATTGGACTAACCCCTATAGAAAACTCTCAAATCCACTTCGGATAAGTCAAAGAGATGAACTCATATCAAAAGATGAAGCAAGGCATATGATGAACTTCAACAACTTCATGCAAAAGACACGTAGGTATCAAAGATCATTCATTTTGTTTTTCGCTACAAGTTACTTTTGCCTTGAACCATGCTAGAGTGTAGCTACAAGTAAAAATTTGTTATAAATCATGTTAAACAAGTCCTATGCTAGATGAAAAACTGATTTATATTTTTATTAGCATAGATGAAAAACTGATTTATCTTTTTTGTTTATTTCTATACAACAACTTTTGTCTTATGTTATGAAAAGAAAAAAAAACAAAAATATTTGTTGCATTACATTGAAAAACTCTAAGCTCCTTGTGAATAATCTTGTGGCATAAACCCTATAGGGATATTCATCGTGGTGGCACAAAAATAAATATACATATTTATTTAGTTACATTTTCTGCATCATTGTTCTCTGCATGCTTATAAAAATATAAAAATCTACAAATATTGAGAGATCAGTTGAGCTTCGCTTAAAAAAAATCATCTTAGAAAACTCTAGTCACCGAGGCCTAAGTGGTCAACCACTAATGCTTAATCTGTTCCACAAGCTTTGTTGTCTATTTGAGTTCAACAGATTTGGAGGACCAAAAAGAAGTATGACATGACAGAGTGAAGGCGTATGACCGCTTGACAGAGCATTGTCTCAACAGTGATTATCATCAATGCTCCATCAAGGAAGGCCAACACCACCACTACTGTCTACCTCACTTCATCACCATCAAAAGACTATGTCAATATCCGGCTTGGGACGCGACGGAGAGCTTTGTGTGCGGCTTCTTCTTCTTCCGAGGCGGCAGTGAGGGAGTTGGTGGATGCCCGCGTTCGCTAGAGAAGGTCATCGCCCGGTTGGAGGGTGCCGGAGGCGGAGCCATACCCGGCGCCGCCCGGAACCGATGAGGTGGTGGTCTTCGAGAGAGCCACTTCTCGGGCGGATTCGGGATCTTGCGGCATCTGTTCCGCCGGAGCCCTCGTGTTCCACGGCCTCCGCCGCCACCCGCCACCAAATGCCGTCCTCGACATCGCCTTCTTCATCACACTTTGTGAGTGTTGCCTTGGCATTCTCCCCCAACCCTCGCCTTGTGGAAGTACTTCTTCTATGTCGGGTTGAAGGGGATTCGGATCATGGGTAGGCTCGGTGGCGTGTTCGTGAAGCTCCGCAACCTTAGGGCAGGCCGGTTTCACGACCGCCGCTGCCGACGAACGTCCCTCTGGTACACGCGGTGGTTTTTTATCCGCCATAGTCGGATGTGCCAATTCCGGCCCGATCCGACTCGTGTCCCGGTGAGGCAGCGAAATGGAATGAGGAACCCGCACGGCCGCCCGACATGCCACACGTGAGGGAGCTGCCGGCAATGATGTACGACCGCGACGCGGGCTGAGATCGACCTTGCTCACGTATTCGTGGAGCGGCGGGACTCGACCGCTCAATGGGAGGATCACCCGGCCGACTACACGGTGAGCGATCCCACCAGCGGTCGGCGAGTTCCTCGCCATCGGCCGAGGTCCAGAGTGGGTAGCGAAGATTCTTCGCCCGATGGTCGGGTACCGAGACGATCCGCGCGACGGTGCCCACCTTCTCGCTAGGGAATCCGCCACCGTAAGTATAGCCTTGATACATGATTCGGCCAAGGGTTCCGTTGTTGTTGCTAACAACGGTTATTGCAGATTCATGGGATGACCCGCAGCAGGTATTTCAGCCTGTCGCCTGAGGAAGCTGCCGTTGTTCGTGCTCGTGCTCTGTAGGGCACCGCCGTCCCCTCGCGGCCCCCTCGCCAAGAACGCCGGAGGCGCCCGGGGTAGCGCGACGGAGAGCGGGCTCGCGGCAAAGCGTCCTCTAGAGAGCCCGTTGGAACCCGGAGGTGGCCCTCGGCGAAGGTGACAAGAAGGCGGCCCGCCCGTCGGGACACGATTACAGATGACGATGATTTTCTTGCCGATGAAGAACTCCAGGCCTTTGTTGAGTCCACGGCCTTTGTAAGTATTCTTCCGGGTGTTACCTAGTCCCCGGGTAAGGGTACATTGACTGATCGTCGCATTGTCATATGCAGGAACCTGTTGGAGATAGAACGCCGATTGTTTGAGTTGACACGCCAAGGGCACCCGGCCCGATCCCACACGGCTGACGTGTCGGCGCCGAATGGAGTGGAGGAGGCGCGGTGGTGGCGGCTTCGAGGAGGTCATCTTCATGGCTTTGCGCTTTGCCAATGTGTAAGTACACTTGCTGTCGAGCATGATCGCGCGGCTTGCGGTGTATGTATGTGTGAATCGGCTCTTCGGTGCGGGGCACGTCATCGAGCCTCCGTCTTTGGTGCCGGCTCCCGCACGACAGCGCCTGCCGGGACCAACAGCTTGCGCCCAAGAAAGCCAGGGAGTCCCCGATCGACATGGCGGTCGAAGACGCCGCAAGACCGGAGGAGCCGCAAGAGGTGGCAGGTGGCACCAGTGCACCAAGAGCCCGCCGTCAGATGCGCTGGAGAGCCGGTGCCGCCGAGACCCGAAGCCGCGGCCCATGGCTATCCGCGACCGAACCCCCGGGACTTTATTCAAGTCGAGGGTGATCGTGAGATGGAGGAGGCCGAGGGCCGGGCACGCAGCCGCAGAGGACCCAAAGGCCCCAGGTGCCCAGCAAGAGTGGCCCCGGTGGGAGGAGGAGGATGAGCCAACGCCATAGCCCGCCAGCTTGGAGGGAGGGAGCCGTCGCCTCGCTCACGTAGTAAGTACTCAACCATCTTGTCTCGCACGCAATCCCGATAGACATTCTGCGGATTGTATGTTGCTTTGTAGCATATTCGTAACAGGAGATCCGCCAACCCGCGCCAAGAGCTAGAGCAAGTACGGCGCCGCTTGAGGCCCAACAGCGCTGGATGAGCTCTCCCGTGAGCGACCATCTTGCCGAGGAGCGAGCGGTGCTGCGGTCGAGAGGGACCGCCATACGGGCAACAATGATGCCCTGGCCATGCCTTTGCACAGAGAGAACGGCACCGGGCAAATGAGCGTGAAGTCCCTGAGATCGAGCGAACCCGCCCGGATCGCAGCCGCCCGCTGCGCTGGAGAGTAAAAAGCCCCCCGAAGAGGGACGCCAAGACAGTTTGCCACCGAAAGCCGCAAGCGCCCGAGGAGGAACGCGCGGAACTCGCTAAGGGGAGCTGGCATTTATGAGGCCCAATCCCAAATACTGCATGTGCCAGAGCATTGGAAACGTTAATCCGAACACATCTTTAAGAGAAAGATTAGTGACAAAAATGATTGAAATGGCGGTGTTATGATACCTTGAAAGCATGAGCGATCCATTGAGACCAACGCGAACTCGCCTGGTTATGGCGAACCAACTGATGGGTGAGCTGCGCGAGGAGCTTCGAAACACCACCGCTGATTGTGATGGTATGTCCCGTTGCTGCATAAACAATTACCTACTCGGGAAGAATTATGTAACCGAGTATGCTGATCTTACCGATATATATGGCAAGAACGCCGCGGCCTCCGCCATCGGATTCGCGACCGAGGCCGGTGCATCTTCTTTGGAGGAATCGCACTCGCAGTCTCCTGCAAGGTGTTGACCAGTCCTCGATGCCATCCATGGCTACGCTGCTGGCGGGCCGATCCGAGGGGAGCGCCACCGATCGATGCACGTAACATGGAGCAACGCAGTCACGGCGGCCCGGGCAAACTTCATGGAGTTCACCGCCAGCCACCGTGACACGGCTCGACATGCACCGGCGTATGCGCCCCATCATCCCGAGGTGCAGTTTGGGCATTCGCCTAGGCTACGCACCCTCGGACGACGAGGTCGACGCTACCAACCTCGCGTGAGGCGGCCGACCACGAGGCGGCGGCGACCCTTTGCCGATGAGATGAATCCACTCCTATGAGCTGTTTAGATGGTGAAGTCCGGGTGAAGTTGCCCCGGGCATGATACTTTGCTTCTTTTGGCCGTAGCAAAAAGCGGTTAGTGAAAAACGGTAAAAACACTTAAGTTTGAAGCCGAGCCACGCCCGGATGTGGGTGGCATAAGTAGCTTAATACTTTGTTTTTATATCACAATCGTTTTAGCATGCATACGATTATGGTAGGCGATGAAGTGTAGGCCGTAGATGAGAAGGGTGGGTCACCTATGGTAGACACCGGCCCTAGCCTTACGGCGCGTATAGCGCGGCAAAGGAGACGCGATGCTCGGGCAAGCTATTGGGTTGTTCGACTACGATAAGGAGTCATCGCGATCGTCGGTCTATGCGGGGACTACACGATCACGCATCTTTGAAACGCGAGCAAATACGAGGCGGTTCTAGGGGTCCGGTGGCGAGTGTAGTCGAGCATGGAAATAAATTGTTACGTCGGTCGAAAGAAAATATAACCATGTCAACAAACTCAAGTAAACTTTATTAATGTGCGCGGCGGAAAGTAAGAACGATACAAGGCGGGCTTACGAGTCCCGAGATTATGGGAAAAAATCGTCGCGGTGCTCAATGTTCAGGAGTTGGGGGCGTCAACATCTTCCATGGTCATCAACCGTGCGCTCTCGGCGGGTAACCTCTTTAACTTTGAAAGGGCCTTCCCAATGAGATCCCGGCTTGTACACGCTCTTACGCTTCCCGAAGGGCGAGGTCGCCAACCGCAAAAGGCTCTTCCACGCATTGCGATTATAATATCTTGGACGCCCTCAAGGTATTTAGCGTTCAGCGTGCGCAAAGACCGGGCAGCGGGTTTCCTCGGCGTGACCCGGCTTCGTCTTCTCGCGTAAGCGTCGAAGTTTCCTCATTGTAATTTTTCAACCACGAGGGAGCGAAAGGCAATGTCGGCCGGGAGGGGCGCCGATCCAAACACCATGAAGTATGGGGAGGCGCTGTCTTTGCTGGCCGGGTTGAGTCTGAAGTCCCCGGATAACGGTAACTCTTTAAGCCATCGACCAGGTATTTCCCATCTGGTCGAAAGAGTCGCTTCGCAATGCTTCTAATATCATGCCGTTTGCTCGCTTTCGGCACGCCCGTTAGCACGAGGATGGAGCAAACGGATACATATTTCACTGGATGCCCTTGTCTTCGCAATAATCCCAAAAATGCCGCGTAAACGTGTTGCCCAGTCGGTAATGATGGAGTTGGGGATGCAAACGATGGACCACCTCATCAACATCTCGGCGGCTTTAATGCTTGGTTGGCGTCGGCGAGAGGGAGATATTCGATCCACTTGGAGAACTTGTGCGACCATAGCGAATATCCACTTGAAACCACCGAGCTGCTTTGAAGGGTCCGGATAGCGTCAAGTCCCTAGCACGCGAAAGGCCATCTTTGCCGGTATAGTGCGGAGCTCATGTGCCGGGCATCGCGGCTCGCGGCGCGAAGAATTGACACTTCTCACAATGCCATACCGGTGTTACGCATCGGCGCTACCGTCGCGATAAAACCCTGCGGAACGCCTTCCCGACCAGAGTGCGAGAAGCCGCATGATTGCCCGCAGATCCCACCATGGATTTCGTCGGCGGCTTTATACCGTCGGCCTCGGAGATGCGCTTGCAGGACCCGGTCTCCAATACTCTTCCGCGTGAGGAAACCGTCGATATTTGATTATCGGGACTTCGCCGGTCTTCGTCAACAAAGTGTTGGACCGGTGGCGGCGATGTGCTCGGCTATCTCGAGTGGAGGCCGGCGCAGGGGATCGCGATGGTTGGTTGCCATAGATCTTCGATGAAGGCGCCAACCGGTATCTTTACTCAAGAAGAGCCGAGCTTGGAAAGTTCATCGGCGGCTTGGTTGTAGTCGAACCACGTGATCAAAGCGAGCCCGTAGAACTTGCCTTCCAACTTTCGTATGGCCTCCACGTATGCATCCATCTTCTCACTCTTACAATCCCAATCTTTGTTGACTTGCTTGATCACTAACGCCGAATCACCAAATACCTGCAGTCGTCGAATCCCAAGCTGGACAGCGATGCGGAGGCCGTGGAGGGCAGCCTCGTACTCCGCGGCGTTGTTGGACGCCTTGAAGTGGATCAGGAGGACATACCGGAGGGTATCCCCGTGAGGGTGATATGATATGACGCCCACTCAGGGCCCATCGATGTTCAACCGACCCGTCGAAAGTACATCGTCCGGGCCGCTGACTGGTGTCTTCGAGGGGAGTCTCAGATCCGTCCATTCGCAAGCGAAATCTGCAAATGCTTGCGACTTGATGGTACTCCTATTCTTGTATTCAATGGTGAGCACGGTGAGCTCGACGCCCACTTGCATATCGACCATTGGCATCTTTATTGCGCAGGACGTCGCCCAACGGGTAGTCCGACACCACGGTGATTGGGTGAAGGTCGAAGTAGTGACGTAGCTTGCGAGACGTGATGAGAATCCCATAAAGCAGTTTCCGTATATGTAAGTACCTTTGCTTGGAGTCGTTCAGGACCTCGCTGACGAAGTAGACTGGCCGTTGGACGGGGTATATGTGCCCATCTTCCGCGCGCTCGACAACCAAGGCGTCTTGCGACCACTTTCGGTTAGTCGGCGATGTATAGCAGTATCGTCTCCGCGTCGTTCGGGGCCACCAACACTGGAGGTGTGGTAAGGAACTTCTTGAAGCCGCTGAAGGCCTCTTGAGCCTCGTTGGTCCACCTGAAGGCTTCTCCTGCATGAAGGAGTTTGAAGAACGGTAGTCCCTTCTCGCCGAGCCGTATGCGGCGAATCGGCTCAGCGCCGCCATGCATCCGATCAATTTACGGACATCCTTGACGTTTTGGGGCGCTTTCATCCGCATGATGGCGCTAATTTTCTCGGGGTTTGGCTCGATGCCTTGCCGGCTAACAATGTTGCCGAGCAAGTTGTTGGAGGGGCGCCAAAACACACTTTCCTGGATTATGTTTCCATTGGTACTCGTTGAGCTTGGCGAAAACCCTTGCAAGATCGTCGACCAGGGAGAGAGCGCTCTGGGTCTTCACCACGACGTCGTCGACATAAGCCTGAGCGAGGTCGGGGATAAGGTTCCCTAAGCAGCCCTGTATAGCCGGCCGGTAAGTGGCTCCGGCATTCTTGAGCCCGAACGACATGGTCGTGTAGCAGTAGGCGCCAAACGGAGTGATGAAGGAAGTCTTTTCCTAATCTTCGACCGCTTGGGCAATCTGATGATAGCCCGAGTAGCAGTCCGAGGAAGCTAAGGAGCTCGCGCGGCTGCGATTGGAGTCGACAACCCGACCGATCGTGGAAGACCAAAGGGTTCTTTAGGGCAAGCCCTATTGAGATCGGTATAATCAACGCACATCCTCCATTCATTATTCTTCTTTTCTTACAAGGACCGGATTAGCTATCCAGTCGGGGTGATACACTTCGCGGATAAAGCCGGCGGCTAGCAACCTAGTTACTTACGCTTTAATGGCGGTGGACTTTTCTTTATTAAAGCGGCGTATTTTCTGGGCGCACGGCATGGCCGTTGGCTTGACACGTAGGCGGTGCTCGATCCGCTCAGGTACTCGGGCGCATATCGGCGGGTTTCCACGTGAAAATGCTCACGTTATCCTCGGGAACCGGACGGCGCGTCTTCCTATTTCGGGTCAAGGTTCACGCCTATCTTCGTTGTCTTGGGCGTGTCTCCTTCCACCCGCTGGATATCCTTGGTATCTGATGGCTTGGCGGTCTTCTTCGTTCGCTCTTCCTGCGGGTATCTCGAGGTCGGAGGGGTTCAGCTTCTTTGCGTTCTTGATCACCTCCTCCTGCCGGACCGACCGGAGGATGAACTCCCGCTTGTCGAGGCCCTCCTTCTCGCAGACATAGGCCATGTGTACGTTGGCCCGGCACGTGAGGACCCCCTTCTCCGTGGGGATCTTGAGGATGAGGTAGCTGTAGTGCGGGACCGCCATGAGCTTGGTCAGTCCTGGCCGCCCGATAATAGCGTGGTACGATGACTCAAAGTTGGCGGCGACAAAGTTCATATCTTTGGATGCGATGGTGCTTGGCGTCGCCGAACTGCACATGAAGCGTGACCTGCCCGAGAGGAATGATGACTCTTTGGCGGGGATCCCCCGAAAATTGTGATCATACGGCTTGAGGTCGTCCTTTGTGATGTCAGAGCTTTCATCGAGCTTTCGGAACAGCATGTTCGTGGCGCCCCACCATCGATGAGGACCTTCTCGAGCCCAGGCGCCCAATCACCGGGTTGAGGACGAGGGGAATCGCCCGGGTATGGGTTGTTACACCACTGGTCATCGCGACTGAAGGTTATGACCCGCTCGGAGAAGGTAGGCCATATCGGGTCCATGACCCCTTCGCTGAAGTCTTTGACGGTCAGGACATTACGGGCGGAGATCTTGCGATCGCGCCCCACCTCGCAGCCGTAGTGCCCGCCCATGATCGTGTGAATGACGGCGTCCTCGGCACGGTAACGGTGCCTGGGATCGGCATCCTCGTTCAGGTCTTCCCCCTGGTTGTTGCGGGCGCCTTGGGCGCTTCCTCCGCTGCTCATCGATCTTGAGCTTTTTGCGTTCGCTCTCATACTCGGCGTTAAAGTCGGGGCCTCCGCTGCACTATGGTTTAAGTCCGGGTGTCGGGGGCACTTGCCGTGTAGAAGCTTTGGATCGGGTCTCGCCGGTTGAGCGCCTTCTTCTTGCCACCGGCCTTGACGTTGTTGACGCCACCTCCCCGGGCGGTTCCGATCCACGACGGGCGCTCGCGATAGTTGCCGCGTCCCTCTTCCTGGCGAGCCACGTCGCGGGAGTCGTCGGGGCGGCGGTTATCGTGGACTTCGTCATACCGTTTGTCGCCACGGGGAGTCTCGCGGCGGGAGAGTATTCTCGCCGGGCGAGTAGCCGTAATCTTTATGGAAGACGTCGGCCTCATCCTGCCCGCGAACCTGCGCCACGCCCAGCAGCTTGGACATGGTGGTGATCTTGGATGCGTGGAGCTTTTTTCCGTAGTTCTTGGGCGGCGGCGTTACCATTAGAGACGAGGCCCTTGGCGAACGTGCCGACACACTCCTGCGTCGGTGATGTCGAGGAATCGTCAGGCGGACCTCGGAGAAGCGGCGAATGTACTCCGAGTGGCTCGTTACGGCCGAGACGCGAAAACCGCTCCAGTCGTATTTTGGTACCAGATTGCTTGCATGTGGACTTGTAGGTGCTGATGAAGATATCTTGACGTCTTGCCGTGTGTAGCCTCCCTCGGGGAGGGCCGAGAGCCAGCGGTTGGCCGCTGGTGAAAGGCTGATCGGGAAGTAGTTTGCCATGGCGTCTTCCCGCCTCGGCCGACGATCGCGATTTAAGTAAATCATGACCCGGGCCTCGGGACGCTGGTTTTCGATCCTGGGCGGGGCGCCGGGTGGTAATCCACCCGCGCCACCGCCGGAGCACCGCACAACCCCCCCCCGCCCCGCCGACCATCTTGGCCAGCGTTTTTGCCTCGCCGGATGCGGCTAGCGTCTAGGTTGCCTCCGTCAGCGCCGGCGGGGACGGGTTTGGCCCCCTCGGCATGGAGGATGCCTCTTCCTCGCCTTGGGTGTTGCGACTCCTGGCGATGGCGCGGCGAGACGACCGACACGAGGGAGCAGATGAACTCGAGATGGGATTAAGCCGGCGTGGGTGGCGTAGATGTATCCCCGGACGTCTTCGATAGTGGCGTCGCGCGCGGCGAGAGAGCATTTGCCGTGGCGATGTTACGCTCCGGCGTCTTGTGAACGGGATTCCTGCCACCTCGTCGAATTGAGGCCTGTAGATTCGGGAGAGTCCCCAGGCTAACGGGAAGCCCGGGTGTAGTACCGCCCGGCCGAGCTCGGCGGCAAAGCATCTGCTCCGCTTTCACGGCTGTTGGCATTTGTTAAGTGCTAAAAAGAATATGAAGGATTACGCAAGCGTCAGAACACCTACCATTGTAGCTTTTCCTAGGATGAGTATTCTAGAGTATCGTATCCACAGGGAAGCTTTGGCTAAAGAATTCTAATAAGTCACAATCATGTATTCACTAACTTAGCAAACTACTAGACTATAGTGAGGGAGTAAATGGTCAAGAGTAAGTAAATAACAAAGTATAACCTACCTAAGATTATAAAAGAATAACTAAACTAATCAAGAGGTTAAGAGAGAAATCAAGGTTCCTGGGTACTTCTCTATTACTTAGGTTCTATGATAGTAATTACACTAATGCACTTTGGAGCGGCCAGATCCGTCCCAACTCTCGAGAAAGACTAGGAAGAAAGTAGTCGGGAGAAGGCTGCCAAAAGCTCTCTGAAACACCAATCCGAATGTGGTGGACTACAAAGGCCTTACAGAGCTGTCACCCCTGGGGCTACCACAACTATCCGTGGGATTGGGCGCAATCTCAGGTAACCTATAGCCTAGACACCAAGTCTACACTATCGATTACTACTCTAGCTACCTAGCATAACTAGAGCCCTCAATACGAGCGGAGATCCCATGCAATAGCATAACAACTATACTAACCATATATGAAATACATGGAAGTAAATACAAAAGATAAATATATGAATCTTAAGTCTTGTAGAGAAGATACAAAGACATACCATACTCTGAAGACATCTCCAGAATAGGAGCATAGCTCCTCTCTCCTTTACTCTTGATTAGATCTAAGTTAGATCTAATCTAGTTCTAATTACATGGCTAATCTATCTCTAATTACATGACTAATCTTCTTCTAATCTACTTCTAATTCACTAATCTCAGAGAGAGGTTATCCTTACATTGGGACACCTCTACAACTGAGAGTTAATGAATAGAATGAGATAGAATGAATTAGGGTTTAGCCCTGGGGCCAGGGGGTCTTCTTATATAGGCCTTGGCGATGAACGATGACCATTGGATCAAACCGACCTTCAACAATGGTGTAGATACAACCTCAAGGTCGGTGGTAAACCGACATACAAAGCTGAGCTGGATTGAGCACTGTAGCCTGGCGGCCGCCAGTCAGATTTAGGCCGGCCGCCAAGGTGTTGTGGCCAAACCGAGCCAGCTTTCTCCTGGTGTCTTCTGGTACCTTCTAGAGTATTTTTAGTCCACATTTTGGGTCGAGTTACTTCACGGTTAAGTCTTGTCATCGTATGTGAGATATATTACGGAACTTTCTACATTCTTCTCTGCATTTGCATTGTTAAGTCCCCTGAAAAAGATATAAATCACCAAAGCTCGTGAAATTATGTTAGTTAGACCCTAATCTATGTTGATATTCATTTTATGCCCTTATTTCATGTTTAGTTGACTATTAATATTATGCTATAACAGGTGTCAACAAGTTCCCCAAGCTTACCCTTTGCTAGTCCCTAGCAAAAGCCAAACTTAGCAATGGATCGGGGAGTTCTTTGCAATGCCTTCACACCTCAAAAGTACACATGCTTTCAAACAAAATTTCTCCTCCAGATAAAACTTGCTCAAATTTCAACTTACCCATATTACCTTTAACCATGGAGCTTATAACCTTTTCTTTGATCTTGGGCAATTGAAAGATAGAACAATCAAGTCAAGCACCATATCACAAACTCTTTGTTCAAACTGTCATCGGAGTTTTTGCAAGTTTTCAAAATAAAACTCAAAGTTCCTTTTGTATGACCCTCTCAAATCTCTCATTTGTGATATTTATGGATCCTCACTTAGGCAATAATGTTGTGTTGCCTTTCTCTCATAATATGTGGTATTTTTTGGAATAAAGGCAGTAGCACATTATGCCTTCTTCTCTCTCACCCTATATCTAAGGCTTATATATCTGGAGTTCATAGGTGGGAGAAGATTAAATCTACTTACTAAGCATATATTGTAAATTCAAGCAATGGATCCAAAGTTACAAGTCACACTGATCAAGTGGTGCATGTATATGGTGGATAGAATATAGATAGTAGGGAATATAGTAAGGTGTATAGAATAGATGATGGGAAATCTTACTTTTGCTCCTTAAGGAATCTTCTCTCTTTTGGATTTGGAAACTTTATAGAGAACCTGGGTTGTATATTTTTTTTCTTTCTTTATTTTTCTTTTATTTAGAGAGGTGGGCTCTGCTCACCCTAGACTTTTGTCTTTTATTTCCTCTCTTTAAAGATGTGGGTTCTACTCACCCTCGGACACTTGTCCATTTTTCATCTTTATTATTTTTTTTCTTTTTCTTAGGGAGGTAGGCTCTACTCGCCCGTAGGACTTTTGTCCATTTTTCATCTCCCTTTCTTTTTCTTTTTTTTTTTTTTCTTAGGGAGGTAGGCTCTACTGCCCGTAGGACTTTTGTCTATTTTTCATCTCCCTTTCTTTCTTCTCTTTTTTTTTTAAAATCTACAACCCGGATCTCTTTTGTAATAACTTTTTGAGAGATAGACAAATATGTAATGGAGCTTTTGTAAGATATTGGTTAGCAATGTGTGAGTGAATGGGTGTAGGGAATATTTTTGGTTGTTCTCTACGGGATAAGAGTAGAACGTTTTTTGTGAGTATTTGGTGGATGCTTTGTGGATCGCGTACTTCGAGTAGAAGTAGCAATAATGCAAGTGGAATAGAGTGTGGTGGAGTGGATTGTGCATGATCAGCATGACAAGTTTCTAAGGGTCGACACAAAGATTGAACAAACTCAATGCAAAAGCAAGCAGCCCTATATATATGTCAAAAAGTTTTCCTATTCTAGGGAGCATGTATATATGGCTGTGGTAGGAGGTTCAACACTCTTGTCACACAGAAACTTATCATGTGCACTTTAATTTTCAAAAGATAAATCTCCGAAATCTAGTATCACTAGGAGTAAGATAAATGATAGCTCGGACTCTCATATATCATATCCGTCAATCACCTAGACTTTAGAGCAAGCATTTGCTATCCACAGGTTTTAAGTTCAGAGCAAATCTCAAGTCAAAGCAGTTGCATTAAAAGCTCGAGAGAAATTAAGCTTGAAAGGTAGGTACTTGAAAGGAATTACAACGGAACAACTATTCAACATCTCCAAGGCTAGAGATTATCTTGAGTTTATTTTATTCTCACACTCTAATAAAAACTCTTAATAAAGACTAGATAGACTCTATTTATTTGGTTTCCTTAGTTATGCATCTTTTTTATATCTTTCTAATAAAACAAACAAATCTAGCTAATATATATAAACAGAGAGATACTTATGCGGATACATGGGGGTTGCACTCCCCAAAATTTGGATGTTGACATAGTCTTGATGTTCTTGATGGTTGGAAATAGAGGTAGATAGTGATGGTGGCTGATTGATCTTCTTTAATCTTTGGACACCATGTGTGATATCTCTATTCCTTGAAATCTGCTGAACTCAAATAGACAACAAAGCTAGTGGAACTTGATTAAGCGTTAGGGATTAGCCACGTTGCTTCTTGTTGCCAAGGACTATGATAATTCCATTAAGACAATAGTTCATGACATTAAATATTTTTGGGGTTTTTCTATGCAAATAAGAATGATGATGCATGCATATTTATTTTTTTTTTTATGCCACCACAGTAAATATCCTTGTGGGTTTTATACACCACAAAATTACTTACATGGGGCTTAAAGTTTTTTCAAAGTATATGCAACAAACAAATATTTATTTTCTTTTTCTAATGCAAGGCTAGCGCTATAATGTAAATATGCTAAAGGAAATAATTATGCAATGCAATAAAGTAAATATGGATAACTACCGATCTTACCTTTTCGGTGAGGGTTGATGTTTTAAGTCCTCTGAGCGAGACTTCTTACCTTGTTATTTCCTTGAGTGTATTATCGATCTTGACGGTTGTGCTCCTTAAAATGTGAAGGATGGCGTCACCCATGTTCTTATTTGGTCTTATGAGTTGGAGTGAAGCGTAAAGCAGCTTCTTGTTTTAGTGTGCATGTTTGCAAAACTTTCACTTGTTGAATTTTGGAGAGACTGATAGGCTTCTCCTCCTTTTTGCTCAAAGTGTATCCTGATTGCAAAGTCATGGTAGAGATCAAGTGCATGGGCTCTGTTGGTGGGAAAACACCAACGAGAATCAAAAACTTCATTCATTCTTCTCTAACCATTGGCACAACAAACAAAATAGAGTTGATTTATTATATGCTTTTCTTAAACCTATCTTGGGTGACAAGATCGGAAGATTGAGCATGATTGTTTATGGTTAAAACTTTCGACGGATCGAATCAAGCTCGTTGACTCTTGGAAGGGTTTTCTTATCTAAACACCAAAGGTATGATTATGATTCTTCAAAGCAAGGTAAGCAATATTCGGCTTACAAGATGAGGACTAAGAGATCAAGAGAGCGATGGTAGGAACACTTAAAGAAACAAAACATGTTGAGCTAGTGAAATTGGATCAGGCAAGGTTATTACTCTAACATGTTTGATTATTTATTTATGAACAAACCATTCTTAAGGAAAAGCTTAAGTAATGACAACTTACCTCAAGATGTTACCTTATTATTGGAATGTGACAACATCGTAACACCTTGTGATGGTCCTTTTCTTTTGCTCGAAGCTTTCCTTCTTTGGCCTCTTGTGTATCTTGTTCCTCACTTGTCTCCTTTATTGCATCATCCTTTGGTTCTTGTCTTTAAATTGTGCTTAGACCTTTTTGCTCCTCTCATGATTTTATTCCTGTAATATTAGTTGACAAATGAGATGCCGAAGGAATATACAAGTAATTGTAAACAAGGGTAGAATTGTCCTGAGCTTAAGGTTGCTTTTATGCCAGAAGAAGTTTTGATTGAATATGAAACAAGTGCTCACTATTACTTTTTCTCTAGTGGAAAATTTTATTATATCTTAAGTTTGATTTTTGATATATGATATTTATTAACCATTCAAACTTAGGGAGACAAAGTAATAGTGAGTAGAGGGATTACAAACCGGCATGTCGGAGTGACGGAAGCTTGAGTAGAGGAAGAGTATATCAGATGATCTTTAGAGGAATCGACCTTCCTCCCCCATGCTTGAGCCTTCTGTCACTTTCGACACTTTAAGTGTGAATGTTGAACCGTCCCAAATCGTGTGTTGCAATCACCATATCCTTAGGCGTTGTTCATCCTTTGTTCCTGCAAGTTTAGTGACCAAGAATACCGAAGGGAACTTGTCCTAGGAACATGTTGTTGTTGTTTTTCTTTAAAGCCTTCATATGCTCGGATATATATATATATATATATATATATATATATATATATATATATATATATATATATATATATATATATATATATATATATTATTTTATTTTTTCTTTTAGAACATAAGGCGAAGTTGGATACAAATATGAGATTTATATTCACTTACCTGTCTTTGATGTTCTTAATGGCTTTGTTACTTTGTCCATCCACTTCTCAGTGAGAGCTTCTTCTAGATCATGTTGTATGACACTCTTCTTCATTGAATAGATATAGCACAGATCCTTTCTTGCAAAATATTAGTGGACACATGCAGGGAATATACAATATGGTTGAAGCGAGGGGTTGTTGTCCAAAGTTCATAAGATCTCATCTATGCTAAAAAAATGGTTCTTTGATTACCTTAGCACAGATTTTTATTTATTCACTTCTTATACACATTTTGTTTGTGGCTGCACTCCACCATGTGGATCAAGGCAAAAAGATAACTTGTAGCAAAAGATAGAGTGAATGATATTTGATACTTACAGTTCTTCCATTAATGATGAATGAACCGTGCCTTTTGCACAAGGTTGGAAATCATCATATGCCTTGCTTCATCTCTGATATGAGTTCATCTCTTGACTTACCCCAATTGATTTTGAGAATTTTCTGCATGGGTTAGTCCAACAAAATATCAATGTCTCACATAAAGCAATCCTCAGTTCAATAACCAAACTAGACTCCATGTCTAATTTAATCAAGGAAGGCATTTTAACCTAAGCACCACGCTTAATTTAAGAGCCTTTAGAAGTATAGCTAGTACTTCCAAACCAAAGCATACTATAGTAAACAAAGGTGACATAAATACACTATAGATATTTATCAATTAGAAATGAAAGAGCATGATCATGGTGAGATTTTTTTTTTCTTTTTTAGATGCAAACGACATGGATGGATGCAAAGGAACTAAACATGCAATGGATCTACTAAGCAAAAACATAAACTAAGTGGAGTGAATGCATGAGTTGATCAAGTTAACATGCAATGCAATGCAAGAAACTAAATGATAACTACTCAATCAATTTATAGTCCATGAGCAAGACTTTCTCACCTTTTAATCATACTTACCACGATGTGCAAACTTCTATGTACGTCACTTGATATGTGTTCATTGAATTCTTGTGACGGCGACTTCTTCTTTAATCTATACATGGTTAGAATAATATATATTTAAATACATACCTTGAGATAGTAGGGTTCCAACGGTGATGAATCTTGAATGATCGGGCACCACGGGTTCTTCAATCTTTTTCTTTTCTCGTGGAATCTTGCCGGGAAGATCGCTTAACGACATCTTTTGTCCTGTCTATTCCACAATTCAACAGAACAAGGATAATCCTACTAAAGCTAGTGATACACTAAATTAGCGAACATCATGATCATCATTAGAATCTTTAGGCCAATTGCTTCCCAACAGCGGCCAAAAAGCTTGTTGGCATTTGTTAAGTGCTAAAAGAATATGAAGGATTCTGCAAGCGCACGAACACCTACCATTGTAGCTTTTCCTAGGATGAGTATTCTAGAGTATCGTATCCACGGGAAGCTTTGGCTAAAGAATTCTAATAAGTCACAATCATGTATCCACTAATTTAGCAAACCACTAGACTATAGTGAGGGAGTAAATGGTCAAGAGTAAGTAAATAACAAAAGTATAACCTACCTAAGATTATAAAAGAATAACTAAACTAATCAAGAGGTTAAAGAGAGAAATCAAGGTTCACAGGTACTTCTCTATTACTTAGGTTCTATGATAGTAATTACACTAATGCACTTTGGAGCAAAGAGATCCGTCCCAACTCTCGATAAAAGGCGGGAAGAAAGTAGTCGGGAGAAGGTTTGCCAAAAGCTCTCTGAAAACACCAATCCGAACATGGTGGACTACAAAGGCCTTACAGGGGCTGTCACCCCCAGGGCTACCACAACTATCCGTGGGATTTAAGTAATCTCGGGTAACCTATAGCCTAGACACCAAGTCTACACTATCGATTACTACTCTAGCTACCTAGCATAACTAGAGCCCTCAATACGGCGGAGATCCCATGCAATAGCATAACAACTATACTAACCATATATGAAATACATGGAAGTAAATAGAAAAGATAAATATATGAATCTTAAGTCTTGTAGAGAAGATACAAAAGACATACCATACTCACGAAGACATCTCGAGCACGGGGAGCATAGCTCCTCTCTCCTTTACTCTTGATTAGATCTAAGTTAGATCTAATCTAGTTCAAATTACATGGCTAATCTATCTCTAATTACATGACTAATCTTCTTCTAATCTACTTCTAATTCACTAATCCGAGAGAGAGGTTATCCTTACATTGGGACACCTCTGGCGAGAGTTAATGAATAGAATGAGATAGAATGAATTAGGGTTTAGCCACAGGGCGGGGGTCTTCTTATATAGGCCTTGGCGATGAACGATGACCATTGGATCAAACCGACCTTCAACAATGGTGTAGATACAACCTCAAGGTCGGTGGTAAACCGACATACAAAAGCTGAGAATTTTGGATTGAGCTGACTTTGTAGCTTTGGCGGCCGCCGGTCAGATTTAGGCCGCCCCGTGGTGTTGTGGCCAAACCAAGCCATCTTTCCCCTGGTGTCTTACGGTACCTTCTAGAGTGTTTTAGTCCAC
Organism: Hyparrhenia diplandra; assembly: GCA_015847255.1. NCBI lineage: Eukaryota > Viridiplantae > Streptophyta > Magnoliopsida > Poales > Poaceae > Hyparrhenia > Hyparrhenia diplandra. The sequence continues at coordinate 114,862 of JADLZK010011061.1, forward strand.
ATTTTGGGTCGAGTTACTTCACGGTTAAGTCTTGTCATCGTATGTGAGATATATTCTGGAACTTTCTACATTCTTCTCTGCATTTATCTGTTAAGTCCCTGAAAAGATATAAATCACCAAAGCTTGTGGAATTATGTTAGTTAGACCCTAATCTATGTTGATATTCATTTTACGCCCTTATTTCATGTTTAGTTGACTATTATTATTATGCTATAACTAGTGTCAACACGGCGGCCTTTCGATCGGCATTGCGTGCCTCAGAACAGCGGGCTCTTGTTTTCCCCTCGGGGGCGCCGAATCGGCGACGAAGATCCCCGCGCGCAGGTCTCGGGGGCGGTACCCTGGTCGAATAAGCGAGGGAGTCGTAGCCGATCTCGAGCTCCATCGGTTCTGGAGCACGTGATAGTGGTAGCGTCGGATGAAGTCAAGGAGGCGGTGCGGCCGTCACGGGCTCGGTACTCTCCTCCTCTTCCTCGGCGCCCTCGGGATCGAGAGAGCTTAGCCATGCGGGCGTGGTCGCGGGTTGTTGTGAAGCAGCACCTTCGATGCGTTGGTGCGTCGATGAAGTCGTAGGGTCGGGGCGATCCTCCGACCAATCGAAAGCCGGCGCTTGACCTCCCGCGGACGGCGAAAGCGGACGCCCGTCCCGGGTGTAGAAGTGTCGATCGGACCGCGGAGGGCGGGTGGCCCCTCGACCAGATCTGTTTCTCCCAGGGAACGCCGTCGGGTAGCCGTCGCTGTGGTCGACGTGATTCCTGTTGGCGAGAGGCGACATGGTCGAATCAACTAAAGGGAAGACTCACTTGTACCGATCTTGAACTTGTCGAAGTCGCCAGTAGATCGTCGGCGTCATGGGACGAGCGCCCGTGTGTGCAGCCTAACGGATGGGTGAGCCTGATCGGGGTCTAGCGACCCCGCCCGGTCGGGATCGGTGCGGTGCCGCGATGAGGTGTTGCGGCGCAGATTGGATCTGAGCCGGTGCGGAGTTGTTGACGCCGAGCGTGGCGCCGTTATTCCAGACGAGCGTCCCGGTGGATATCCTCCATCGGTCGACCGCCATGGAGTCAGGAAGATCACCATCTTGTTAGCCATGGCGTCTTCGTGCACACCCCCTACCCGCGCGCCAACTGTGCCGTCGGTTTACCGGCGATAGGCTAGCTGGGGGTATGCCCGGCTAGTAGATTGAGCGGTTAGGGATGCGCGGCGAGGCGGCTAACGAGGCGTTAAGCGAACAGCGAAGGACAAAACACACGGGTTTTACCGGGTTCGGCCGCCTTGATGGCGTAAAACCTACGTCTGCTTAGTTGTATTGATTGATTGAGAATATCGTGTCCCTCGGGGGATCCCTGCTCTCCTTATATAGTCAGGGGAGCAGGGTTACAGTCGGATCTATCGACAAGAGCTATCCTGATCGGTTACAATAGGAAAGTATATAGTGATTACGATCGAGCTTATACAAGGAAACTATCTTGTCGACCACGTTTAGGCCGTAACCTCCAATAATCTCAGTCTTCTATCGCCAAAGGCTTCAATCCGTCATCCTGGGCTGGAGAGGCCTAACCCAAAGTAACCCGTGAGGGGATAGGGGTTTATCCCCCACACCCTCTGTCTTATTTCTTTGTTAGCTAGATATGTTTGTTTTATTGAAAAGAAATAAAAAGATAAATAAACATAGAAAATCATATCTGAGAGTTTACGTTATATATAATATATTATTAGAGTGTGATCTTTAAGTTTGAAAATAAATAGAGACCATACAAAAGTTTGCTTTTACGCTTGAATGAAATGAACTCTAAAGATAATCCTTATGCATGGAAATGATGAATAGTTGCTCTGTCGTAATTCCTTCTAAGTACCTAGTTTTTAACCATTAATTCTCCTAAGTTTTGGATAAAACTGTTTTGATCTAAGATTTGCTCTCGAACTTGAAACACGTGAGTAGCTTTTGCTTGATCTAAGTCTAGGTAATTGACGGATATGATATGAGATAGTGCGAAAGCTTCTTTGTTTATCTTGTTCCTAGTGATACTAGAGTTCTGGAGGTTTACTTTTTGAAAATTAAAAATGTTACATGATTTCCTATATGATAGAATGTTGAATTCCTACCACAGCCATATATATATGCTATATAGATTAGGAAAACTATCACATATTTACTGATTGCTTTGCATTGAGTGCTGTCAAGCTCTATTGACCCTTAGATCCTTGTCATTACTTTTGAATCAAGATCACGTACACTCCACTCCACTTATATATGCTACTTCTACAATGGAAGTACGCAACACTATCCCATTCCACCCTACTCAAGATCCATCCAAATATGTTTTACTCCTACACTGGGAGTATACACCAAAACTGTTCCCTATATCCATCCAGCCAAACACCCATCATCCCCCATTATTCCAAAATGAAGCTCCACTGTGCTTGTTTTTGTCTCTCAAATATTCTATTGCAAAAGTGGCTTGGGCTGTATCAAAAAGAAAGAAAAAGGTAAAAAAAATGGACAAGTGTCCAAGATAAAAAAAAAAAAAAAAAAAAAGAGAAAGAGTATACAGACCCAAGTTCTCCCAAATTTTCCAAGTTCAAAAAGAGATTGTTTCAAGGATCAAAGTAGAACAAGGCTTTCACCCTCATATACCACCATGTATACCTCATATAGCCATTACCTCCATTTTCATTCCACTTCCATTACAAACATCCACTACCGCCATATATAGCCATTTCCACCTCATATATTCCACACACATGCACATCTTGATTTGATTGTATGACTTGTTTCTCTGGATCCATTGTTTGACTTTATAATATATACTTAGCAAGTATGTATGAGCTATCTTCCCACCTATGAGCTCCACATAATCTTTAGTTATAGGGTGAGAGAGAAGGCCGCGATTAATCTTTGCTGCCTTGTTCCAAAAAATACCACATATATAGAGAGGAGAGAAGGCATAACAACATTACTACCTTGGTAAGGATCCACAAATACCACACATGAAAGGCTTGAGAGGGTCATACAAAGAAATCTTTGAGTTTTATTTTGAAAACCTTGCAAAAACTCCAGAATAATAGTTGATCGAAGAGCTTGAGATGTAGTGCTTGACTTGATTGTTACGTCTTTCAATTCTTGAAGACACAAGTGAAGGCTATAAGCCCCATGGTTGAAGGTAATATGGGTGAGTTAAAGGTCGAGAATGATCACCGCCTCGATCTGGAGGAGAATTTGTATTTAAAAGCATGTGTACTTTTTAGGTGTGAAAGTATTGAAGCAACTCGATCCAAGTTTCTTTGAGTTTGGCTTTGCTAAGAGACTAGCAAAGGGTAAGCATGGGGAGCTTGTTGGCAAAGTGGATAACGTCAACAATTTATAATCAAATAAACATGAGAAAGGATGAATTCACTAAGAGTCTAGAGTTTAAACTAACAATTTCCACGAGTTTTGGTGAGTTTCTATTTTTTGAGGATGATCTCACGAAAAGTCGAAAAAAACGAGAGAATATAAGAGCTCGAAGAAAAGAGACAAAATAGCGACATTGGAACCCGAAAGGAATGATCTAGAAGACTCTAGAAGACACTCCGCGGAAGGTGGGGCCCACCTCGATAGGGGCCCGCCGACCCCGGTGATGATGGGCGGCCACCCGGCGGCCTATGGAGGCACCATGTGTCTTGTTTACGGAATGTTCCCCCAACGACTGTAACAACCCTAAAATTCCAAACAAATTGAAAATTGCAACTAACAAAAAATTTTCTAAAACAACCTATGTTTGGTGAATGTCATGTAGTAAAACCTCCCTAGTTGCACAAGTAGCACCTATTTAAAATTTTTGTTGAGCATTTGCATTTTAATCCAAGCTTGATTTGGTTTTTTATTTGATTTTATGTATTGCTCATAATAAAATCAAATGCTAATTGTTTTATAAATAAAACTATCTTGTGTTGCCAATCCTTGTAAAAGGAATCCCTAAATTCCCATGTGACTTTAGTAGAGGCAACAATTGTTTACCAATGTAGAAGACCATGGCATACTTGGGTATAGAAAAGACCTAGAAATAAAATAGAAAAGGGAGAAATAGAAAAGGGCCGATCTGGCCCAAGTGCAGTAACCAGCCCAGCCTGGCCGGCCTGCTCACGCCCACACCACCTAGCCAAGTCAACCAAGCCGGCCCAGCTGCTTAGCACTGCCAGCCGGCCCTACTCGGCGCACAAGCCCAAGGAACCAACTGGCCCAAGTTTCACCCTGCACTAAGCCACAGCCCATACTGCAAGTTGGCCCATCCAACCGCCAAGACCACGCCTCGCCGACAGGGTAACCCCACCTGTCGGCGCTCCAGTTTCCCCACGCCGAACCAAACTGGACGGGCACCCAGCTCACCGACTACTGGCCCCCACTCACCTTCTTCCTCACCCTGTCCCCTGTTTTTCTTCTCCGACCGCACCATGCTGAGCCGCAGGCCCTGAGACAAACCACTTCGATCGGCCGACCGTCTGCTCTCATGCCACCAACCCCGCCTGCTCTCAGATGCTGCCACATAGCTGTCCGCGCGCCTAGCTTTTCCTAGCGGCAACCACACGAGCGCGCTCGCGTGCAACCTCCTCTGACAGCGCGTGACTCTGTCCCCTCCCTTTTGGGCAGCGATCGAAACTGGAGAGCGCCCAAGCATCCGTGTTTGTGTGCGAATGCAGCAACCCAGAAACCCAAACTTGGAGCCCCGTGATCACCGTCTGATGCCCCTAGTCCATCCGCCCGCCGTTCGATGCCACCATGGCCAATCACGCCCCTATAAAACCCCCGAGTCAGAGCCCTAGGGTTCCCATGACCCCGCCACCGCTCTGGAGGCGTCCATGTTCACCTACCGCACTCGATCAGACCAAGAGAAGAGAAGGGAGGGGAAGAAGATGGGAGAAGGAGGAGGACCAAGCCGACGGAGCACCGCTGGCTCACTAGAGAAGGAACTGGAGCCTCAACCGTCCACCTCGCTGTAGCGGATCGGCACGGCACTACTTCGGTTCGCCACAGCGCCAAATCGCCCTGCACCGTCATCCTACTTCCCGCAAGCCCACGGTGAGCCCTGCCCTGTCCTCTATGAACGCCGTCGAGGTCACGTCGTGGTCACGTCGCCGTGCTCTCCTAAACCTGGGAGGGCAAGGCCATGTAGAGCATGTCACACACACACACGGGTCATGGACCGGCCTTGCCGATCCACTAGAGCTTGGGAACGCTGGTGCCGATGTGACGCACCCACGATAGTTGCCATGGCCGAAGTCCTCTGTGGCGCCGCCACGTTCCAGCTAGACTGCGCTGTAGCAAGACCGCGGACCACCACCAGCTCACTCGCATCACCAAAAGAACCTGCCAAGCTGCTGTCTTTCTATCATAGGAAGCCTTGAAGCCATAGTTAGAGACCGCCTTGCCGGCGTGATGGTGCACTGGGTGCCACCCTGCCATGGCTGTTCTAACCGATCCTAGTCATCTCGCAAGACAAGGACATGCCGTCGAGCTCTGCCTTGTACCTCTACACCAAGCCACATAGTTAGATCGAAGGAAAACTCTCGCCTTGGCCTAGAACAACATGACCGCATAGCCACCGAAGCTCCGCTGTGCACCTTGCTGCGGTTCGGACTATGACATGAGTTTTAGTCATCATCGGCAGGTCTCTTGGCTTCCTAGTGATCCCAATCGAAGAGGAGCGAGGCCATTTGGCCTCAGCCGTAGTGGCCTTACTACTACCCACCGCGGCCACCAAGGCGCACCACCGTGGTAACCACACGCCCGGCGATGCCTGGTGTCCCCTTGACCGACCTCCGTGGCGCGGTACCCGCGCCACAGCCCTAGCACCGCGTAGCGGCCTCGCTAAATCCTAGGTGCACTGCCGCGCGAGCTGCCACTGGTGTAGTCCACCGCCGTGCAAAGCAGGGGAATGGGGAAAAGAGGAGAAGAGGTGCTACCCCACGGGCCCTCGTTGTAGAGAGAAAAGGAGGAGGGGAAGCAAAGCAGAGGACCCGGTGCGAACGGAGAAGAAGAAGAAGGGGCGGTGGACTCGTCCCACCCCGGGGCTGGCGTCGCGGTCCGCTAGACCTGCCTCTGCTGTCCCGACTGCCGGCCCCATGAACCCGGAGAACCCATTAGGAGCCCGGATCGCCACGTGGCTAGCTTGGATGATCGACACGTGTCCTAGGCCGGGCCAGCCCAATCTCGGCCCATATTCGGCCCATGTCCGGCCCACTTAGGCCCGGTAAGAGTTGATCGGTCAATGGTCAACACCGACCATTGACACAGTCCCACCGTCGGCGACCAAAGACCCGGGACCACTGTAAGCCTCACGAAACCGCCTAGCCCCACATGTCATTGCTGACATCATCGGTGACCTTAGCATGACATCATCCGGACTCCCCCTGTCAGCCCGATGATATGAGACACGGGCTGGCGGCGTCGGCATGACATCGGCGACCAACCGCGAGCCACCATGTGTCATACGGATTAATCCGGCCTTTTATCTTTTTCGAAATCGGTTTAATCTTCAAAAATTCATAGTTCATGCGATGTCGGGAAAAATATGAACCTAGTGTCCAATTTTTCTAAAAAAATAAGATCTACGTCTTAGGCTTATCCGTGAGTGCATTTGGTTCTTCCTTTTTTGATTTGCTTCTTTGTGAATGTCTATAGTGCCACTTATCGCGACTATATGTCACATTTTGCGGGCCGGAGGAGAATTCTGCCGGACGGGAGGACCTTGAGCATCGTGTGGAGCTTGGATATGCGTTGACGGTCACAAAAGCGACACATTTTACCATCAATATTCTACCATAAAGGGGTAAAACTATGTATTCTCATACACATATATACTCCCTCCATACTTGAAAAAAAAAGCGTTTAGGACAAATGACACGGTCTCCAAAGTGTAACTTTGATTTCTCTTTTCTATAAAAATATTTATTAAAAAATTATATATGTGTACTTTTATAAAAGTATTTTTCAAGACAAATCTATTGATATGATTTTCACATTTCTAAACTCAACGACTTAAAAGTTATTCATGATTTATGTTCCTAATGTTTGACCCAAATCTTTTCCAAAATGTCTTCCTTTTCCAATATGGAGGGAGTATTTATTATTGACATATTTCCACTTGTATTGTAGAAATAAATGTTTTGCGGGATTTATTAAAACAAGTGGAATATGCACAAAAAAAAGCGCCTTCTGGAAAGCGTATTTCGATAAACCATCCGACCCAAGGAAGATGAGCCCACCCCCGATACAAACTGGGCCAAGCCACCATCACCCAACATCTTCTCCGGAACCAACCACGCGACTTGACCAAGGCCCGGGCCCAACCGAGCTTGGCTTGGGGGGCGCACCGCTGGCGAGGGCCGCACCAAAGGAGCGCCGCCCGGCGGTCGGTTTGCGCGTGGCGGTTCAATCAATGCTGAGAAGGGCGGTGCGAACCATCGGTGGCCAGTTCAGTGCACCTGGACGCCAGGGAGAGGCGGTTTCCTCACCTTTTACACTTTGCCCCCTCTCCCACTTGTATAAGTAGGCCTCTCCTGTCCTCTCTTCCACACACCACTCTTGGAGTCTCCTACCTCACACTCCACTCTCCACCTCACTCCTCTATCTCTCTCTACCTCTCTACTTCCTCTTCTTCGTACTCTTTCTTGGTTAGTCTTGGAGTAGTAGAACTACAAAGGAGGGCTTGTCTCCTAGAAGAAAGGGCTACTTGGTAATATATCTCAATGGAGCATTCTTCTTGTTACAAGTCCCTATTCTATTCTCATAGCCTTACATCTGACTTAGAGTATAGTCTTGACCATGTTATATTTCAGATATATGAACTAGAATATAGTTTGTGTGTCTTGCTTATAACACGTTCATACTCATTCTTCACGGTTCATATTGTTTACATGATTAGAGGTGGGATAACGGTTCGTCGTTCCTTCGGGTTTGCTTATGTTCTAGTCCGTCCATCCGTAGGGTGGGGATCCTGGGGGACATGAGTAGTTTCCTTGTATACGGGCATGGTGCCTGGGTGCCGGGGAACCTTTGAATATGATGGCATGCCACGGTCGAGGGGGTAGGTGGTAGGGTAGTGACAGCCTTATCCGCCCTCTGTAATCCTCCCACGTTCGTATGTTGTGTAGGAGTTCGTAAATGCCTCTCTTCAGGTAGTAGACTACCCGGGGGTCTCCCTGTTATCCGGGACCTAACCATGCTTATATCACGTATTCATGTGAGTCTAACTATATTCATTTGTATTGGCTATGACTAGAATTGATCTACTCCACTTAGGAATATTCATTTATTCTTTATCTATTTTCTTTATCCTTTGAGGTAGCTCTCTGAGTGTGTGTCACACTATCTACAAATACCCATTTGCCCCTATATGATCAAGTTGGTTCATTGTGCGTGAGTATTCTTGTATTTAGATGCCATGCTAGCTTCTTACTGTTGACGGTCACTAACGACACATTTTTAACGTCAACATTCTACCATAAAGGGGGTGAAACTATACCTTTTCATACTCATATACATTTATTACTCACATATTTCCACTTGTAGTCTCCAAAATATATTTTGCAGGATTTATATAAAAAACAAGTGGAAAATATACCAAAAGGCGCCATCACGGGAAAGCGCATTCTTGAAGAACATCAAGCCCAATGGAGAAACGGACCAAACACGAGAAATGGGCCGAGCCAACGCCGCCCTACAACTTTTCGGGCACTGAAACAGCCCCACTGCCAAAAGCTTAGGCTGGGGCGGGTAGAGGGCAGTCTTGCCAAGCACCTAAGGTGCGCCCGCACCCACTTTGGCGCCGATCCGCCCAAACTTGGCAAGGCGGTGCATTAAGTGTCAAAACCGATGGTGCGGGGGTGGATCGGCCGATTCGGTGAACTTAGGCGCTGAGAGATGGTCGGTTTGGTGTAGTTTTGCACTTAGCCCCCTCTCTCACTTGTATAAATAGGCCTCCACTCTCCCCCTCTCAACACACACCACACAAGAGCCTCTCTTCTTCTTTCTTTTTCTTCTTCTTTTCTTCTTTATAGGTTAGTAGTAGAATAATAAGGAGGAAGGCCATGAGCTTACTTGGAGAGCATGGCATCTTGAGTCTTTCGGTATGAATAATATCAAGGGTTCCATTTTGTTCTTGCTCTTACTTTATCGATATAGTTGTGTTCTTGAATTAGAGCAAAGTTCTTTTGATATAATCTTGATTGATGAACTAGTATATAGTTTCTATATCATGATCTTGTCATATAGAACATTGTGCTTAATCTTTCATGCATACATGTTTAGACCAAGAGCTAGATTGTTATGATGAGTTCTACCTAAAGTTAGACTTGGTTGATGTTGGGTTGCGGGATCGATAGTCGTTCCTTCGGGGCGGCGCTCTAGTAGAAGGACCCCGGGGACGGGTAAGCCTTGTTAACACGCTAGAGTCATAATCACTAGTGTAGACATGGTGTTTAGGCTAGGGGTTGCCTATCTTTTGTGGTGCATCCACGGTTGAGGGGTAGGCGGTCGGGTCGTGGATGCCTTGTCCGTCCCTTGTAATCCCCCACATTCGGGTGTGGCTTGGCGCACGCAATTGCCGGACAACGTCCTTTGGCGTGGGCGGTGCCGAAATAATTCAGCGAGAGACCTTGGCCATCTTGACTTAGAATCTCTAACTTGTAAAACATGTGTGTATCTGCTATCTTGACATGACTATCTAGGATATGCCCGCTCCATATTAGACTTATTCTTTTATTCATTCTTTTACCTTTATCCTTGAGATTGGCTTGAGTGTGTGTGTCAAGTTATCCTACTACCTATCCTATTTTACCCCTATTATGAGCATTGGTCTATTATACATTCGTATTATCTTGACCTTGTGCGAATTAGAGACTTTTACACCATGCCTTCCTTTGGGAAAAATATAAATAACGATACCCGAATACTTAAGGGTGAAATGCTACAACGGTATTTCCGTGCGCTTGTGGACTTGTTCTCAGAAGCGTTTGCGAATACCAACACACATTTCTAAGCGTGATTGCCTTTTTGGTGATTGCGTTAAGACATGTCAACAAGCATTTCTAGCGCCGTTCTCGGGAAGGCGTTGGTTAAAGGAATGATCTAATAGGACATGTTCATTATAATATGCATGTGTAGTGACCATTGTTCATTTTAGGTTTATCTAAAAATAATCTCTTATAAATAAAAAGCAAGGACATGTTATCGAGTTAGTATGCACCTTCGGGTATTCTTGTCGCTGACCATTTTAGGTGGGGACTAAGAAGAACAAAGGGGCACGCGACGCTTGAAAACATGGGGCTACATCGGTCGATAAGAAAACTTTGATGCGCTTGGGCGGAGGAACGCACTCAAAAGGAGACCACGACCTTGCATACTCGACTTTTTCATGAAAGTCTAAGTGTGAGAGGGAGGACGGTGATCATATCAAGTTCCACATTACAAGGGGATCATAAAAAAAAAAGAAGAGAAAAAAAAAGAAAAAAAAAAAGAGATGAATAAGAGATGAGCCTCCCCTTGCTATAAAAGGAAAAAGAGAGAAAAAAAAGAGTCGAAATATATATATACGGCGGGCCTAAAATGCACGGGTGCATTTGCTACATAAATGCACCCAACCCACAATCAGCGCCACCTCAAGCATGCTCCTCTATCAAATTAACTCATGGGCCCGCCTCTCCACCTCCCCCCACCTCATTCCGTAGGCGGCTTCCCGCCTCCACCACCTCCTTCCCGCGGTGGTGGTCAGCGGGCACCAATTACAACCGGTAGTGTATTCGGTTTGCAACTTCAGTCCATCTTCCGTTACAACCTCTAACGAGACACGCTAGCTATTCTCTCTCCCCGTGTCCATCACGCATGCGAGGGAATCTTTTTGTTTGGATCAAAAAAAATGCAATATCTCTAAACCATAGCTCCAATTTAAGATCCGTTTGCACCAGGTTGTTGAAAAAAAATGTGCTTAACAAAATGAGATCCAACATGACTATATTTGTGAACGTTTTTTAAAGTATGTAATTGCAACTTCAACTGTACTATGAGTTGCCATCGTGACTACAACACAATTGCAACTTGGTCAGTAGCATAGTTAGCGCTTGTTGTAACCACTTAGAACATAACTTTTAGAACCTAGTTGCAATCCCAGCTAGTTGCAACCTAGTTACATGCAACCATAGTCCTTGTTGCTATTACATGCAACTAGTTACAACTTAGTTACAAGCCAAGCTAGTGAACAACATGTATTTTATACACCCTATGTGTACTCTACCAATTGCAACTGCTAGACTAGACCAATCACAACTATAACACCATCTTTGATTGCAACTTGACGGAACTAATTCCAACAAATCTATTCTAGTGCAAGCTGGGCGATGTAGTTGCAACTGGCGTGGTCAATTACGACTAGAGTGAGGCCGGTTGCAACTAGGCAAGAACTAGTTGCAACCTAACGTGATCCAATTACACCTAGAGTCAAGCCGGTTACAACTAGGCAAGAACCAAATGCAACCTAATGCGATCTAATTACAACATGTTGTGTGTTGTGTTTGCAACATGAGATGTGTTCTCAGGTTGCAACTTGGAGTTAACACTGCGATGTATTGAGCAGGAAGTAAGAAGCCAACAAAAGAAAGAAAGAAAATCTTCCGATCATAATAAACAAGGAACACACGAGAAAAAACATATGCATCGGGATACAAACTATTTGCAACACTTGTTGAATTTTGTTTGCAACGTTAGATGTGTGCGGGTTGCAACTTGGCGCTAGACACGAGGCGGTGCGTAAGTTAGTTACCATTTGTAATATAATGCTTTTTCCGGTGATAAACTATAGGTTTCATCTACGTATAAAAAGTTATAAAGTTGACATCTTTGAATCATATGATTGTTTGTCACGCATCCTTGACTTTTCTTTGAAAAAGGTCCCCTGGTTAATTAAAAAAAATAGCTCACCTACTATACCTTTGTTTGCAACATGATGGCGACACGGTTGCAATATTGTTGTCGACACAAGCGCAACATAAACTCACCTAACGCCCACGAACCCTAAACTCGGCAAAAGCGCCATGCAACATAAACTCAACAACCCTAAACATAACTTTTTAGAACCTAGTTGCAATCCGGCTAGTTGCAACCTAGTTACATGCAACCATAGTCCTTGTTGCTATTACATGCAACTAGTTACAACTTAGTTACAAGCCAAGCTAGTGAACAACATGTATTTTATACACCCTATGTGTACTCTACCAATTGCAAGCGCTAGACTAGACCAATCACAACTATAACACCATCTTGATTGCAACTTGGCGGAACTAATTCCAACAAATCTATTCTAGTGCAAGCTGGGCTGATGTAGTTGCAACTTTGGCGTGGTCCAATTACGACTAGAGTGAGGCCGGTTGCAACTAGGCAAGAACTAGTTGCAACCTAACGTGATCCAATTACACCTAGAGTCGAGCCGGTTACAACTAGGCAAGAACCAAATGCAACCTAATGCGATCTAATTACAACATGTTGTGTGTTGTGTTTGCAACATGAGATGTGTTACGGTTGCAACTTGGTTGTTGTACAGCGATGTATTGAGGAAGTAAGAAGCCAACAAAAGAAAGAAAGAAAATCTTCCGATCATAATAAACAAGGAACACACGAGAAAAAACATATGCATCGGGATACAAACTATTTGCAACACTTGTTGAATTTTGTTTGCAACGTTAGATGTGTGCGGGTTGCAACTTGCGCGCTAGACACGCAGGCGAAAAGCGTAAGTTAGTTACCATTTGTAATATAATGCTTTTCACGGTGATAAACTATAGGTTTCATCTCTGTATAAAAAGTTATAAAGTTGACATCTTTGAATCACATGATTGTTTGTCATGCATCCTTGACTTTTCTTTGAAAAAGGTCCCCTGGTTAATTAAAATAGCTCACCTACTATACACTTTGTTTGCAACATGATGGCGACACGGTTGCAATATTGTTGTCGACACAAGCGCAACATAAACTCACCTAACGCCACGACCCTAAACTCGGCAAACGCCATGCAACATAAACTCAACAACCCTAAACTCGACAAATGCTAGAAACCCTAAATTCGGCAAATACCTTTAAAGGTGTCTCCCAGAAATCTTGCCTAGGAGGGGGGCATGCTTAAAAAGACACTCTCCCCTGAAACACTAAACAATTCTGCGATAACTACTGAAAATCAACAAATCCTAATCTCAAAGAAACGCCATGAACCCTAAACTTCGGCAAACGCCATGAGCCCTAAACTCGATAACGCCAACAAGGTCATTTGCAACATGGTGATGACCCATAGTTACATAGCGGGCTGGTAAATTACCATTTGCGACAAAGGAGTGTCTCCGTTGTAACAACGCAAGTCGAGACGATTGCAACTTTGGTTAACAACCATTTGCAACAAGGGTGATAACACAATTGTGACTACAACACTGGTAAAAACTCCATTTGCAACATTGGAGTATCGGCAATTGCAACAACGGAAATAACACGATTGCAACATGCTCTATTTCTATTTTACAAATATTTCCTTATTGCGTAGTCTCAATCGGTAATTGCAAAAAAACCGGTTGCAACAAAAATGCAAATTGCAACCTAGTTGATAGCCAATTGCTATAGGTTGATGACCACAATTGCAACAATCCGCGGCTGGTAAGTTACCATTTGCAACAATGGATTTGTCTCCATTTGCAACACTACAAGTGACACAATCACAATATGTTGATGACCCTTTGTTGCAAACACACAAAAGGGCGATAATGTACCATTTGCAATAATGAAGCATTCACAATCTAGTTTACGCCAATTTGGAAGGGTCTGTCCTAGCACAAGAAACAACGATAATAGACAATTCTTTTCTATGGAAAAACAGAGACAAGATAGGGGGCTGTCTGGAAGCAGCAAACAAAGGAATAAAAGACAATTTTTTTTATGGAAAAACAATAGACAAGGCGAGGGTCTGTCCTAGCACAAGAAACAACTCACAATAGGCAATTCTTTTTCTATGGAAAAAAAGAGACAAGATAGGGAGTTGTCCTGGAACAACAAACAAAGGAATAATAGACAATTTTTTTTTTTCTATGGAATAACAATAGACAAAGGCGGGGTCTGTTCTAGCACAAGAAACAACTCACAATAGACAATTCTTTTCTATGGAAAAACGAGACAAGATAGGGAGCTGTCTGGAACAGCAAACAAAGGAATAAAAGACAATTTTTTTTTCTATGGAAAAACAATAGACAAGACAGGGGTCCTGTCCTAGCACAAGAAACAACTCACAATAGGCAATTCTTTTCTATGGAAAAACGAGAGACAAGATAGGGAGCTGTCTGGAACAGCAAACAAGAAAAAAATAGACAAATTTTTTTTTTTATGGAATAACAATAGACAAAGAGAGGGTCTGTCCTAGCACAACAAACAACTCACAATAGACAATTCTTTTCTATGGAAAACATAGACAAGATAGGGAGCTGTCTGGAGCGACAAACAAGAAAAAATAGACAATTTTTTTTTATGGAATAACAATAGACAAAGAGAGGGTGTTGTCCTAACACAACAAACAACTCACAATAGACAATTCTTTTCTATGGAAAAACATAGACAAGATAGGGAGCTATCTGGAACAGTAAACAAGGAAAAATAGACAACTTTTTTATGGAATAATAATAGACAAGAGAGGGTCCTGTCCTAGCACAACAAACAACTCACAATAGACAACTCATAGCACAACAAAAAAAAGTATGCTACAGTGAAGTTGCAATTGTGTTGTAGTCACGATGGCAACTCATAGTACGGTGAAGTTGTAATTACGTACTTTCGAAAAAAAAAAGTTTGTGAAATATAGTCATGTTGGATCTCATTTTGTTAAGCACATTTTTTTTCAACAACCTGGTGCAAACGGATCTGAAATCGAGCTACGGTTTAGGAGATATTGCATTTTTCGATCCGAAAAAAAAAGATTCCCGCATGCGATTCCAAGGAAGGTCTCGTCTTGTAGCGGTTCCCGCATCGCGGGATTCCCTTGCGCGTCGGTTGGCTGCATGCGGGATTCCCACGGCGTCGGTTGGCTGGGTGCATCTGTCTGCAGATGCACCGGGTGCCTAATATACATACAGTATATATATATATATATATATATATATATATATATATATATATATATATATATATATATATATAAAGAAACAATAAGAGAAGAAAAAAAAAGGGAATATATTTGAAAAAAAAAAAGACGAAAGAAAGGAACCTCCTCCTTGCACCTTTGTTGTCACAATGGCTCAAGGTCCATATACACTAGTTGTATGTCCGACCTAAGCCTAGTGGCGCTGAGATGGATCATCAAGCTACTACCACAAAAAGCTTCAACGCGCTCTTGCCCTCATACGCGGTCGGTACATACACACTCGGGTATGCAAAGGAAAAGCCAAAAAGCATGAAGTTCAATTCCAATATATTGGCTTTGAGCTAGCTTGGGGAGGGTCACAACAAGGTAATGTGAATCTTTCACTCTCACCCTTTGTCCATTACCTTGCAAAAAAAAACTATATTCTTTTTGTTCACCTTTCAAAGTCTTCATCTTCATTGGATGAATCTTATTGCTCTTTCATGCTTCCTCTTTCTATATTGGCATGTTTAAGTTTGGAAGTTTTGGTCATACTAGTTGATCATATTTCCGTAGGCGTTTTGAATTAAGCATGGTGCTTAGGTAAAAAATCTACCTTAATCAGATTAGACATGGAGTCGAGTCGATTATTGAACTAAGTTTGCTAGTGTAGATTTTGGTCAATTCTATGGACTAACCCTGCAGGAATGTATCAACTTCAAGAGGGTAAGTCCTGGAGATGACAATGGAGATCAAACCTTGTTTGGTGAACCAAAAAATATATATAATACAAATAAAAAAATATAATAAACCTTTCAAACCCCAAGTATGGTTGTCCCGTTCTTCCAAGTACATCACAAGACAAGCTTGGGGGGAGTCTCCTGGCACGCTAAGCGAGAAGATGTTAATCAAAGATCAAATCATGGCGTGCACGGGCTAGCAACATTCCTAGCGAAGGTAAGTCAAGAAGCTAGCTTGGGGAGGACTCCCACAAAGGTAACTCGTATCTCACATTCCATTCAGTTAATTTCTTATCTTATAAGAATGATGAGATATGAGAATAAAAGAAAAAGGGAAGAAGAGAAAAAGAGAGGAGATTTATTCCACTCCATACATATGAGCTATGAAAATGTTTAGTCTTAGTCCCTTGTTGAAATGATGAATAGTTGCTCTGTCTTATGTTTTTGTCTGTGCCTAGTTTATAACTTGAATTTCTCTAAAGTTTGGGTTTAGTGGCAAATTTTTAATCTCACCTTGAAAAACCTGATTCATGTGGGTTGCATAAGCTTCATCCAGTCTAAGTTGTTGCCAAATATGATATGGTACAAATAGATTTGCTATGATTTCATTCGAAAAGAGAAAACTTGACATCGGGAATTTATTTCAAAGAAAGAGAAAGATATGGGCTATGCTAAAAAAAAAAAAAAAAAAAAGAAAAGAGATGAAAAAGGACATGTGTCCAAGGGCGAGTAGAGCCCACATCTCCAAAAAAAAAAAAAAAAGAAAGAGAGGAAATAATAGATACAAGTCTAAGGGTGAGTAGAGCCCACCTCTCGAAAAAAAAAAAAAAGAAATAAGCCCATACCTTCTCAAAAAGCAAATATGACTTAATAAACAAATCAGGATGAAAAAGTTGATCAAAAGAATGAATGAGTGCGACTCTATTATAACCATTCTATCGGCAACCGCCCAAGACTTGGAGACGGCTCAAAAGCCCCACAAAAGATGAAAGGTAGTAAGGGTGAATAAACGTGCCATTTTATTCAAACTATAGTAGAACTTTTTTGTTATAACCACGGCACGGGGTGAGATGTAATAGGCATAGTAGCAACTCGATCAACAACCAAGTACTTATCTTTTGCTCGAGGACGCGCAAAGGGTAAGCTTGAGGGGAGTTTGTTGGCGGTCACTAACGACACATTTTTAACGTCAACATGCTACCATAAAGGGGTGAAACTATACCTTTTTCATACTCATATACATTTATTACTCACATATTTCCACTTGTAGTGTCCAAAATATATTTTGCAGGATTTATATAAAAAACAAGTGGAAAATGTACCAAAAGGCGCCATCTGGGAAAGCGCATTCTTGAAGAACATCAAGCCCAATGGAGAAACGGACCAAACACGCGAAATGGGCCGAGCCAACGCCGCCCTACAACTTTTCAGGGCGACCACGCCCCCTCGCTAAAGCTCGGGCCCAGCCGGGGCCGGACGGTGCGGCCGCACCCACTTTGGCGCCGATCCGCCCCAAACTTGGCAAGGCGGTGCATTAAGTGCGAAAACCGACGGTGCGGGGTGGATCGGCCGATTCGGTGAACCTAGACGCGCTGAGAGATGGTCGGTTTGGTGTAGTTTTGCATAGCCCCCTCTCTAACTTGTATAAATAGGCTTCCACTCTCCCCTCTCACACACACACCACACAAGAGCCTCTCTTCTTCTTTCTTTTTCTTCTTCTTTTCTTCTTTATAGGTTAGTAGTAGAATAATAAGGAGGAAGGCCATGAGCTTACTTGGAGAGCTTGGACATCTTGAGTCTTTCGGTATGAATAATATCAAGGGTTCCATTTTGTTCTTGCTCTTACTTTATCGATATAGTTGTGTTCTTGAATTAGAGCAAAGTTCTTTTGATATAATCTTGATTGATGAACTAGTATATAGTTTCTATATCATGATCTTGTCATATAGAACATTGTGCTTAATCTTTCATGCATACATGTTTAGACCAAGAGCTAGATTGTTATGATGAGTTCTACCTAAAGTTAGACTTGGTTGATGTTGGGTTGCGGGATCGATAGTCGTTCCGCCCGGGGCGGCGCTCTAGTAGAAGGACCCAGGGGGCGGGTAAGCCTTGTTAATACGCTAGAGTGATAATCACTAGTGTAGACATGGTGTCTAGGCTAGGGGTTGCCTATCTTTTGTGGTGCATCCCACGGTTGAGGGGGTAGGCGGCTGGGTCGTGACAGCCTTGTCCGTCCCTTGTAATCCCCCCACGTTCGGGTGTGGCGCAGCGCAATTGCCGGACACTGTCCTTTGGGCGTGGGCCGGTGCCCGAAGTAATTCAGCAGAGACCTTGGCCATCTTGACTTAGAATCTCTAACAGTAAAACATGTGTGTATCTGCTATCTTGACATGACTATCTAGGATATGCCTGCTCTATATTGGAGTTATTCTTTTATTCATTCTTTTACCTTTATCCTTGAGATTGGCTTGAGTGTGTGTGTCAAGTTATCCTACTACCTATCCTATTTTACCCCTATCATGAGCATTGGTCTATTATACATTGGTATTATCTTGACCATGTCTGAATTAGAGACTTTTACACCATGCCTTCCTTTGGGAAAAATATAAATAACGATACCCTGAATACTTTCGGGTGAAATGCTACAACGGTATTTCCGTGCGCTTGCGGACTTGTTCTGTAAACGTTGCAGAATACCAATAGACATTTCTAAGCGTGATTGCCTTTTTGGTGATTGCGTTAAGAAATGTCAACACTTATACATGCCTTCCCTTGGGAAAAATATAAATAATGATACCTGATAATACTTCCGGGTGAAATGCTATAACGATAGATCCATGCGCTTATGGAAAAACATCTACTATGGCAAGATCTATCAACCGCCATCCAACAGGGTCACTATTGGGATCTTTGATCTTGGTAGTGATGTTGTGGGATGACGGTGTTGATATTTTTAGTGTAATCACCAATTCGGTGGTTTGCGCTTAGAAATGTCAACAAGCATTTCTAAGCGTCGTTCACCGGGGATGGGTTCTAAACTTTTGTTTCTAGTGATTGCGCTAAGAAATGCCAACAAGCATTTACGGCACCGTTCTTGGGGAAGGCATTGTATTAAAAATCCTAGCTGGCTATGAGTATGAAATATGCATGCATGGTAGCCACTTGGTTATACAGGCTAATCCTTTATGTTTCTCTCTGTTATGGGTGAAAACAGAATAGTGTATGTCTGGTTTTCTCCTGCCGGATAACTTCATCGCTAATTCTGAGGCACTCCTAAAGAAGAACAGGTCTCGTGCCTCTTGTTCTTCTACCGGAACAACGACTTGACCAAACCGGACACCCCTGCACCAACTGCTCTGAACTCCATGGCACGGAAGTCGCTCCGCGAGTTCTCAGTCCCGGCTGTTGCCAACGTGCCCATTGGGCCCGTGGTCAACATCGGTGACAGGAACTTTGAGCTACGGACCGGGTTGATAACCATGGTGCGAGGCGGTCCATTCTATGGGCTGCCTAGTGAGGATGCCAGCGCTCACTTACAACACTTCCTTGAGCCGTGCGACACCATTGTTATCAAGGATGTTGCACCAGACGCTATTAGGCTCCGCCTGTTTCCCTTCTCCCTTGAGGAGAAGGCAAAGCAGTGGTTTTATAAAGACAAGGAAGCTATTGACACGTGGACCAAGTGTTCCATAGCGTTCCTGGCTAAGTTCTTCCCCATGGGCAAAACCAATGCCCTACGGGGAAGGATCGCCAATTTCTAGCAGAATTCAATGGAACCCATTCCGGAGGCGTGGGAGAGGCTACAGAATACATTCAAGCATGCCCGCACCATGGGATGGAGAATTGGGTGGTGCTCGAACTTCTACAACAATCTCATGACCATGTCGAAGGGGCACCTTGATGTAACACCCAGAAATTTTGCATTTTGAAATAGATTAAAATGAATTAAATATGCATTTTTTGTGCTCATATGAATATAGGAAATAAATAATTTTTATGAAAATAAAATTAATCATAAGGTTAGACACATGTGTGATGCACTCATCTGCTTTGCATATTTAATTCTATGATGTTTGGATTTGGGTGAAATTGAAAAGAATTTCAAAACCTTTTCAAAAGTCATTTGAAAGTTTGTTCAACTAAAAGAAAAAGGATTTCTTTTTTCCCTCCTTTATCCTTTCTTCATTTCAGCCCAAAATTGGCCCGGCCTAGCTTCTTTTTCCTTGGCTTTTTCTTTCTTTGGACCGAGCCCAAACCTTGTTCCAATCGGGCGGCCCAACTTCGCCCTAAGGCAAGCAGCGGACATGGCTGCTCACCTTCCTCCTTGACCCGCTGCGGCGCATGGGAGATGGGTCGCGCGGCTGGGGGCTTCCCTTCCTCAAAGCGAGGGGAACGGACGAGCCCGGCTCTACTTTCCCTGGCGCCGCACCAAATCCCGGAAACCAGCGCCATTTCCTCGAGTCCACGAGTTTCCATGCCCGGTCTCCGCTATAAGAAGGCCGCCGGCCCCCTTGGCGTATCTCCCATCATCGCTCGCGCCGCCATCGCCCAGGCCGACGCAGACGCCGCCGCCGCCGCCCTAGTTATTTGTCGAGCTCGGGGAAAACAACGCCTCACCGCCGTCCTCGCCCCGCCGGCCGTCGTTGAGGTGCCGGTCGAGTCTTTTGGAATTGGTAGGCTGCCTTTCGGTCCCTATTTTCGTTCGATTTGGCTCACATCGTCGCGTCGGGTTGTGCGAGCGCGCCGCCGTCTGCCTTCCGCCGTCGTTCGTCGCCTTTCGACCGCTACCAACTCGAAATCCCTACGTTGGTGAGCCCGCCTTGACACCCGCTTTACGATTATGCGTTCAATTCGTTGAATAATGGCGCTAGGGCCGAGTTATTCGCTGTGCCGGTGAGCTTGCTCGCCACCGGCCATGGTGGGCGCCCTTGCTGCAGCGCGTTCCACCAGCGCACTCACGTCCGACGAGGTCGCAATCGGCGTCCACGTCATCCTAGTGCCGCCAGGGCAGCCCTAACGCGAACCGCATCGCGAAATCGCGAACTCCGACGACCACGCCGCCGTGGATCGTGGCCGCGCCCGCCAGCGTCGACTTCCGGCCGGGTTTGAATCACGTGTCGCCCGATCTAATCCCCGAGCCGTCCATCTCGGATCCGGCTGGCCGAGATCGAAGATACCCTTTCGGGTGTCGGTTTTGCGGATTGGCCCTGTAAGATTTTAATGAATACCGCTGAGCCCTTTGCGCATTCCAGCTTCTACGCCTTGATCTTTGGAAAGCGTATTTACATCCGACTCGGATCAAAATACATTTTCATCTATTTACATCAATGCCATTCAGTTTTAAATGTTTATAACTTTCACGTTTCAACTCCAAATCGATCTGTTCAAGTTGCGTTAGGATCGTTGTTAAAGTTCCTAGATGTTTATGCCACTATTAGTTCTGTTCTCCACTGTTAATTTTTGTAGTTAGATTTAATTAATTACCTTACATTAGTTAGCCTTGTTTTATTAAGTATCTTGCTCGATTTAGCTCGATTCGCGTGATCTTTACGTCTATGTGATCGTAGTAAATCAAAGAATTATTTATGAAACTTTTCACTTTATTTCTATACTGCTGGTGCAATGTTCTAATGATAGGCTTGTTTGCTTTGCATGAATCATTCGGATTGCATGTTGTTGCGTGGTGATTGAGTAGAAAGTGAGCGGTTGCTAGGGATCGATATTACGGTGACCAAGAGTACCACGAGGACCAGCAAGACCAACCACCACCCGTTGAAGGCAAGTATAGCTTGGGCTTTACCTTGTTGACCTAATCACCCTTAATCATTATTTCATGTGCATGAGTTTAATTTAATTTGCTATAAGGATGTCCTAGTTTTGTTATCTGTTCCTTGTTACCTTGGGTTATTGCATTGGGTAGTTTTGCTAGTGCTCAACATAATGATAAAAGACCCAACGATAAGTGTCGATTTGTAAGATGAGAGGTGATGGTGAACATGATAATGAAACCACAGGGCGAGAGAGCTCTTTGATGCTCTTGGCCCTCCTTAAGGACTGATCCATTGGCAAAAGCTGGGAAAACCGTACAACTGGGAGGGTTATATGGCTCTGACTATAGTTGATTAGAAAGACCTTGTCTAACATGTTGGCAGTTACCCTTGTGGCGCAAAAGGGGGTTGCCGGTTGGGTATAGTGCGGCTCCTGTCCCTATGTGTATAGGCTGCGTGTCATTGTGCCATTTGGGAAGGTGGGTCCTATATGTCGCCATCGCCAAGGAAACCTATAGCGGCTTCGACTTGTTAGAGAAACTTTCGAAAGGCTATGTATGATTTTTCATTGTTTAGGCCTAATTAACCTACTCAATTGGAAGTCATAACTCTCAGTGAAAGTGTACACCTCTGCTTGCAGAGTAAAACTATTATAATTACCGTGCGGCGGTTAAAACGACCCAAAAAAACTTGACGGAATAAATGTAACATGATGATAATGATGAACTAAAGGTGATAATGATGTTGAGATGTGAATGGTGATATTTGAACTATGGTGATCTTAAATAATTGTTGGGGAATAATTGGTGCCTAAGCGAGAACCTAGAACTATTAGAATGAATAAAACTATGCCTTACTAAAAGCTCCTTTGGCGGTCATTATCAGTATATTATACCGCCAACCTTTATCAATTCAAGAGAAAGGGGCAAGCTTATGTTACATATACCTTTACTTCTAACCTAGGTCCACTTGTATTCGTAGAAATTATGTTTTGTAGGTATAAGAGTGGAAAGCAGGTACAAAGTCGTCAAATAAATTAGAAAGCGTATTGAATAAAAGGCGCCAAGGAGTGGATCAATCAAGAGGACCAAACCCCAGCGCACAATTTGGCCCATGCACCATCATAGGCTCAACATTTGAAGGACAAAATGCGCAACAGGAGAAGGCCGGGGCGGGGAGGCCCAGCGAGGGGGGGCCGGCGGCGCGGGGGCGGCCGGCGCGCAAATTTTCGCCAAACTTTGCCGCCCTTTCTCTAGCGGTTTGGACCGGTCTTCACGCGGCGGTTGCATGCGGTGCAAAGTTTCGTTCCGCCAAGAAGACCTCGAAGCAAGGAGAGCCCTCCATTCACTTCTCCTCTCCACTATATAAAGAGAGGCACCCCCTCACTTGTATCATCACACACATCCACACACACAACCATTCACTCACTCATTGTTCCACTCACACACTCCACTCCACCACTCACACTTAGTACACATTGGAGTAGAGGAAAGGAGCTAAGTTAGGATTAGAAGGGAGTGAGAGAGGAGGAAGTGTGGAGAAGAGGAGAAGCGACCCCTCTGCCTCAGGCAGACGGAGTTTCGAACCTGTTGGCTCCCGTCTCCGCATTTGTACCTCTACGGATCATCCTACTGGTTTGGAGTAAGAGATCCGTGTTCTAATTACAGTAATTATCTTCAAGTTTGAGTTATTACTTTAATTATACGTTCGCCGGTTCGTTGTTTACCATATCGGTAGATGCTCTAGTAGAGGACTCCCGATGAAGACAGATGTTCTGGCCGGCGCTAGAGTGCGTGATAACTAGTGCGGGCGTGGTGTCTAAACTACGAGTCACCCTCGTTTGCCCATCAGTCCACGGTAGTGAGGTAGGTGGCGGTGGTGACAGCCTGTTTGACCTTAGTATTCCTCCACGTCCGGCCGTGCGGTGATGGAGGCCGGACCCTTGGCGAGACCGGGGAGAGCCGGTGGCTACGTGAGCGTATAAGAAAAGAAGTATTTTGGCTTAAGGATAATTTCTTTGTAGTAGAAACTCACTACCCGGTTCACCCTTTCCATCTTCATCCCGGTAGCTAGTCAACCGACTTAACACCCGTTCCCTGTGGAAATCGATACCTGAACACTTCGGTGAAGTGCTACAACGGTATTTCCGTGCACTTGCGGACTATTGCGCTACGCTAAGAAAACACCAACAAGCATTCACGGCGCCGTTGTCGGGGAACGGTTGTCGTTATAGTCTTGAACCTAGTCTACCCGTGTATCCTACATTATCCATTTCCACCCCGCCATTAAAACAAAATCAAAAAAAAAAAATTTATGGAGCACTCAACTATTGCAAAAGCATGCGCTCCCGAGTGGCGAGCTCTTAGAACGCCCATCTTCTTGAAGCCCATCACGGCCGAGTTATGAGCTCCGCCCTGGCCTCACGGCCATGGTTCGGGATCAATCCTTCTCGGGTCATGATTACGAAAATCCATACCATCACCGAGGGAGTTTGAGCAACTTTGTGCTTGCCTCACCATTGAAGGCATGTCACAAGACACGTTGAGGTGGAAGCTATTCCCTTTCTCACTTGAGGAGAGAGCGAAAGCAGTGGTTCGACCACAGCGTAGGGAAGGTAGCGGTGATTGGGAAGAATTGCGAGCAAGGTTTTGCCAAGCTTTCTTCCCTATATCGAATTGCTTCCCTCCGTCAAGAGATACTCTGCTTCCGACAAGGGGAAGGAGTGGATTAGGTGCGGCCTGGGGCAGATTCTCAATTTTAACGAGGTCTAGTCGAACTATCCATTCCCGACCATGTCTTTGCCGGCATTTCGGGCTGGGTTTGACTAAAAGTACGCCTGCGGTTAGACACGACCCACGGGAGGGTCGTTTACACACAAAAACCACGAGAGGAAGGGAAGCCCTTTTAGGCCGAATACTTGAAAACACCCCTCCTCTAGAACCCGTCCGTGTTGAGCCGGTGTCGAAGAGGTTTAAATCGCTTCAAGCCGAACCTCTGAAAATACCAGACCCGAACCAAAGGAGGAACCCCTTACGGGAGACCTCCCGTATATCGAGGGCGTATTTCTTGAAGATTTCGGAAATACCTCGAAATACGAGTCGGTAAAAGACCACCAGTTCTGTCACCCCTAGAGAACCTTTAAGCACGAGACTCTCTACGAGAGTCAATCAAGGGGTTAACGTCTATCATGAGCGGCGAATGGGTACACGAGCGAGTCGTCTTACGAAGAAATTGATTCATACTCCCTCGTTCCCCATTCAATGCATAATAAAAGAAAAACAGGAAACGGTATTGTATAACCCAACCGTGGGCATTAACATCATGTCACAAACCTATGCCCAAACTTATTTTTGAGGAAGAGCAACGCTGGCCCACAATAAAGACTTTTAGAGCTGATATGCGTTTAACTCTCCAAGGGTTGGGGGTTCTACATAATGTTTCTCTTTACCATGAGTTGAAATTTATGCAAAAATGGATTGCCATAACTTTGTACCCTAGGCAAGAATTTCGTCGTCTTTTGGATGTTGAGATGCAATGCCTCTTTGCCATAGTTCACAAGAGAAAGATTGCTCTGTAAAAGAAATCATAAAATGCATGCTTAGCAATTTTAAACAATCCACACTGTTTTATTGTACCTCTCTTGTGACAAGGATTGCTAGTAACATTGGTGCATTGCAAGGCAAGAATGTCACATACCTAGATACTCCACCTCTGGAAATTTCATTATCACACATTTGTTGCAAGGGCACATAATAAAAATTTGATGAGAATGACCACGAGAAGATTATCTATTATTTTTCGGGATATATAAATGAGATTCCGCTCCATAACCCGGAACTCTCATTATATAAATCCCCATCACTCACCTTCGCTCTAGTTGAGCTAGACGAAGCACGCAGGAGTTCTGTTTCTCGCGAGGTCATCACCACGGGAGAGCTACGGGTGAGGCTAGTGGTTCCCGAGATGCCACGGCCTACACCCGTACCGGTCTGCGCCCGGGGTTCTTTACACCAACGCTGAACCCCGGGCTCACACCCCACCTTCGGTATGAGGGGATGTTCACACCTCATCGGACCAAGCGGGGAGGGTCGGCATGGCATGAGACACACACGGTGTCCTCCTCCGACTCGAAGGGATGCCACCACCACGTCACTCTCACGGTGGACCCCGGGCGCTCAAAGAGATCAACACCCGACTTCGGGAATGTGGAACTCCGCACAGGTGAGATTGCTTGATCACTCACTGGTTTTGTGCAGATTTCCGATCAACGCCATCAGCAGTACCTGCAACACCAAGCAGAGGAGGCGGAACGGAGACGGCAGGAGCACGAGGCACAGTTGGCGTTTTGGCGCCACATGGGGTACTACCCCTAACCCATAGGCCATCGGCTAGCTTGGGGAGGACCCCCACGGAGGTAAGTACCTACCTCCCTATCATTTTATTTTATCTCTTAGTTTTTCATTTTCATTTCCCAAAAAAAAAAATGAAAAGAACAAAAAATATGATTCCACTCCAATATGTAGTATAAGGATGCTTAATTTCTCGAAGTTGAAATGATGAATAGTTGCTCTGTCTATAGTTCAATTTGCACCTAGTTAATAACATTGTATTCCCCAATGTTTAAGTTTATTGGCTTAACTTGTCTTGTCCTAAAACTTAATGATTTGTGGGTATGCAAACACATGATTCTTCTCTAAGCCATTGCCGGATATGATATGGTAAAAATAGAATCTACTATGATTTTGTTCTAGAGAGATTCATCATTTGGAGAATAATTTCCAAAATTCCTTAATGATCAAAATTCTCATGATAGCCTATGTGAGACACTGTCATACGCTTTTGATCAAGATTCACATTCACATTGCCAAAAAAATAGGTTATGGGCTAAGCTAGAAAAAATGGGCGTGTGTCCAGAAAAAATAAAACAATGGGTACTTCGATACCCGCCTCTAAAAAAAAAAAAAAAAGAAGAGAGAGAAGAATAATGGACAAGTGTCCGAGGGCGAGTAGAGCCCACTTCTCTAAAAAGAAATAAGAGCTAGCCCATACCTTTTCATAAAGAAATAAAATTTCACTTGCACATCTTGATCAAGGCTTATGATTTGTTTCTCCTTATGGTTTGCACACCTGAGATGATTTAAGGAATCATTACTTAAAAAATCTCCGCATGAATGATTAATCAAAGAATGAATAACTAGTGTTTCTATGAAAACCGTTCTATCTTGCAATAACCCAAGGGTTTGGAGAATGTTATAAGCCCCATACGATTTAAGTAAACAAGGATAGATAAAAATGCCAATTTATATAAACAACGGAAGAATACTTTATTATGAGCATGGTACATTTTGAAATATATCGGCATTGTAGCAACTCGATCAACAACCAAACACTTAGCTATTTGCTCGGGACGAGCAAAGGTTAAGCTTTGGGGACTTGTTGGCGGTCATTATCAGTATATTATACCGCCAACCTTTATCCAATTCATGAGAAAGGGCAAACTTATGTTACATATACCTTTACTTCTAACCTAGTTCCACTTGTATTCGTAGAAATTATGTTTTGCGGGTATAAGAGTGGAAACAGGTACAAAAGTCGATCAAATAAATTAGAAAGCGTATTGAATAAAAAGACGCCAAGGAGTGGATCAATCAAGAGGACCAAACCCCACGCACAATTTGGCCCATGCACCATCATAGGCCCAACATTTGAAGGACAAAACACGCCAGAGAAGGAGAAGGCCGGGGAGGGAGGTGACCCGAGGCCGGCCGGCGCGGGGGGGGCGGCCGGCGCAAATTTTCGCCAAACTTTGCCGCCCTTTTCTCTAGCGGTTTGGACCGGTCTTCACGCGGTGGTTGCATGCGGTGCAAAGTTTCGTTCCGCCAAGAAGACCTCGAAGCAAGGAGAGCCCTCCATTCACTTCTCCTCTCCACTATATAAAGAGAGGCACCCCCTCACTTGTATCATCATCACACACATCCACACACACAACCATTCACTCACTCATTGTTCCACTCACACACTCCACTCCACCACTCACACTTAGTACACATTGGAGTAGAGGAAAGGAGCTAAGTTAGGATTAGAAGGGTGTGAGAGAGGAGGAAGTGTGGAGAAGAGGAGAAGCGACCCCTCTGCCTCAGGCAGACGGAGTTCCGAACATGTCGGCTCCCGTCTCCGCATTTGTACCTCTACGGATCATCCTACTAGTTTGGAGTAAGAGATCCGTGTTCTAATTACAGTAATTATCTTCAAGTTTGAGTTATTACTTTAATTATACGTTCGCCGGTTTGTTGTTTACCATATCGGTAGATGCTCTAGTAGAGGACTCCTGATGAAGACGGATGTTCCTGGCCGATGCTAGAGTACGTGATAACTAGTGTAGACGTGGTGTCTAAACTATGAGTCACCCTCGTTTGCCAATCAGTCCACGGTAGTGAGGTAGGTGACAGGTGGTGACAGCCCTGTTTGACCTTAGTATTCCTCCACGTCCATTTGTGCGGTAGTGCGGAGGCGGACCCTTCTCGCGGCGGACGTGGGGAGCGGTGGCTACGTGAACGTATAAGAAAAGAAGTATTTTGGCTTAAGGATAATTTCTTTGTAGTAGAAACTCACTACCCAGTTCACCCTTTCCATCTTCATCCCGGTAGCTAGTCAAACCCGACTTAACACCCGTTCCCCGTGGAAATCGATACCTGAACACTTCGGGTGAAGTGCTACAACGGTATTTCCATGCGCTTGCGGACTATTCTCGCTACGCTAAGAAACACCAACACTCACCGCAGTATAACCAGTGTCAGCTTTGAGCCTCATCCACCCATTACACTTGTTTCTTTTGCATACTTGGACAATATTCTGGATGGGTACAGATGGCTATGGTTATAAAGCTTATGAAGATGACTACTAGGCTTGAGTGTCAACCAGTCGATCTTCCATGTGGCATTGGAGACGCCTTGGTGCTTAGTTAGTTTCTATTTTATTGCTTAGACTTTTATGATATTTATGTTTGAGATACAGTTCGTGATGTAATAAGGCACTCGGTTGATACTATTCCTTTAGTTTTGTCATTATATGTGTGCGATTGATTCCAGGGCGCACATATAATCTATTATTCAATTTGTTCTATAAATTGGGTATGACAAAGTTGGTATCAGCTCGGGGTCGACTGTAGGATGCAAGCCTAGGTAGAATGGTCGTCTTAGAAATTTTTGTCTCACATGTTCTTGCTTTTGCTTAAGCATTATAATTGTGAAAATTTTGTTTTATGCTCCGCTGCTATATCCTATAAAAGAGTTGATTCTAATTTTAATTTCATTTTAATTTTTAGATGGCCCATACCAAGCAAACCCCTCGCAAGCGTGTCATGCCGGTGCGTCACTGGAGGACGAGGTTTCTTGCCGGCCGCCGTGTTAGCTCTCTCTCGCTGCGGGCTGCGAGGGACGAGCCTGAAGAGGAGCCGGAGGTGCAGCCCCGGTGGAGGAGGCGCCTGCACCAGTGGATGTGCCGCCTGCTGGTGGGGAGTATGCGCCCATGGAGGACTACGCGCCCATGGAAGAAGAGCCTCAAGGGAACCAGGAAGCAGCTGGCGATCCTGGTGATGATGACAGTGATGGTTCTGACAGCTCAGGACCAGAAGACAGTGGTGACTCCCATGAAGATGAGGAGGTGAATCAAGAAGAAGAAGAAGAAGCAGATCCTGACCACGGAGGAGAGGATCCACCACTGTCGCCACAAGGAGGTGGAGGCATGCAGCCGCCAGCGATGGGCATTACCATCGGGGCGCCACGTGCCGGGATTGATTCGTGCCGCTGTCTGGCGACCGGAGTTCTCCTCAACCACTATCAGGACTGGCCAGGAATAAGAGTGGAGTACGTCAGCCTTAGCTATGAGCATCCCAGGGAGCCCACTCGTTGGAAGACCACCGTGGGAGTCTTCACCAAGGAGAACCCTGAAGCGCCCTATCTCCTAGACACCCGCTATGCACATCGGGGTATCTGGGGCACTCGGGAGGACAGCATCAATGGTGCTGCCTTGGAAGCTTATATGGAGCTTCGCGGTCGTCGCTTTGACAACATGAGGAACGGCAACGATCACTACCTTCCCTATGCTAGACCTGGCATGGGGTGGATAATGATGGAGCCTCATGGAGAGAACCACACCACTCAACTCTCTGTGCAATTTGGACGCTACTTGATGGAAGAGAATGAGCGCTTGAGTGACTTGGTGGTTAGCCTGCAGAATGCTGTGCAAAGGCTTCAGCAAGAAGGCGATGACATGAGGGAGCGGCTGGGAGAAGACAGGATCTATGATGTGCTACCGCCTGAGCGCCGCCCATAGAAAATTCGAATACCCTTATGTAATCATTAAGACGTTAGTAGCGAGTCGAGTCAAGTTGAGTCTGGTGTGTCTGTGATACTTTTGGTGATAGTTGATTTGAACTCGTGCAATAAATGTGTGATTTGCTTTTTCATAATGATTGCTGGAGTTTCATGGGCCTGTCCATGAACTCCCTAGTTTTGGATTAAGGTTTAGAGCTTGATTAATATAAGTTTGGGGTCGTTTTATCTATCATGGCTGAATCTGTTTTCTGGAGCAGTCTGTGTTTTTTATCACATATCTTTTCATCCGTATGTGCTTATGACCTGAAATTTTTCTGGGAGAAAGTAGACTTCTGTAGCTTTCCAACGAGTCCTATATGACATTTTTATTTATTCGGATCTGGGAGTTATAGCAGTTTGAATATAATGTTTCAGTGCAGTCTGGATGTTCAGAACCGAATCTGTTGTTCTCTGTTTCCAGTAAATTTAATGACCGAATCTGAAAATATGCTCCACATGAAAGTTGTAGATAATTTCATAACCTTTCCAACGGTATAGAGAATACGTCATTTGAGTTTCTGGAACTCCAGTTATGGTCTGTTTACTGAACTGCTGTTGTTGCACTTCGTCCAGAAAAATTCAGACTGACATGTTTTGTTATTCGATCCATTGTTGGGTAACTCTAAGACTTGTGTGTGTGATATTGGATGACAAATGGCTGCTCGTGGAGGAGGAAGAGGCCGTGGACGTGGTAGGGGCAGAGGTGGACCACCCCCACCACCACCGCCCCCAGTGATGACGCCTGAGCAACTAATGGGAATGCAGGGGCAGCTGATTCAACAAGTGGTGCAACTCCTGCAGCAGAATCAGCAGAACCAGAACAACCAGGGAGGTCAGCCCTATGTTCCACCCCGGGACCGATGGGCGGACTTCATGAAGGGACGTCCGCCAACTTTCTCACATGCCGCTGATCCACTGGAAGCGAGGCGATTGGCTGTGTACCATGGAGAAGAACCTAGACATCGCGACAAAGGCAACGACGCCGAGAGGGTGTTGTTCGCGTCGGGACAGCTCGAAGGGGCAGCACAAGACTGGTGGGACTCTTACAGGTTTGGGCGTCCCAATAATGCGCCACCAATCACCCGGCAAGAGTTCAGGGTAGAGTTCGATCATATCACATACCAGAAAGTCTGATGGCACAGAAGAGAGAGGAGTTCCTTGCTCTGAAGCAAAGGCACATGACTGTTGGGGAATATCGGGACAAGTTTTCACAACTATCACGCTATGCTCCTACGGATGTGGCCACTGATGAGGATAAGCAGCGCCTATTCCTCAAGGGACTTTATGATGATCTCCAGCTTCAGATGATGTCCAACACCTACCCTAACTTCCGGGCTATGGTGAACCGTGCTATTGTCATTGACAATAAGCGTAAGGACATTGACACTAAGAAGAGGAAGTACAACGACAAGAACTCGGGCAGCAACTCACGTTACCGTCCCAATCAACAAGGCTATCAATAGAAGAATCAAGGGTCTTCCTCCCAGTGGAACAAAGGTCAAAACAACCAGCGTCCACCATTCCAGAAGCGCCAACAGGACTATCAGCAGGGAGGACAGCAACGTCCCAACAACCCCAACCAAGTCGTTATGAGGAACGGGGTGCCGGTCAAGTGCTATCATTGTGGCAAGGATGGCCACATGTCTTTCAACTGCCTTGACAAGCTCAACCCGCCGAACAAACCCAACTAGCAGAATGGCTATCGGAAACCAACAGCAAGCCGGGGAATGTGAACAACGTGAGTGCTGACACCGTCCAGGAGACCCCCGAGGTTATGCTTGGTACGTTCAGCATCAACTCCATCTCTGCTAGTGTACTCTTTGATTCCGGTGCTTCACATTCCTTTATATCATCATCTTTTGTTAGAGAGCACAGCATACCAATACTAGTTATGAAACAAAACATGATAGTAAACTCACCGGGGGGTTGCATGCAATCTTCACACCAATGCCCCTCTATTAGCCTCTCTTTAAGGGGGGTAGACTTTGAGGTTTCACCTATTCTGCTGAAGACTTCCGGTATTGATTTGATACTGGGAATGGACTGGATGAAGAGACACCAAGCACAGATTCAGTGTCAAGAGAGGGTAGTCATGGTAACCACACCCAAGGGAGATAGAATCAGTGTTCCAATCAAAATGCAACCACCGCCTTGACTATTGTGAACCAAGTGGTTGATATTGATGAAGCTTCAGAATTATGTTGTTGGTGAGTTCTCGGACGTGTTCCCGATGAATTGCCGGTATGCCACCCGACCGAGATGTTGAGTTTATTATTGACTTATTGCACGGTACTGCACCCATTGCTAAACGTCCATATAGAATGGGGGTAAATAAGTTAGGGGAACTTAAGAAACAATTGAGGGAGTTGCAGGAAAAAGGATTCATACGCCCCAGTTCATCTCCATGGGCTGCACCTGTTGTCTTTGCGGATAAAAAGGATGGTTCACGGCGTATGTGTGTGGACTATCGGTCACTGAATGAGGTAACTATTAAGAACAAGTACCCGCTACCCCGTATTGATGATCTGTTTGATCGGTTGAGAGGTGCTTGTGTGTTCTCAAAGATTGACCTTCGCTCCGGGTACCATCAATTGAAGATTCGTGCAACCGATATACCCAAGACGACTTTCACAACGAGGTATGGTTTGTATGAGTATCTGAGTTATGTTATTCGGATTGACCAATGCACCCGCCTACTTCATGTACTTGATGAATAAGGTTTTCATGCCATATCTTGATAAGTTCGTGGTAGTGTTCATTGATGATATATTGGTATTCTCCAAGGCGAAGAAGAACATCTTTGAGCATTTGAGGTTAGTCTCTATGAAGCTCGGGAACATCGGTGTATCTTGTTGACGGTCACTAATGACACATTTTTAACGTCAACATTCTACCATAAAGGGGTGAAACTATACATTATCATACTCATATACATTTATTACTCACATATTTCCACTTGTAGTGTCCAAAATGTATTTTGTAGGATTTATAATAAAAACAGTGGAAATACAACCAAAAGGCGCAACCACGAAAGCGTACTTTGAAGATTACAAGCCTAGGGATAAAACGGACCAAAATGCCAAAACTGGGCCGAGCAAACGCCACCCCACAACTTTTCAAAGCAAATAAAGTCGGCTGCCAAAAGTTGGGGCCGAACAGGGCCGGAAGGGTGCGGCCGCACCCCAAGGTGTGCGCCCGCACCCAAAATATGGCGGTTCGGGCCCAACTTTGGCGAGGCGGTACATTAAGTGCCAAAAACGTCGGTCGCGGGGTGGATTGCTTTGATTCGATGAACGTGGGCGCCTGGAGGACGTCGGTTTGGTGCATTCATGGTGTAACATTAGCACTTAGCCCCTCCTCTCATCCTATAAGTAGAGGTCCTCTCCCCTCTCACAACACACACCATTTGGAGCAACCTCTCTCACCACACTCCTCTCTACTCCACCTCTCTTTAGTTCTTTTTAGCTTTAGTAGGATTTGGAGCAAGGATGAAGCTTCATTGGAGAGCTTGTACTTGGGAGAAAGGAATATCGGTATGAATCCAATTATGGTTTCTTCTCAAGTCTTGTTCTTATATAGTTGTGCAATAGAGCTAGAGTATTTACATGTTATAGACTTGACATATGAACCAGCACATAGTTTCTATGTTATATTCTTGACATGTTGTTCTCGACACGATCATGATAGAAGAACTAGACTATAGTTCCTATGTCATGGTTAGTCGTATAGAACTTTAGGCTTAACCATTCGTGCCATGTATTTGAGTAGAGTAAGAGTTGTCTTGAGATGGCGGTTCGATTTGTGATTTTTCGGCCTTTATCCATGTTCTAGCTCGTTCATCCGTAGGGTGAGAGTTCATGCGGGGACATGGGATGTACCTTAACATGCGGGCATGGTGCCCGGATGAGCGGGGACCTTCGGATATGAGAGCATGCCACGGTCGTGAGGGTATGCGGCAGGTCGTGACAGACCCCGTCCGTCCCTTGTAATCCCTCCACGTTCAGTATGTGATGTAGGAGTTCGTAAATGCCTTCCATTGGGCCGGATGGTACCGGGAGGTCTCCCCGTCCATCTCACTCTCAACCTAAAAACTCGGTCATTTATGTTTGCATGATTATTAACTTGTTCTTTGCACGACTATACATTAGGAATGCCACGCTTCACTTAGGAATATTCTTTATTCTTTATTTTCCTTTTATCCTTGAGGTTGGCCCAAGTGTGTGTCACACTATCTTATGAACTATCATGACTTACCCCCGCATTGAGTATTGGTCAACCTGCATAGACATGTCGCCTTGTTCATGCCCCCGCTAGAATCCTACACCATGCCTTCCCTGGGAAAAATATAAATAACGATACCACTGAATATCTCGGGTGAAATGCTACAACGGTATTTCCGTGCGCTTTCGGACTTGTTCTCAGAACGTTATGAGAATGCCACCCGACATCCCGTGGCGATGTTGCTTTGGAATGTAAGACCCGTGAAGTCATCGTGGGAAGTCAACCTTTGGTTTTCGGCAAAGACTGCCTTTTGGCGATTTCCTGATTACCAATAGGCATTTCTAAGCGTGATTGCCTTTTTGGTGATTGCGCTAAGAAATGTCAACAACCATTTCGGCGCCGTTGCCGGGGAAGGCATTGGTTAAAAGGATTTTTGAAAGACATGTTCATGATGATGTGCATGTGTAAGTAGCCAGTACTCATGCAGGCTAATCTTTCATGTTTTCTCCTATTGTGGATGAAGACGGGATAGTGTTCGATTGGTTTGTCCCTGTTGAACAACTACATCGCGGTCGGAGGCACTCCTAAAGAAGAACCTAACTCATATCAATTCTTCTCCGCTACTCCGCCAACAAACAAACCAATCACCCTTGCATCATCTGCTACTTCACTCATGGCCAAGTCAATCCGTGACCATTCCGTCCCCTCTTTTGCCAACGTGCCCGTTGGGCACGCTGTCAACATGGGAACCGAGAACTTTGAGCTTCGGCTGGCCTAATCAAAATGGTGCAGGCAAACCAATTTTATGGTTTGCCAAGTGAGGATGCAAATGCGCATCTGCAACACTCCTCGAGCTCAGTGACACCGTTGTCATCCAAGGTGTCGCACCAGAAGCCATTAGAATCCGTCTGTTTCCCTTCTCCATCATAGGGAAGGCGAAACAAAGTGGTTCTAAAAAGAGAAGGAAGCCGTCAACACGTGGGACAAATGTTCCATGGCGTTCCTCACTAAATTCTTCCCCATGGGAAAAACTCACACCTTGAGGGGAAGAATTGCCAACTTCCAGCAGAATTCTATGGAACCCATACCCGCGGCATGGGAAAGGTTACAAGAGTACATTCAAGCATGCCCGCACCATGGGATGGAAAAATGGCTCGTGATGCAGAACTTCTACAATGGGTTAACACCCATGTCAAAAGACCACATTGATGCCATCTTTGGAGGTGCCTTCCTCTCCCTCACCATCGATAGAGCAACAGCTCTTATGGAGAAGATGGTGTCCAATCAAGCTTGGGGGGAGGAAAGCTTTGGCAAATAAGAAGATAGCATGCATACCGTGGAGGAGATGGACGTGCCTGCTACATTGGATCTCCTTTTGAAAGAGCTTGACAAGTGTGTCACCGAAGAAGAAGCAACCTACGACATCGTCAAGGCCATAGACTCACATGTAACATGTGAAGTCTATGGAAATGTTGGCCATTCGGGAACGACTACCCCGAAACCCATGAACACACCACTCACATCAACAACGGGTTCCGCCAACAAGGAGACCATAACGGTGGAATAATCGGTCGCGCCCACAAAACCAAGGAGGTAATTCAAACTCAAGGTACAATTCGAATCCTCTCTCCTTGGAAGACTTGGTCTTAAACCAAGCAAAAATAATTGAAGATCTTTCAAAGAAGTTGATGCTCAATGATAAAACAATTGAAAACATGATTTTCAAAATTAAAAATTTAACTTCTTCTTATGAAAGACAACTGAGCTTTAATAAAATGATAGAAACACAATTAGCTCGGTTCTTTCTTTGCTTTGCCTATTACGGATTGGGGAAAAGTTCTAGGGCAACCCGAAACTTCTCTTGAATCTGTTAAAATGGTCTCAACGAGGTCTGGTAAGCCTCGGGGAAGATAGCAAGTCTCCTACCAAGCCACCACTCATTATCAAGAAGGAGGATCCTGGCCCCGACAATCACATGCTCAGTTGGCCCACATGTCTTCGAGGATGCCTTCTGCGACCTTGGATCAATGTTGACGGTAACCAACGACATATTTTTTCCCGTCAACTTACTACCATAAAGGGAGTAAAATTAAACCTTTTATACTCATATACTTTTTATCACTAATAAATTCCACTTGTAGTGTCTTGTATTTTTATTTTGTAGATTTATAATAAAAGCAAGTGGAAAATCGACCAAAGTACGCCTTCCGAAAGCGCATTATTGCAAAACCCAAGCCCAAGAGCAAATCGACCCAAAACATCAAATGCGGGCGAGCACAGCCCGGCCCACAACTTTTCGGCGAAAAGACGACACCCCACCGAGACCGGGGCGGGCCGAGAGGGGGTGGCGCAAGCACCACACTGTGCGGCCGCACCCTCCACGAGGCGGTTCGGCCCAGCCTCGGGGAGGCGGCTCGTGCACTTTCCAGCGGGGGTTTCCGCCTGCGTTGGTCGGTTTGCGCATACAAGGAAGGTTTACTGTGTCGGTTTTGATGTAAATTAGCACTTAGGCCCCTCCTCCAAGTGTATAAGTAGGCCCCCTCTCTCCCTCTCTCAACACACACCACTTGGAGTCCAGCAAACCAGCAATCTCTCTCTCTACCACCTCTACCTCTCTCTCTTCTACTTCTTCTTTCTTCTTCTTCTTTCTTCTTTATTCTTTCTTAGTTAACACTTGGAGTAGAAGAGCTACAAGGAGGGCTTGTCTCCTAGAAGAAAGTGCTTTGGTAATACATCCACTCTATGGAGCATTCTTCTATTTGCAAGTCTTATATTTATGTTCTTGGCCTAACTTATGAACTAGAGTATAGTTTTGTTCATGTTCTTGTGTTGGTATATGAACTAGCATATAGTTTACATATCATAATCTTGACATGTTCATTCTGGTTCATCATCGATCATCATATGCCTAACTTGATTAGAGGTGGGATATCGGTTCGTTGTTCCTTCGGGTTTGCTCTTGTTCTAGTCCGTCCATTCGACGAAAGTGGGGATCCCTGGGGGACAAGTAGTGTTTCTAATATGCGGGCATGGTGCTGGGTATTACGACACCTGCGGATATGAGGGCATGCCACGGTTGAGGGGGTAGGCGGCTTGGTCGTGACAAGCCTTGACCGTCCCTTGAAATCCCCCCACGTTCGTATGTTCTGTAGGAGTTCGTAAATGCTTCCTATCGGGCCGTATGGTATCCAGGGAGTCTCCCCGCTATCCTAGACCAAACCATGATTAAATCAGTTTGCATATGATCCTAACTATTCATTTGTATGGCCATGACTAGATACATTAGAACTACTCCATTAGGTTATTCATTTATTCATTTATTCTTTATCTATTTTCTTTATCCTTTTGCTGGTGGATTCTTAAGTGTGTGTCACACTATCCATGAACCGATTATTGCTTACCCCTTTTATGAACATTTTGGTCTAAGCAAACACATGTTCCTCTATTCGGATGCCATGCTAATTTATTAATCACATGCCTTCCTTTGGGAAAATATAAATAACGATACCCCGAATACTTCGGGTGAAATGCTACAATGATAGATCCGTGCGCTTGCGGATGAATATCTAAGATGGCAAGATCTATCCCGTTGACGATTCCATTTCGGATCACCGACATGGTGGTTTACTTGGGAATGTCACGCGCATTCGGACGCTCTTATTGGGGATGGGTTTTATACCTGTTTCCTTTGATTGCGCGTTAAGAAATGCCAACAAGCATTTCGGCGCCGCTGTCGGGAAGGCATTGTGAAAAAAAAATATAATAAATAGGCGGCTATGAATATGAACTGCGGTGCGTGGATACCATTTGCTCATACAAAGCTAATCTTTTTATGTTTTCTCATTTGTGGATGAAAACGAGGAGATAGTGTATGTCGTTTCCTCTTGCCGGAAAACTTCATCTCCGATCCGCAGGCACTCCCTAAGGAAGAACCGGTCTCGTGCCGCTTCTTCTTCACCCGAACCCCGACAATCGAGACCAACATCCCCGCACCAACCGCAACTCAAGCCATGGCTTGAAAGCCGCTGGCGATTAACTCCCGCTACTGCCACCAACGTGCCCACCGGGCCGACGGTGAACGACGAAGCGGACAAAAACTTTCGAAGCCAGATCGGGCCGATCACCATGGTGGCCGGCCCATTCTCGCGGATCGCCGAGGCGAGGACGCAAATGCTCATCTCCAACACTTCCCGAGCTATGCGATACTATCGTCATCAAAGATGTCGCAGCCAGACGTCATCAGGCTCGTCTGTTTCCCTTCTCCCTCGTGGGGAAGGCGAAACTTGATGGTTCTACAAGGACAAGGAAGTCGTCAAGACGTGGGCCAAGTGCTCACGCCCGGTGTTCCTCGCCAAGTTCTTCCCCATGGGCAAAACCAATGCCACGAGGGGAAGAATCGCCAATTTCAAGCCAGACATCAATGGAACCTATCCCGAGGCGTGAGAGGCCGCAGGAATACATTCTCGGCATGCCCGCACCACGGATGGAAAACCGGCCGGTGCTCCGGAACTTCTACAATGGTCTCACGGCCATATCGAAGGGGCACTCGACGCCGCTGGCGGTGGCGCATTTCTATCGCCACCATCGATCGTGCAACAGCCCCTGATTGATAAAATGGTGGCAAATCGAGCCGGGCGAAGACAGTTCCCCGGGCCAAAACACAAAAAAGGCATGCATACCGTGAAGGAGGCGGATATGCTTGCCGCAAAATGGACCTGCCGCTAAAGAGGCCGGAGGAGCGCAAAGACGATACTCTCGCCCGCCAGCCGCCCAGTCTACGCCACGACGCTCACATGACCTCGCGGAGGAGACGTGTGGTGAGTGTTGGCCACGGGGGGATAACCGCCCTGAGACCCGCGGAAGAAGCTGCCTTCATCAACAACGCTAACGGGTATCGCCAACCGCAGCAGGGCTGGAAACAATTCGCCCAGCCACCATTCCAAGGCAACTGTGGGTACAACTCCAACTATAACCCTGGTCAGCCATCACTAAAGGACTGTACTGGGTAATGCTTGGGCCAGCGGCGAAAATTAACAAAAATCTCACCAAAAGATGAGCCACCAAGACAAGATCTTGGAAGGTGTGAATAACAAGCTTGAAGGGTTGACGCCGGGCCGTGAAGAACCAACTCAGCTTCAACAAGATGATAGAGACACACAGCTAGCCCAGTTGCAGTCAAGTGCCAGTTAACGACTTCGGGAAGGATCCTGGGGCAACCCGAGGTCCCACACGAGTCGATTAACATGATATCTCTCGAGGCTCGGCCAACCCGGAGAGCTGAAAAGATCCCCTCGTGGACTCGCCATTCATTGCCAAGAAGGGAGATCACGGACGTCCGATCATCACCTGTGCCATTGGCCCCCACAATTTTGCTAATGCATTTTGTGACCTGGGGGCCAAGATAATGTGATGTCCAAGACCACCTTCAACAAAATCCATGGAGGGACGCTTACTCCCCGCCAAATTCGTCCTCCAAATGGCGGATCAATCAACAAGGCGGCCCGAGGGAATACTGGAGGACATGCCGATTAAGATCCAAGATGAATACATCCCTGCAGACTTTGTGATCTTGGACATGGGCCCAAAGGAGGATGTGTCTCTCCTCTGGGGAGACCATTTCTTTATACTTGCCAAGGCTGACATCAGTCTGGGGAAGGGCTTCATCGTCTTCCATATCAAGGATAAGGCGGTAAAGTGCCCATTCATTGGGTACAAGCAACAACACACCCTAAGCAATCATCGTCATCAAGACCCGGTGTGGAATGTTGAAGGATCTGGCTCGAGACCCCCCGAAGGTGTACCTCCCGCCCGATAGCGAGGGGAAAGTCGACAGTGACTATAAATAACCTGCAAAAAAAAAAAAAAAAATGGGGCATATCAAAAAAAAAAAAAAAAAAAAAAAAATGGGGTATATCCAAAAAGAAAAAAAAAATGGGGTATATTAAAAAAAAAATTCTATATATATATTTTTATATATTTATGTGTTTCATAAAATATTTTTATTAACAAAATACTTTGGAAAACTAAAATAAAAATCTTTATAAATAAAATAAGTCTTTACATGAAAAATAAAGAAAAATATTTTCTACATAAAAGTATATACAAAAATATTTTTAAAATAATTTTTCTATTTAAAAATAAATTTATATTTGAAAATTTTTGGAGAAATTCAAAAAGGGGAGAAAACGGCTGAACCAAAGATGAGGACACAACGGCCACGAACTTTTCGTGACCGTTGGACACGCCCGGCCAAAGCCGAAAGCAAAGCGGCCTCGCGGCAGGGTGCGCGCGC
The DNA here is from genome assembly GCA_015847255.1 of Hyparrhenia diplandra. Lineage (NCBI taxonomy): Eukaryota > Viridiplantae > Streptophyta > Magnoliopsida > Poales > Poaceae > Hyparrhenia > Hyparrhenia diplandra. The sequence goes on from JADLZK010011061.1 coordinate 155,380, forward strand.
ACCCCCAAGGTGCGGCCGCACCCGTGCCGGGCGCCGTTCGGGGGCCCGCCTTCGCCAATGGCTCCTAACCGTTGTGTGAGGCAGCCCTTTCGTGGGCTCGGCTATAAATAGCCCGAGCACGGTGTGAGAACTCCCACCCCTCATTTTCACTCTCTCTCACTCACACTCACTCTCCCGCTTGTTCCACACTCCATTTTCTCCACCAAAAACATTGTGCCGAGCAAGATTTCGGGTGTGAAAGTTCATACTTTCAACTAACCCTTGCACACCCGAGGTCTCGCCGATCGCTTTTGCAAAGAGCCATGAAGAAAGCCGGGAGGATCTTCGGTTGAGGCGGTCGCCAAGACAGAGCTCACGACATACAAGCACAAGCTCCGCCCTCAACTTCGACAACCTTTGAAGACTCTCCTATGCAAGAAGATCGCACCCATCGGGGAGGAAGAAGCTCAAGCTCCCCCGACAATCGACGAAGCCGACGCGCCTGCACTCGACCTTGGGGAAGGACGGAGATGCAAGCATATCTCCTACTCAAGGACCGCGGTGTTCCAACACACGCCGGAATCGACCGACCTCCTCGATCGCATGTATGGACGATGAACTTCTTATCCTTTGAGAGTAGTCGGGTGGCGGGACATTCCCCCTCTCGAGGAGGAAGGTTCTCGCCTCCTAACAATTGATTTTTATGCACACTAGTAGAGGATCAGCTAGGAATTTCTTTCCGCCTCTTTTGGTACACTTTATCACGTTACATGGGTGGACCTAGCTCGTTCATGGGGTTTCAATTGTAGATGTGCAATAAATATAGATCTTTGCTCTCCCCGGCTTTGTCGAAACCACTTTTGGGAGGAGATATCCGGTGCACATGAGGCCGGTACTTTCAAACCTCGCCACTCACGCAGATCCGGCACCCATCACTTAGATTTATCCATCGCTGGATCTCGTTGACTTTGTTTCCTAGACACGGTGTTAGATGGGTGAATGAGATTGAATTAAAATTACTCTATCTTTGTTGTTCACAAGATTAAGGTAGCTCCAAAGTGGTGGAGATGTGCAGGAACTTTTTTACATATTATCACAAAAGTTGTTGTTCCCTGCCACCGCACATCTCTTATCACACGCCCCTCGCTTCGCGATTGGGGCTTTGGAAAATCGCCAGATAGAGTACATTTCTACACCCGTGGACCTTTGGATCATTCGCGCAGCCTAGTGCGTGGGCACTTAATTGGTTTTACCATCCGGCGAGCTTGGTCATCTTTTTCGGGCTATGCAACTATAGTTCGGTTACCTAACCCGACTTACGGTTGTATAAAAGCGTGGCACTAACATTTGAGCTCGAGGCTGCCGATAGCTTGCGCAGAAAGATACCCCCATCGGTTCTTCACGCAGTATTAGGAGACCGCAGGTCGGATCCTCCTCCCACGAGCCCTACTTCACGCCACAAAGATCAGCCACAGCCTACACCCGGTGTTCCAGCAAGATGGCCTCACCCTATGGGGACCCCGGGGGTAATACCCGGGTATGATCCTAGGTGGGAGCCGCCGCCTCGCACACCGGCACCATCGAGTGGCTCAAGGAGATGCAAAGAAACATGGAGGGCCAATGATTTGACTTTGACGGCGGCCTCCGACGATATGCCCCGCCGGTCAAGATGTGCAACCACCACGAGGGGTGGAGGCTATCGGTGTCCCGCCAAAGCACCTCGACGTCCGCACTAGGAACATTGAGCACACGCCAATACCCATGTGCAAAATACCGCATGCTGGCTAGAATCGGGAGCAAAGAGAGTCACAGAGATGGACCCAATTGAGTCCAACATGGCTACCGCAGACCCACGCGAGGAAGCATTCTGGAGGTACCAAGGCTTCGATCCCGATCAATAGGCCTCCAGATAGCTTGGGGAGGACCCCCTACGTATCATTGCATTGCATATTTAATTCCATCAAATTTTATTTTATTTTAGCATGTTTACATTTCAGCAATATTGCATTGAAAAAAAAAATCCAAAAAAATAGAATAAGTAGCTCTTCTTTGTGCCTTAATGCTTATATATATGAGCTATAAAAATGTTTAGTCTTAGTCCCTTGTTGAAATGATGAATAGTTGCTCTGTCTTATGCTTTGCCTCGTGCCTAGTTTATAATTCAAGTTCTCTAAAGTTTGGGTTTAGTGGCTAATTCTAAAACTCATCCTGAAAAAAAAAAAAAACCTGATTCATGTGGGTTGCATATGCTCTATCTAGTCTAAGTTGTTGCCAAATATGATATGGTACAAATGGATTTGCTATGACTTCGTCCAAAAGAGAAACTTGACATCCGGGAATCTATGCTTTAAAAAAAAAAAAAAAATGAGATGAAAAATGGACAAGTGTCCGAGGGCGAGTAGAGCCCACATCTCTAAAAAAAAAAAGAAAGAAAAAGAAAAGAGAGGAAATAAAAGACAAAAGTCTAGGGCGAAGCAGAGCCCACCTCCAAAAAAATATATATATATATATATATATATATATATAGCAATAAAGCCCATGCTTTCGGGGTAAAAGAAATAAATATTATCTAAATAAAATCCCGGATAAACAGTTGATCAAAAGGATGAATGATAAGCACCTCTCGTTATAACCGTTTCTATTCGCAACCGCTCAAGGCTTTGAGAAAAGCCGGAAAGCCCCGCCACGATGAAAGGTAATAAAAGGGTGGGAAAAAGATGCCATTTTATTCAAACTCTAGTAGACACTCTTATTATAACCTTGGCACTTGTAAAACGTAATCGGCATAGTAGCAACTCCCGATCAACAACCAAGTATTTTATCTCTTTTGCTCGAGGACGCCAAGCAAAGGGTAAGCTTGGGGGAGTTTGTTGACGTAACCAACCACATATTTTTTTCCCGGCCAACTTACTACCATAAAGGGAGTAAAATTAAACCTTTTATACTCATATACTTTTATCACTAATAAATTCCACTTGTAGTGTCTTGTATTTTATTTTGCAGATTTATAATAAAAGCAAGTGGAAAATCGACTCAAAGTACGCCTTCCGAGAAAGCGATTATTGCAAAACCCAAGCCCAAGAGCAAATCGACCCAAAACATCAAATTGGCCCGAGCACAGCCCGGCCCACAACTTTTCGTGGCGAAAAGACGACACCCCACCGAGACCCGGGCCAAAGCCGAGCCTGGGGGCGCGCCAAGACCACCTGGTGCGGCCGCACCCTCCCCCGAGGCGTTTTCGGCCCGGCCCCGGGAGGCGGCTCGCACTTTCCAAACGGGGTTTCCCGCCCGCGTTGGTCGGTTTATGATACAAGGAAGGTTTACTGTGTCGGTTTTGATGTAAATTAGCACTTAGGCCCCCTCCTCCAAGTGTATAAGTAGGCCCCTCTCCCCCTCTCTCAACACACACCACTTGGAGTCCAAAGAAACCAGCAATCTCTCTCTCTACCACCTCTACCTCTCTCTCTTCTACTTCTTCTTTCTTCTTCTTCTTTCTTCTTTATTCTTTCTTAGTTAACACTTGGAGTAGAAGAGCTACAAGGAGGGCTTGTCTCCTAGAAGAAAGTGCTTTGGTAATACATCCACTCTATGGAGCATTCTTCTATTTGCAAGTCTTATATTTATGTTCTTGGCCTAACTTATGAACTAGAGTATAGTTTTGTTCATGTTCTTGTGTTGGTATATGAACTAGCATATAGTTTACATATCATAATCTTGACATGTTCATTACAGTTCATCATCGATCATCATATGCCTAACTTGATTAGAGGTGGGATATCGGTTCGTTGTTCCTTCGGGTTTGCTCTTGTTCTAGTCCGGTCCATTCGACGAGTGGGGATCCCGGGGGACAAGAGTAGTGCTCTAATATGCGGGCATGGTGCCCGGGTATTACGACACCCGCGGATATGAGGGCATGCCACGGTTGAGGGGTAGGCGGCTTGGTCGTGACAAGCCTTGACCGTCCCCTTGAAATCCCCCACGCTCGTATGTTCTCGTAGGAGTTCGTAAATGCTTCCTATCGGGCCGTATGGTATCCGTGGAGTCTCCCCCGCTATCCTAGACCAAACCATGATTAAATCAGTTTGCATATGATCCTAACTATTCATTTGTATGGCCATGACTAGATACATTAGAACTACTCCATTAGGTTATTCATTTATTCATTTATTCTTTATCTATTTTCTTTATCCTTTTGCCGGTGGATTCTTAAGTGTGTGTCACACTATCCATGAACCGTTATTGCTTACCCTCGTTATGAACATTTTGGTCTAAGCAAACACATGTTCCTCTATTCGAGATGCCATGCTAATTTATTAATCACATGCCTTCCTTTGGGAAAATATAAATAACGATACCCCGAATACTTCCGTGAAATGCTACAATGATAGATCCGCGGCGCTGCGGATGAATATCTAAGATGGCAAGATCTATCCCCGTTGATTCCATTTTCGGATCACCGACATGGTGGTTTACTTGGGAATGTCGGCGCATTTCGACGCCTTATTGGGGATGGGTTTTATACCGCTTTCCTTTGATTGCGTTAAGAAATGCCAACAATCAAGCATAAACATCATGTCCAAGGTAACATACGATGAAATACTAGGTGGACCTTTATCCCCCCGTACATTTTGAACTCCAGATGGCGGACCTATCACTAAGGAAGCCTGAGGGAGTAGCTCAAGACATTATGGTGAAAATTCGAGAAGCATACATCCCGGCGGACTTTGTCATCCCGACATGGGTCACAACAAGAGAGTTCCCCAACCCTTGGGAGACCATTTCTTAACACTACAAATGCGCCCCTACACGTGGGATCGGGGCATGCTAGCTTTCATATGCAGGGGGCCAAACGATGAGATGCCCATTCAATGGGTTCAACAAGCATAAGAATGCTAAAACAAGCACCCCAAGAAGATAGAGCCACAACCAAGTGTTAAGCGGTGCATGGCAAAGCGAAAGGACGGCATCCACATCCACTTCTCCTGATATGGGTGTACACTCATCAAGCACAAAGAGAAAAGGAGAAGTGTCCCCGCCAAATGGACTTTAAAAGGTGAGTCCTTGCCGAAGGTAAATCGGTAGTTATCTTTTAATACAATAATAATCTCCCAATAATAACTCCATGATGCTTACAATGAAAATGATAAATAAAATAATAAATAATAGTAAAATATTTTGTTTACCTCTCGTTGGATGAATCTTGTTTATCAATTCATGCTTCCTCTTTCTATATTGGCATGTTTTGGTTTGGAAGTTTTGGTCATACGTATGATCATACATCCATAGGCGTTTTTGAATTAAGCATGGTGCTTAGGTCAAAAGTCTACCTTGATCGATTAGACATGGAGTCGAAGTCCGGTTATTGAACTCAAAACAAGCATCAGATTTTGGTCGACCATTGACTAACCCCCGCAGAATGTGTCAAAACTTCAAATGGTAAGTCTTGAAGATGACAACAGAGTTGACAAAAAAAAAAAAAAAAAGAAAAGAAAAAAAATATATAATAATAAAAAAAAAAAAAGAAAGAAAAAAAAGAGAGAGAGAGGAGATGGGGAGAAGGAGACAAGAGAGAGGAAATAAACCTTTCAAAGCCCCAAGTTCTTTTGTCCCGTTCTTGTGATGACATCAAAAGACAAGATTGGGGGAGCCTCCAACCACGCGACCAATCACAACTCAGATCATTGCATGCACAAGCTAGCAAATCCACGAAAAAGGTAAATAAAGAGCTAGCTTGGGGAGGACTTCCAGAAAAGGTAACTTGTATCTCTCATTTTTTGATTATACTCTCTATCTTATAAAATGATGAGATATGCTCAAAGAATTTTCATGCCTATACATATGAGCTATGGAAATGTTTAGTTTTAAACCCTTGTTGAAATGATGAATAGTTGCTCTGTCTTATGTTTTGCCTCGTGCCTAGTTTATAACTTAAATTTCTCTAAAGTTTGAGTTTAGTGGCTAAGTTTTAATCTCACCTTGAAAAGCCCGATTCATGTGGGTTGCATAAGCTTTATCTAGTCTAAGTTGTTGCTAAATATGATATGGTACAAATAGATTTGCTATGATTTCATTTGAAAGAGAAACTTGACATCCGGAAATTTAATTCAAAGAAAGAGAAAGATATGGGCTATGTTAAAAAAAAAAGAGAAGAGATGAAAAAGGGACACGTGTCCGAGGGCTTAAAGTAGAGCCCACATCTCCAAAAAAAAAAAAAAAAGAAAGAAAGAGGGGAAATAATAGACACAAGTCTAAGGGTGAGTAGAGCCCACCTCTCCAAAAAAAAAAAAAAAAGAGAAATAAGCCCATACCTTCTCAAAAAAAGAAAATATAATTTAATAAACAACCCCTGATGAAAAAAGTTGATCAAAATAATGAATGAGTAGTGTCTCTATTATAACCATTCTATCTCGCAACCGCCCAAGACTTCGTAAACGGCTCAAAAGCCCCACAAAAGATGAAAGGTAATAAGGGGTGAATAAATGTGCCATTTTATTCAAACTATAGTAGAACTTTTTTGTTATAACCCCGCAATGTGAGATGTAATCGACATAGTAGCAACTCCCCGATCAACAACCAAGTACTTATCTTTTGCTCGACGACGCCGCAAAGGGTAAGTTTGGGGAGTTGTTGACGGTCACTAACGACACATTTTTAACGCCAACATTCTACCATAAAGGGGTGAAACTATACATTATCATACTCATATACATTTATTACTCACATATTTCCACTTGTAGTGTCCAAAATGTATTTTGTAGGATTTATAATAAAACAGGTGGAAATACGACCAAAAGGGCGACTCGAAAGCGTATTTCGTAAGATTACAAGCCCGAGGATAAAACGGACCAAAACGCCAAAAATCGGGGCGAAAGCAAACGCCACCCCACAACTTTTCAAAGCAAATAAAGACGGCCCGCCAAAGCTCGGGCCGAACCGGGCCGAAGGGTGCGGCGCACCCACCCAAAATATGGCGGTTCGGGCCCAACTTTGGCGAGGCGGTACATTAAGTGCCAAAAACGTCGGTGTGGGGGTGGATCGGCTGATTCAGTGAACGTGGACACCTGGAGGACGTCGGTTTGGTGCATTCATGGTGTAACATTAGCACTTAGCCCCCTTCTCTCATCCTTTAAGTAGAGGGCCTGTCCCCCTCTCACAACACACACCATTTGGAGCAACCTCTCTCACCACACTCCTCTCTACTCCACCTCTCTTTAGTTCTTTTAGCTTTAGTAGGATTTGGAGCAAGGATAAAGCTTCATTGGAGAGCTTGTACTTGGGAGAAAGGAATATCGGTATGAATCCAATTATGGTTTCTTCTCAAGTCTTGTTCTTATATAGTTGTGCAATAGAGCTAGAGTATTTACATGTTATAGACTTGACATATGAACTAGCATATAGTTTCTATGTTATATTCTTGACATGTTGTTCTCGACACGATCATGATAGAAGAACTAGACTATAGTTCCTATGTCATGGTTAGTCGTATAGAACTTTAGGCTTAACCATTCGTGCCATGTATTTGAGTAGAGTAAGAGTTGTCTTTGAGATGGCGGTTCGTTGTGGTTTTCGCCCCCGCCCATGTTCTAGCTCGTTCATCCCGTAGGGTGAGAGTCCGCGGGGGACATGGGATGTACCTTAACATGCGGGCATGGTGCCCGGATGAGCGGGGACCTTCGGATATGAGAGCATGCCACGGCCGTGAGGGTAGGGCGGCGAGGTCGTGACAGCCCCTGTCTCGTCCCTTGTAATCCCCTCCATGTTCGTATGTGATGTAGGAGTTCAGAATGCCTTCCATTGGACCGGATGGTAAGGGAGGTCTCCCCGATCCATCTCACTCTCAACCTAAAACTCGGGTCATTTATGTTTGCATGATTATTAACTTGTTCTTTGCACAATGCCTATACATTAGGAATGCCTGCTTCACTTAGGAATATTCTTTATTCTTTATTTTCCTTTTATCCTTGAGGTTGGCCCAAGTGTGTGTCACACTATCTTATGAACTATCATGACTTACCCCTGCATTGAGTATTGGTCAACTGCATAGACATGTCATCTTGTTCATGCCCCTACTAGAATCCTACACCATGCCTTCCCTTGGGAAAAATGTAAATAACGATACCCTGAATATCTCTGGGTGAAATGCTACAACGGTATTTCCGTGCGCTTTGCGGACTTGTTCGTAGAACGTTACGAGAATGCCACCCGACATCCCGTGGCGATGTTGCCGAATGTAATAATTCCGGTGAAGTCGCCGTGGGAAGTCAACCTTTGTTTTTCCAAAGACTCCCCTTTTTGGCGATTTGCGCTCGGATTACCAATAGGCATTTCTAAGCGTGATTGCCTTTTTTTTTTTGGTGATTGCGCTAAGAAATGTCAACATATGCCAAGAGGAGTAAGTGTGAGTTTTTGTTGAAGGAAGTAGCATTCTTGGGCCATGTAGTCTGTAATGGTGGCTATTGGTATTTCTTAGCGTAAGCAGCAAAGTCCACAAGCGCACGGAAAGTACCGTTGTAGCACTTCACCTAGAAGTATTCCAGGTATCGAATTTCCACATGGAACGGGTGCTAAGTCTGTTCTTCTAGCTATCAATGGTCAAGCATAGGAGGTGATCTTAGGAGTGATGTGTTCTTTCAGCACTTAGACTAAGTGAGGCTACTCTGTTTATTAATCGAGTATTACTTCGGGCATCCGGAGTGCACTTGGTCTGCCAAGCGATGCCGGCCTCTTGCTCTACTACGCAACCGGACGTGGAGGAGTACAATGGGTGAATAGGGCTGTCACCACCTATCCCCTACCTCACTACCATGGATCACGGAGCAAACGAGGGTGATTCATAACTTAGACACCACGTCTACGTTACTTGTCACTACTCTAGCGTCGATCGGGGGATCCCGTCTTCATCCGGGGCCCTCTACTAGAGCATTTACCACGTGGGCAAACAACGATCCCATAATTCTCGATATAATAAATGATAGCGTGGAACTTAAGAATGATACCGAAAGTAAGACACCTAATAGCTCTCACCAAGCCGTAAAGTTACCCGTAGAGGTACAAGGTAGGAGGGGGAGCCGGCAGCATCCGGCACTCCGCAGTAAAAGATCGTGGGGTCGCTACGTACTCTCTCTTCCCTCTACCTTGCACTCTCTCACTCCCACCGAAAGTGTCTTGGCACTCTCTACACCACCCTATGTGTGAGAGGACGTGGAGTGTAATTCCCAAAGGAATGTGGGGCTTAATGGTGGATCACATGGTGAAGGAATGTGGGATTCCTTTATTGAATGTGAATGAATGAGGGATGAGTGAATTGGTGTGTTACAAAGGGGGGGGGTATGGGCCTCTTTATATAGGGAAAGGAGGAGGGAAATGGAGGGCTACGCTTGCTTCTCTCTTGAAATTCAAACTCATGGGCATGCAACGGCCTCCTCTTTTGGCGCCATACCCAAAATACCTTCATGCAAGCCTTCCTAGCCATGCAAGTGCACATGTCTTGGCGCCAATTTGATTCCCCTCACATGCAACCATGTATTCTTGGCGGAACCTTATCTTCATAGCATGCAACCATGTCTTTCCGAGGAGTTTTGGCGGGAATTCTTGGCACATCCCGAAAAGCACTTTCATGCACCACCTTCTCTCCTCGGACACGGGTCAAGGCAAAAGCTGGCGGGTTCGGGCTCCAAAGCCACCGGCGGCGCCCCGGGTGCGGCGGCCGGCCCAGTTTGGCCCGCTGGCGCCGTGCCTTTTTGCAGTGGACTTGTGGCCCATCATATGTTGCATTCTCGGGTGTGCTTTGGCCTGTTTCGCATTGGTTTTGGCCCGGTGGCATTCCCCTTGTCCAAAGCGCAGATTCGATGTGCGCTTCTCTTTTTCTTTTTTACTTTTTACTGTTTCCATGTTTATGCACGCAAAACATATTTTCCTCGAATACAAGTGGAACTAGATTAATAGCAAAGGTTCATGTGGCAGAAGTACGTTATTCATCATGTTATATAACTAAGTTGGCGGTATAATTTGTATGATAGTGACCGCCAACAACTCCCCCACACTTAGTCTTTACTCGCCCCTCGAGTAAAGTGCAAGACTAGGTGGGTTTACTCAAAGTGAAATAAAATCTGCATACAAGTTATTTCAAGCTTCACCTACACTTGTGAAATTTTGATGTGTCTACCACATTAATCTTGGGTAATTGAATTATGGAACAACATAGATTCAAATCCCCTTGCTTGAATAAGTGCAGGAACTTGGGTTTTCATATGATTTTGAAAATGTAAATATAGCGTTGCTCCTCGAATGATTCACTCGGATCACTCAAATATTTGTGTCCGGGTTCCTCACCGAGGCATATGAGAGTTTTGCCTTCTTTCTTTCCTACTTCTAAAAAGCTTATATGGATCTTTGGGTAGGGAAAAGATATCAAGGCATACTTACTCTACATATTTTGCTAGGCCAAAGCTCGGATCCAAGGAGAGGGATAGCATACCCCTAGATCAAGAAGTGCATGTGTGTGGATATGTTATAGTGGAACCTATACTATATATAGTATACTCCTTGATATGAGTGATCTCTCTCTTATGAAAACTTTATTCTTGAGAACATGGCTATCTTTTTGCATGAGCCTTCATGTGCTCATCTTTTTTTTTCATTGAACTCTTGGACCTTCATGTGTCCAACTTTTTTTTTTCATGGGACCTTCATGTGTCCCTATTATTATTTTTTTTTTTCATAGCCATGTCTCTTGAATTATGAAATTAAAGAGAGATCACTATCTTGTAGAACATGGAGTATTTATTTCTAAGATATCTTTTTGTGTCTACTCGGTGTAGGAGTAGAACTTTTTGGTATGGTGGATCTAAAGCATATTTTAGCATATTCAGTGTAGGAATAGCTGATATATATGGCGTGTACGTGATCTTGATCTTGGGGGCATGACAACTATCTCAACAAGGGTCAACAAGACTTGACACAAGCTCAATGCAAAGATAAGTAGCATATATATATGGTAGGTTTTTTGCGTTTGATAAACTCAAGTATGGCTCGGTAGGAATTTGCATATCATTGAGGAGCATGCTATTTGAATTTTGAATTTTTTGAAAACAAATCCCAAGTTCATATAAAAGAGCAAGGTTCAAATTATCCAGCTATATCACATATTCCAATTACTTAGATAACATGGGGTCCCTATGATAGATATTTCACAAGGCATAGGAATATTAGCAAGGAATAAAGAGTATGCAAGTTTTTATCAAAGGATAGCATAGAGATGGAGCCTCAACAATTTTTTTTTTTTTCTTTTTAGTGAGGAATAAAATATATGTTGACTGAAAAAGACATTGAGAGATTTAATGTGGTGGAGCTCAAGGATGATTAAATCATTTTAATGATCATACATTTTAATCTTGTTCAAAAAGGGAAAGTAAAGGATTTTTACCTTGTGTAGTCTCCTCCCCACACTTGTTCTTTTTGGCAAATTATATAGATAGAAAAGACAAAAGGGACAAGTGTGCATCCAAAAGGTTTTGTCTTGTTGATATGTTCAAAATTAAACTTCAAAACATTTTGAGAGATGTGAGAGAGCGAGAGTTTTGCACAAACCACCATTTGAAGATGAAGGAGTTTATGGTAGTTGTTCGTCTCGCCCTTCTCCGTCATGAATTGCTCGGCGTTTGTGCATTGTGTTGGGGAGATCTCGAAGTTTGTTCATTGTGTTTGAGAGATCTCCCCCACACTTGGTCTTGTACCTGTTTTTATTTAAAAACAAGAAAAACAAAACAAAAGAAGGAAAACACATGGCTCTATCGGCATGAACACCGTGGAGCCTTTATTGTGAGAATTTTTATTTATTTATTTATTTGCTCACCACATCATCACTCAAGCAAGGCTTATATAAAGAAGCAATGAAAAAAACATAGCCTTGATTCATCTCCAACATAAAATACTTCCATAGATCATGACAACAATACTCTAAGATCATTAACCAAGATCCAACGCCATGTCGAATTTTTGATTAAAAGGAGGTCTTTTTAACCTAAGCACCATGCTCAATTTAAAAGACCTATGGATGTGTTGTATAATGAGCTCATCCAAACTAGAGCATAAATCAAAAACATGGGAAGCATAAAGTTTTGGTTCTATGGAGATAAAAATGAGTGAAAAGTGTTGATGAACATTTATTTCCTTTGCATACCTGGATATACTTACCGGCAACATTTTTGGATGTAACATCGAAGTCGTTGCCGCTGGTCTCAAGGTGATGGCCCTTCCAGGTGCACCTCAAGTCTATTAGGCCACACACGATGTATGTATGGTCCATGGGCTTTAATGGTGTCCGCAAAGGGACGAGAGGCGAGCCCTTCTTGCTTGTTGAAGCGATGAAGGGTGGAGTTAGGTGGCACATTGTATTCATCTTGATCATGTGGTGCCAACCTTCTCCTCTCCTCTTCTACATTTTTTTTATATATATTTTTTTTTTTTTTGACAACTCTCTTTTTCTTTTTTATAATTCTTTTTTTTTTCATTTTTTTTTTTCAATTCTTTTTCTCTCTCTTTTTTTATTCTTTTCTTTCTTCTCCCTTTTTTTTCAGCAAACAGGGTGACACCCTCTTTAATTCATCATCATTTTTTTTTTTGGTATGACGCCTCGGTGGATGGAATTTGAGAGTCGCACCAGCTTTTCCCCCAAACTTGGACTTTTGTGTAAAAGTCAAGTGTGCAAGGTCTCCCTTTGAGCATGTTCCATCATCCATGAGCATCAAAGTTTCTTGTTGATGTGGCCCCTATGTTCTCAAGCATTGCGTGCCTCTTTTGATCTTCTCAATCGATCTCCACCTGAAATGGTTAGCGACAAGAATACCGAAGGTGCATACTAACTTGATAACATGCTCTTGCTTTTATTAATAAGAGAAAGAAAAAAAAAAACTTTTTGTGCTTTTTTTTATGAAAACAACTAGAGAGAGTTATTCATTCTTTTTTTTTTTTACGGTCGGGTTATCTCCGGCATTGCTTTTGTTTATGGTCATAAGATTGACCCGGGAATTCTTCTTTGCGATTATCGAGGGTGGTGAAGTTCCCAGCTTCTCCACTAAGCATTGACCGTATGGAGATCAAGCTGCAAGGTTAGTGCCATCGTGCTACTACAAGATCAACGAAGACATACACAACCATCCTCTTAGAGAGTTTGTAAACGAGGATTAAGAGAAGGTTGGGGTCCTCGTAGGGGCACGTGGTCGAAGCGAGACAACTCTAGAGATCCAAAAAGGTGAGCATGAAACGTGAGGGATCTTAAAAGAAAACTTTTTCATGCTCCTTAGCGGTTTTCTTTCTTGGTCTCTAAAGTTGGTGCCTCGGGCATGTCCATGGCGCATGAGTTCTTATCCTCAAAAGGTATGTCATGGAGGACAAGCTGTTGCATCTTGACCATTGTCAAGAACAATGTTTTGTTGGCCAGAGGGACATGGCTTGTGTTCGAGTGAGGGTGACGGGTGTTTTATTTCACAAAGATGCGGTAGTAACTTAAGTGAATTGAGTGGAGTTATTAACCGCCTCCTCGAACATGTCATGGTTGGGATGTTGCTTTGCCACTAGACTTTTCGGATATGGGTTTGGAGTGGCACAAGCAATATCTCCCAATGTTTCATCAAGACTCCCATGGGTATTTTTTTATGAACAAGGTCTTTGAGTGGGTAGCCTATCAAAAGTTTGAACTTGAGGATGGGAAAGATATAGGGATCTAAGAACACCTCGGCTTTGTCAATCTCTAGTGGCACGGCCCCTTGCGATCCCACAACACTCAAAAATAAGTCCCGACAAAAAGTTCCCTTTAACAAACAAGTAATGACGTTGGAAGGTGAAAGAATTTGAATTGCTTCCGTAAGAACGTTTCACTTCAATGACCATTTTGTTGATGGTTTAGCTTTAGGGAAAACTTAATTTGTTGTGGGGTTTTTGTGCCAAGAGAGGTTCGAGGTATTGCCATAATTCCCGAATTCAATTGGAAACTTCGAAGGATGAATTTTCCTTTGGTGTTCGTGATGTCTCAACGGTCGATCCTAAGGATGGTAAAGGTACGGGTTCACCGATGAGGGCTTCTCAAAGCTTGACATGCCCCGGTTTTGGTGGGGTTTGTGTTTTACGATGGGAGAAGTGTGCTTCCATCGTAATTTTATCGATAAATATCCCTCCGGTGGTCATGTCAATGCATAGGCGATGTCTATGTCAAGACCGAAGAAAAGATATGTGAAAACATACTCGGGGTAATGACAGGTCTAGGCGGCGTGTATTAACATAGTAAGCCTGGCTCAAAGCCGCACCTAGGACTCTCTTTTTTTTACATTCTTGTGCGAGAAGAATTCGGTCATGTATGGTTTCTTGGCAAAAGCCTGTGTTGGTTGGGTTCTAAAGGATTCCTTGTCACATTTTAGTGTGAGGGATTTGAATGTTTATACCCATAGCATGATTATACATGACCTCCACCAATCCTTAATAGAGTCATAGAAAAATGTTCATTGAAGAGTGTTTCGAGGATCGGTCGGGATTGGTGGTTTCTTCTATTGTTCGTATTTCGAGGTGTTACTAAATCCTTGGCAAAGTCAGCCTCGAAAAACGAGGAGATCCTACCATGCGGTCCCCTTGGGTTTTGGTTCGAGGCAAGGGTCTCTATAGGTGTATCGGGTTTGGCAAATGTAGAAAAGACTTCCCTTTGATCGGCTTGGGTTCTACTCGGATGGGTTCTAGCGGGAGAGTATTCTCAAAAATATGGTTTAGGAAAGCTCCTCCTTCCACTGGGTTTTTATGTGAAAATGGCCCTCCGGTAGTTATGTCACAAGCAGTAAGATGGATGCTCTATCAATGGGTTTTCCAATTTCAAGCCCTGAAAAGGTTTGGACTGAACCATGGCTATAAAGCCGGGGCGGAGCTCAAATCTTGAAGCCGTGATTGGCTTGAAGATTGACATGGTTCTAAGAGCTCGCCCCTAGGAGCGAAAAGGTTTTAAAAGGGTTGCTCCATAATTAAAAGAAAATAAAAAAAATAAAAGAATGGCGAGGGGGTAGGGCTCACACTGATAACTAGGTTTCACAAACTATAACGACAACCGTTTCCCGAACGGCGCCGTAAATGCTTGTTGGTATTTCTTAGCGTAGCAAAGCAAAGTCCGCAAGCGCCGCGAAGTACCGTTGTAGCACTTCACCTAGAAGTATTCCGGGTATTGAATTTCCACGGGGAACGGGTGCTAAGTCCGTTCTTCTAGCTATCAAGGGTCAAGCATAGGAGGTGATCTTAGGAGTGATGTGTTCTTTCAGCACTTAGAATAAGTCGGGCTACTGCTGTCTATTAATCGAAAGTATTACGGGCACCGGAGTGCACTTGGTCGCATAGCGATGCGGCCTCTTGCTCTACTACGCAACCGGACGTGCGGGGAGTACAATGGGCTTAATAGGGTTGTCACCACCTATCCCTACCTCACTACCGTGGATCACGGAGCAAACGAGGGTGATTCATAACTTAGACACCACGCCTACGTTACTTGTCACTACTCTAGCGTCGATCGGGGATCCCGTCTTCATCTGGGGCCCTCTACTAGAGCATTTACCACAGGGGCAAACAACGATCCCATAATTCTCGATATAATAAATGATAGCGTGGAACTTAAGAATGATACTGAAAGTAAGACACGAATAACTCTCACCAAGCCGTAAAGTTACCCGTAGAGGTACAAGGTAGGGAGGCGGGAGCCGATAGATCCGGCACTCCGACAGCCGAAAGATCGCGGGGTCGCTACGTACTCCTCTCTTCCTCTCTACCTTGCACTCTCTCTCACTCCCACTGAGTGTCTTGGCACTCTCTACACCACCCTATGTGTGAGACGTGGAGTGTAATTCCCAAAGGAATGTGGGGCGAATGGTGGATCACATGGTGAAGGAATGTGGGATTCCTTTATTGAATGTGAATGAATGAGGGATGAGTGAATTGGTGTGTTACAAAGGGGGGTATGGGCCTCTTTTATATAGGGAAAGGAGGAGGAGGGAAATGGAGGGCTACGCTTGCTTCTCTCTTGAAATTCAAACTCATGGGCATGCAACCGCCTCCTCTTTGGCGCCATACCCAAAATACCTTCATGCAAGCCTTCCTAGCCATGCAAGTGCACATGTCTTGGCGCCAATTTGATTCCCCTCACATGCAACCATGTATTCTTGGCGGGAACCTTATCTTCATAGCATGCAACCATGTCTTTCCGAGGAGTTTTGGCGGAATTCTTGGCGCATCCCCGAAAAGCACTTTCATGCACCGCCTTCTCTCCTCCCGGACACGGGTCAAGGCAAAAGCGCCGGCGGGTTCGGGCTCCAGGCCACGGCGCGCCGCGGGTGCGGCGCGCCCGGCCCAGTTTGGCCCTCCGGGGCGCCGTGCCTTTGCGAGGTGGACTTGTGGCCCATCATATGTTGCATTCCGAGGGTGCTTTGGCCTGTTTCGCATTGGTTTTGGCCTGGTGGCATTCCCCTTGTCCAAAGCGCAGTTCGATGTGCGCTTCTCTCTTTCTTTTGGCCTACTTTTACATTTCCACGTTTATGCCTCGCAAAACATATTTTCTTCGAATACAAGTGGAACTAGATTAATAGCAAAGGTTCATGTGGCGAAATAACGTTATTCATCATGTTATATAACTAAGTTGGCGGTATAATTTGTATGATAGTGACCGCCAACAAGTGGCATAGCGATTGATCCTAGCAAAGTCTCCGATGTGCTGAATTGGCAACCACCAACCAACGTCAGTGAAATTCATAGTTTTCTAGGATTGGCTGGATATTACAGAAGGTTCATTGAAGGGTTCTCTAAGTTAGCTAAACCAATGACAGCCTTGCTTGAGAAGAGTGCTAAGTTTGTGTGGTCTGATAAGTGTCAGTCAAACTTTGAAGAATTATAAAGAGGTTGACTACTGCTCCTGTGTTGACTTTGCCTGATTTGAGTAAGAGCTTTTCTATATATTGTGATGCATCTCGGCAAGGTCTTGGTTGTGTTCTTATGCAAGAGGGAAGGGTTGTGGCATATGCTTCAAGGCAGTTGAGGAAGCATGAGTTGAATTACCCCACTCATGACTTGGAGTTGGCAGCAGTGGTTCATGCCTTGAAGATATGGAGACACTATCTTGTTGATCATAAGAGTGACATCTACACAGACCATAAGAGCTTGAAGTACATCTTCACACAGTCAGATCTGAACCTGAGGCAAAGAAGATGGTTAGAGCTAATCAAGGACTATGATTTGGAAGTGCACTATCATCCTGGGAAGGCTAACGTCGTGGCCGATGCCCTTAGTAGGAAGGTCTATGCTAATGAGGTCCAAGCGACAACCAAGCCCAAAGAGTTGTGGGCAGAGTTTGAGTCACTAAACTTGGGCATAGCTGTCAATGTGGTGGAATTAGAGATAACACCTACCTTGGAACAAGAGATTCGCAAGGGACAACTAGAAGATGAGAAACTTCGAGAAATAGTAGCTAACGTACCTTTGGGCAAGGCGCCATGGTTTAGATTGGATGAGAATGGCACTCTGTGGTTTGGTAAGCGGATTTGTGTACCTGAAGTCAAGTCTATACGTGATACAATTCTATGAGAGGCACATGAGTCGGCTTACTCCATACACCGGGAGTACTAAGATGTACTTAGACTTGAAAGAGAGATATTGGTGGTATGGACTAAAGAGGGATGTCGCTGAGTATGTGGCTCTATGTGACACATGTCAGAGAGTTAAGGCTGAGCATCAGAGACCCGCAGGTTTGCTACAACCAATGAAGATACCGGAGTGGAAATGGGAAGAAGTCGGTATGGACTTCATTGTGGGGTTACCTCGCACCCAAAAAGGTTATGACTCGATATGGGTAATTGTGGACCGTCTCACTAAGGTGGCTCACTTCTTACCGGTAAGGACTACTCACTCACACTATGTAAAAAAGGCTAATAACCGCTAGTGAGCCCAGAGACGTCACTAATAACGAGCGTC
Organism: Hyparrhenia diplandra; assembly: GCA_015847255.1. Taxonomy (NCBI): domain Eukaryota; kingdom Viridiplantae; phylum Streptophyta; class Magnoliopsida; order Poales; family Poaceae; genus Hyparrhenia; species Hyparrhenia diplandra. The sequence goes on from JADLZK010011061.1 coordinate 173,344, forward strand.
TGTATTGTGACATTATCGACGCTGCTGGCCGGGCTTAATCGCCGGGTAATAGGCGTCGGATGGTCCCATAGGACCAATACGCGTCAATAATAGGAGAGGTCATTACGACGCCGCTTGTGTAACGCGCCTGTTTTCTTAATCCGAGACGCGTTTTCCTTTGGCTGGAGCACGACGGCTACGCTACGGTAGACGCTTTTAAAACCGAGTGTCCGCGAGAATTCAACGTATCTCGGACATCGCGTTTCATCACGATCGCATTTTCAAGACCGATCGACCGTGGATGCAACCCCTAATTCGAGGCGCTTCATTGCCATGATAAAGCTCAATCTAGACACGCGAGAATGCATTGACAACACTAGCCTTCACACAACCAAAGTAATCGCTACGGATGTGTACACAAAGAAATCAGTTCAAACCACAAGCGGTCATCCCGACAAAGCAAAGTTTCAATAAACTATAAAACTACACTATCAACGGGCAAAATGAAAGTGACACAATAAACAAAGAAGCTCGTCATTAGTCTTATGAAGTCAGCATCTCAATTTTTAAAATATGATAAAAAAAAAAGATGACAAGCTAGACGTTCATGAGTAGAAGTTCCATCCATTGTAAACTCTGGACAATGTACAAAATACGGCACAAAGAGTTTACAAAAAATGTTGGTCGTAATGCTCGGTCACACACAACGCATGCTCATAAAGATCAACAATACTCCTATCATGCATATCCCCGATGTGCACAATGTCAATGTAGAGCCCGCCACAAGGCAAAAATGTTACTTTTATGTCCTTGGAAGCCACGGCCTCTAGTTTGATTTCGCTTCTTTGTTCATCCACATATTCGAATCGGATTTGGCATGCTCGTCCGAAATTCTATTTTCTCGAGAACTTTAGGAGATATACAAAGACATCATCCTCTTGATATACAGCATTATTAGGTTTCAAACCAAGTGTGGAATAATAGAACTGCCGAGTAGGGCTCAAATAAAAAATAAAAACTTGAGAATGGCCCCTTCCATTCCATCTTGCTTCATGCCCATCATAATAAAAGCTCAATCCGCAGGCGAGAATGCATTGACAACACTAGCGTTCACACAACCAAAGTAATCACTTACACTTGTATATTAATGGAATGGCTAGCACTTACACTAGGTGGATACATCATGGGGAACCATTGGAGGTTATACTATATGAAAATGAGGGCCTTGCCGATGAACCGGACTAGTATCAATGATGATCTTTGCATGAGTGTGGATGAAGAAGGCCATGATGATGGAATTTATGATATGGTGCACGAGGGAATTGTATACAGCTGAAGATGAAGGTAAAAGAAAAAGGTCTATGTTTGCAATTATATTGGAAGAGATGAAGCAAACAACTCAAAGGCGATAAGGGTGGCATCTCCACCGACGAGGACGAAGTTTTTCCTCCGGTTTTCGCCCTAGTTTTTCTCTCTCGAAAAAAAATAGAGTAGCCAATAAGATACGACTATGATAGGGAGCCGCTAAACCATTACTTCCTAGCGACTTCATGTGTACAATTTAAAATGACGGCATATCCAAGAGTTTGCTAAACTAGTTTGCCATCCTTGGATTTTTGCAAAAAAAAAAACTTGGCTCCAACGAGAAGAGGTAGTTCTTGGACGGCCCATCAGTCGTACACGGGAACATAACCGACGCGAAGAGGTAAAGGAAGGGTGGAAATATAATTTTGTTTCACTCTTAGGGCTCCCGATGCAAGTTTACTAGAGTGGGAAGTTTGTAGATCCGGGATTGGTTTAGTTAGTGGAAAATGAAATGCGCTTTTGGGATTAGATTCGGCGTTTACGCTAAGAAGATGTGCCTTCAAACAACGCTAGATCCTGCTATGCTTCTTGGGACTCCTCATCCTTTTATAATCTCCAGCGTGGATCTTTGGGTTTGTACCTAGGATCAATCATCGAAAAAAGGATTTTAAGGCGACAAAATTATTGAGCAATGTTGTACAAGCTAGATAGCAAGCCATTCAAAAAAAAACCCTTCAAAAAAAGGAAGGATAATGCACTTTACAATCTAGATTTGGTGCTTACCCAAGAAGATATGCTTCCGCGACGGACCCCAGATCTGCAACCACCAAAAAGAAAAGAAGATGTGCTTCCCCGACGGACCCGGACCCCGGAACGCAACCACCAAAAAGAAAAAAAAAAACTGTATTTGCTTTGTTTCTAGAACCACATGAAAACCATATCTAGCTGCATGGATGTGATAAAGAGGTGCACCTGCAGATGGATGGAGAAGGCGAGGCGGTCCCCTCGCGGTCGGACCGCTCTCTACTCTTCTTTGCTTGAGATGAGTTTGGAAAGTCGGGACGGAGAAGAGGTGAGAAGAGTACTACTAGTACAAAGATAGGTGTAGTATGGGAGAAGGAACAAGGAAGAGACGAGAGAGTGAGAGACCGCGAGAGAAAAACTGCCCATAGTAGCACTATAAAGGAATCCGAGGTGGCAAATCAGAGAGTGTTCGATGCGCAACACCATGGTCCCACTGGTTAATGTAAAAGGGCGATCAGAACTTTGTGTGCTATTTCGAAATTTCAAACATTGTTTGGAGTAATAGGACTATGGGAGAATTAGGAATTTGGCCCTAAAAAAGTTTGTCCTACTCTATCCCAACTACCATCGTTTGGGCCCGCTTGTAATTTTATCTACTATCCATGTGATATCTTGTTTTGAAGAATTAATTGAAACAAATTTAATGGTTTAATCAAAATTTAATGCTCGGTCACACACAGCAAGTACTCCTATCATGCATATCCCCTGATGTGCTCAAGGTCAAGGTAGAGACCGGCACAAGACAAAAATGTTGCTTTTATGTCCTTGGTTTGAACATTAGTTTCAGTTTTCGCTTAAATGTGCATCCACATATTCAAAATCGCATTTGGCACGCCGTGTCCGAAATTCTATTTTCTCGAGAACTTTGGCGTTTGTAATAAAGAAGTTGACAAATTCCACATCTCTTCCTGCCCTTGTAATCTAACAGTACCAGTTTCTTAAGGTGGCTTTGAAGACAAACAAGATATATGTTTTTCAGATCGGTATTTTTAAAATCTCGGCGGTCACCGATAAACAGGAATATCAGGATATATCGGAAATTTATCGGCGATAAAAAAAAACTTCCGGACCAAATTTATAAAAAAATATTTATTTTGTTCAAAAAATCATGTACATCTATTCTATACCATTTTAGATAAAGAAAACAAATGTAATTGCAAAAGTACCAACCGAATGTGTGAAAGCAAGAATAGCACCTTCAAAGACACAAACTTCAAATAATATAGGTGCACTAGTCCACAACATAATTCAAGTCCCAAATATTAGTCCAAATATTACAAAAAAAAAAAGATAGTCTAAAAACATCACCACTAGTCCACAACATAGCGAGAATAAGTAGAGGTCCACAGTTCCAAACATGCATAAAACTAGGATAGTACAGGTCCTAGATATTACAAATTCCACAAAGTAGTGCCAAATATTACATAATATCGATTGCACAATCCAAAATACAACAAGTTGCACATGGCAAAAATGAGTCCATATCGCACGGTACATTCATGTCAAATCACTGCATTTTAGCAAACAATATGTTAGAATTATTACACTAAAAAGGCCAAGTCGACATTTCAAGCTACCATAGTTAGTCAATTGCATGCTAGAAGTGGAAGAAACGCACCTCACCTCTTCACTAGTACAAGTTCTTAATGGGGGACTTTCTTCATCCTTTTCGATCTTGGACGAAGAGGGGAGGAGGTTGGCTGTACATTTGTCGTTGCCTTGCTCTTATGGCCGCCAGCGTGTCACCTCTACTACCGGTGTCATCAACCCGGGTCAACCACAATGCCATTTGCTGAAGCCACACTATTGCCTTTAGCACTAGCCGAAGCACGAGCTCCATCACCCGACCATTGTACTAGTAACAAATTAAAAAGTCATGAATTAGCATAGGGCACCAAATTATCCGTGTCACTCTCAAAGTTTTCAAGTGGAGCGTGGACCAAATTATTCTGCTTTGTAATGAATTAGCATAGGGCCACTAATTGTTTGAAATTCATATTCATTCATATAGCAATAAAAGTACGGATTAAAAACCCCAAGGAGAAGTGCCTAGGCAATAAGTTACATGTGGATTATGTAGCGTAAAGCAGTCTTTCTATGTGATGCAAAACAAATTGTAGCGCCTTGGAGCCAAAGCTCCGTTTACATATCCACATATAGCTAAACGGCTAGCCAAAGAATCTGTCAACCATTTTTAATTTTCCCTAAATCAAACTAATTAGATGTCATCACCGTATGCAAGCTAGAAGTGTTGCATCCTTTGATATATATGCAGCAGACTTTTGCATCATCAATCAATATGCTTACGGTAGCATGCATATGTATGTTAGCCATTAAAAGGATCGATAGCATGCAAGACATCTGAATTTGAAGATCCCTACGACTCAATCAATATGCTTACATAGTAGCATCAATATAACACACACACACATCTGAATTTGAGGATCCCTACGACTCTACACACATCCGGAGATTGAGGATGCAAACCTTCGGGATGGTTGGATGCTTAGGCAAGTGGGGAAGAAGGAGCCGCCGGGCGTTGGGCAACCAACGACGTCTGCCGGTTGGAGCTAATGGGCGGGCGGCGCGCCTGCCGAAAGCAACAGGAGGGCACACCACCTCGCGCGCCGCGGGTCGAGTCTTTGGACGGCCGGGCGTCAGCGGGGACGGGCTGGTCCGGTCTTGGCGTCGTCGGCGTGGACGAGGCCGGGCGGGACGAAGCCGCCCGGGCAAGCGTCGCGCGGGGGCGGGGCTGGGGCGGCGCGACGGCGGGCGGGGTGCCGTAGCCAGCGTCGGCGAGGAGAGGGCGCCGTGCGCCGCGTGGAGCGGCGAGGGCCGCCGGACTGCCTATCCGCGTCCGTCGCGGCGGCGGCGGCACGTGCTCTGTGCTCTCTCTTTTTTTATAGAAGGTGGCGGCTGGTTGGGAGTGAATGAGTGAGCTTCTAGGGTTAGGGGGGCTTTTATTTGGTGGCAACAATGTTGGCGGAGGCTTCTATAATATTTGGGCCCCCAAATTTTGGCGCCTGGGTTTCAAAATTCTGAAATTTTTTAGGCGGTAGAGCAATATACCGGGACCCTAGCAAGAGACGCGATATTTCAAAGTACGAAATTTCGGCCCGAAATTTTTTAGATGCTTCACCCTTTTTGACCTTCAAAGATACCTGCAAATGAAGCAAAAAAAAATGTTTGGAGCTGAACACCACCAAAAACGTAGTGACAACGATTGCACAATTTGACTAAATAAACTTTCATTCGCACATAGTCGGATTACACATAAACAAATTCAATTCATAAATATCAACAAATATCACCTACATTTGAGCGTGTTAAAAAATCTCTTCAAGCAATATAAGCTAGAAACTAAATGTGGAATGTATGGTACATATAAATTTTTGATCCAAATGTTAGTTACCTTCACATAGAGCTTTTGGAGGGCGGGAAACATTTGTAAGACTAACAACATCATTAATGTCGAGATGGCATGCACACAACCAAAACTTTAATAGTTCCCATCGAGAGATGACATTGCCGAGCGCAACTCCGCCCGTGCCGCCATATGGTCGCCGGGCGAAGCATCTCATCGCTAACCCTCGCGAGCTCTCATCTAAATTTCTAATAATTATATTACAGCTCAACACAGGGGAAACAAACACATGTTGCAAATTAAAGCGTAACCGATGTTTACACAACAATATGACAACAAAAACCAAATAAAGCTAGTTTAGGGACATCTTGCACATCCTAATGAAGGCGTATGCCGCTAAGCCGCTCAATTTGAACGGCAAGAGTATGAACTCAAAAACGGAGGCGCAAGGAACCGGAGCAAAGCGGACGACGACGCGCTCCCTCGCCCTCGTGGGGTCATGCATTCTTCTCGCCGCATTACGACGTGTTTGTCGTCGACACGCAGCTCTACACCCGTCGAAGGGTAGGGACACGAATCAAGGTTGGGTTGAGGGACACAACCGCGTTGAGGTCCGGCCTGGGCCAAAATACGGGCTTTCGGCGGAGATGGTTCGCCCGCCGTCCGTCGGGTTGCCGCCGTGATTCCATGGAGCAGCGCCAGCGCTTTGATCCGTGGGGTTCCACCGCATAACAAAGATCGCCAAGAAGTAAGCGCGACGGAGTCCCTAGCATCAGCGGCTCTCCGAGGAACTCGACGCAGGATCCCACGGGCGCCGCCCGTCATCTTCACCATCCTAAGTAGCATATGGCCTTCGGATGCTTGGCCTTGAGGAAGTGCGGGCCGCCAGCGGCCCCGGGAACTCTTTGTTTCGGCCCGAGGGCGAGCGCGGCGAATGGCGGTGGGCGACCACGGCGGATCGCCTCCCTTGGTGTCGGTGTCTTGCGAGAACTGCCGCGAACTGACAAAGCTCCATGTACATTGCACGCCGGCAACTTGTTCCCTTTGGAGGCGGCTTTGGAGGATCTCTGCTCGGCCGGGGTCCTCGGCGACTACAACGGCAAAGCGCGTCGTCCGCGGCATCTGCCGCCATCGTAACTTCTTCTTCTTCGCCGACTTGGGAGGGCGAGGGGCGGAGAAGTGGCGTGATGCAGTGTGTTGTGGGGATAATAACGAGGAGTGGAAAGCAGAGTGGAAGGGTGAACTAGTAGTGAAGACGGTGCGGATGGGGTTAGACACAGACATGATGGACCCGGGGCACCTATTTTATATTTCACCGCACTTGGGTGTTGGTTACCGCTTAAAGGACACAAACCGTCTCCACTCCTTCAAGATCTACCACGGCGGACAATAATGGTAAGCGCCCGGTTGTGGAGTCCAACGAGGACAACTCTTCCCGTCCTCGAGAATACTAGCATCAAGGAGGAGAATGTATTATGACTTACTATTTAGATTGTGTGAACGATGAACCGCCGGTGTTCTCAGGTCATTTGCTGTTTGGGTATAGTATATGTTGGTGTTCGTCTCTTTCTTTATATATATATTATATATATATATAATGTCCTAATCTACCTTTATGGAATATTGTAAATATTATGTTTGCCTATATGCTTCAATGTTGATGCAATTTGATTTCTTATCATAAGTGTTCATCCGCATGCATGAGATGAATGATAGTCATATGCATGTTTTTAGCGTAAAAAATCGTACCATCGATGGTTATTTTTGTCACCGATGTGACTATTACTTTTTTTTATTTTGGTTTCATTGGTCATATGTATGGTTTCAAAGGGTAGACCTATTCGAATCTGCATTTTATTGTTTTCGTACTCCCAAGAGTAGTTACTCCCGCCTCAATAAAACCACGTTGCACATGTGTTTATACTTGTTTATCGGCTTTGATGAGATACCGGGTGGGACGCCGTCCCCCAGTGTCGTGTTTTTGTTTATCGTTTGAGTATGTTCGGATACTCATATTAACGCTGAGCCTAGATTTTACTACGCGAAAAATTTTTGAAGGAACCCATATTTTTTCATATATACAAATATATCACTACTGCTGTATATAAACAAAGTATATCCACATATTCTACGTATCCACCTACCCTAGATAGTCTAGTATGATCATATACTTAATCCCCATACACTCAAAGACCTCACCATGATATCCAAAGGGCGTGCCCTACTTGTTTTGAACTAACTAAAAAATGTTATAACTCACAAACCAAAAAAAAATCAAATTAAATTCTGATTATACCATTGAATTCCTTTTAATAAATCCCCGCAAAACAAGACCTCATATGGATATATTTCGATAAAATTATAGTTGGCCCCACTGATGATAGTTGGTAGTATAGATTAAATTAAAAAAAAAAGAGAATGGTAAAAGGGACAAACTCCATGAGACGGATGGTCAAACATGAAGTTCAAAAGTTAAAAGCGACAAACCCCATGAGACGGAGGGAGTAGTGATATTCTAACTCATCTCGGACACAAATAAAAACTAAATAAATATAGCTAGTTTTGGGGACGGACACATCTCGGCTTTGAAGGCGTGCCTGCCGCGACATCCAATTCCAAATGTAAGGAACTAGATTACGAACTCAAGATCGATGCGGCACCGAAGCGCTGCAAAGATGAGATGGCGGTTCCTCCGCCCTGGTAGCGGTGGGCGCGACGCTTGCATCCTTCAGGCCATGCACCGGATGTGGGGATCGACGACGACGCTACCGCTCCGCCAGACCGTCGGGATCAACCAAGGTTGGGTTGCGGCGCGACCTCGATGAGGTCCTCCTAGGCCCAATAACGCCGCTCGACAGATTATGGTTCGCCCAATCGCGGGGCTCGGGCCACCGCTGATTCCATGGGCGGCCACCGGGCTTGGTCGCGGGGTTCCACGTACAGCAAACATCGCGGTAAGCCCGCGGAAGTCGCGGCATTGGCGGCTCTCCTGGAGGGCCCCGGCCTTGGGATCCCACGGGGCCGTCGTCATCCTCACCATCCCCTCGTAGCATATGGCCTCAGGATGATTGGCCTCGGCGAAGCGCCCGGGCCCGAGCTCGGAAACTTTGTGTATTGCGGCCGCGGTTGCGAATCGACGGGCGACGAAGTTGGATCGCCTCCTCGATTGTGGGTGGTGCTCGCGGAACTTGCGGAGACGCAGTGAAGAAAGGTGTGCGTTCCTTCTAGAAGTTTCTTGTCCTCCTACATGATGCGTATTTGGAGGATCTATTTGCCGGCGGTTCCTCCGGCGGCTCGCGGCCCGAGGCTGCGTCGTCCGCGGCATGCGCGCCATCGTCTAGCGGTGTTCTTGACCTCTTGCCCTTCATCTTCCTCGCTCGCCCTCCTTGCCCTCGCAGATGCAGGTAAGCGGGCCTCTTGCCCTTTCGCCTGCCGACACGAGGGAAAGCCAGGCGCACGCCACCTTGACCCCCAGAAGCAATAATGAACCGCCGTGGCGCCTTGGAGTCCCAATAAAAGTAAGGATGTTTGGTCAAGCGGTTCGGGAATATAAAAATCATCATCAAAATACCTCGTTGTTGGCGGCACGTGTTCTTGTAGAAGCCGCGAGCTTCCACCACCACGGCTCCTTAACTACGACTGGCGTGTATAGGGCCTTGGTGTACATGCGAATCCTTGCATGCGAATCCTTTCGCGTAATCCTACACCTCGCTGTAGGATAGGGCCCATGTCACGGCCTTGCATGCGAATCCCGCTGCGTATGGCTCGCTATAGGATAGGGCCCACGCCCCGCCATTGTCGTTCCATCCAATCCTTGGTGTGCGGGCCGTGCTCCCCAGGTTGCGTGCCATCGCAGACTGCGACGCGGTCTTTCGAGCAGGCAACCGGTAGGGAAGACGACAACACGCAAGGACGCCTACTACTCCTAGGCTTCTTTTTTCGCTTATTTCAGCTTATTCTCTCTCACGTATACTATTAAATCAGCCGAACCGCTCAAACTATATTTCGAGGCGCCTAAAAAATTTGAATAAGACGGCGGTCAAAATTTTTTGCGCCGGGTAATGCGGAACCTACGCCACCCAACAGAACCAGCTCAAGTTCGCCAGAATCCAGGCCTTCCCGTGTGGTGTACTACGCCCACGTGGCTGAAATCGGATGAGCAGCGAGGGGCACACGAGAGAGTGCGGAGACGAAGGTGCATGCGCCCGGGCGGGGCCCACTATGTAAACTATCGTACCTTAAAAACTAGATTACACCATTGAATTCGTTTCAATTAATCCTTCAAAACTAGATCTCGATGAATATAGTATATTTAGATAAAATTATAAGTAGGCCCCTTGATTGTAGTTGGTCTAGAGTAGAGATAAAGAAGGGAATCTTGATGACTAGGATGTACTACATACTACTCCGTATAGAAGTAGTAAATAGAGAAACACGAGTGCGGATAGCCCGCATCGCTTTATCTTCTTCGTCTCGCCGCCCTCTCGTTTTCCACGCCCTCGCCACCGACCACCACCCCCCAGGCCCTAGCGAGCTCCGGCCAACCCTAGCGCCCGCTAGCTGCCACCCGCTTCCCCATAGAGAATCACATATCACAGAGCTTTCTATAGGAAGAACAACCGACGGAGGGGAGGGGAGGAGGAAGAGAGGAGAAGGACATCCAAACAAAGACAAATTTGGAAAAATATAACACATTGCATGATTACGACTAATAAAATATCTCGGTTTTCATGCATACTCCTACTCGGGATCTTTTCAACATAAACCATGCATATGATCGATCAAATTAACCCTGCTCGATCGAGAACATCAACCATCACGCGGCGCACAAAAAGCTATCCAATTCGGTTTGTTTGATCGACAACACCATCCGAGAAAGAGGAGGTAGCAATAGATCGGTGCCGCCTAGCACTACAAATAGAAAGTTTGATTGTGTGAAGATCACAAACCCGGAGACAACGTGAATGATATCCGTGCTCGCCGTTGATATCTACCTACAAAAAGATTGATGGACCGAAGAACCTCATACACTCGCCGTGGATCCTACACTCCTCGCCGCAGTAACACTGAGCACACCACACCACCCGAGACGCGAGGGACGGCCGCACCGTTTTGGCCGGGTTGCGACCGATGCCCGTCATGGCGAGGCACCATTTGGGCTATAGGATGGGATGTACGCCACTCTTCTAGTATATGCTCCGCCAAGTCGCCCAACCTAAAAACTCCATGCATGTCGGCGGGCCGAAAGTACAATTTGATGCTCTTCCACGTCCCAGCCGTCGCGGGTTGTCCTTCGATATCCCGCAACACCGCCGCATAGTCGCCGCCCGCATGCACGCCGTGTTAGCCCCCAGAGGCACAAGAGGCAAGAACATAGTCGGCGGCTTCATGCCTCCTTAACGCGCAAACCGGCCGCAGCATCGTGGGTGACGGGTTTCTTTGGTGCGGCGGCCTTCGACGATGACGCATACATGCCGGCTCCCGAGCACGCCTGCGGGTTCTTAGACGGCGGAGGGTTTGGTGCAAAGACTCTCGCGATACTTGAGCGAGTAGTACGGCGGCATGACGACCCACCAGTGCAGCACCAGGTCTGGTCGGATGCCCGTCCCCACGAGGGGTCGCCCAGCACGGCGCTCATCTGCGAACATGTGGCCCGCAGATTGGCGGGGCCCCATGGGATTCGCGGCGATCCTGGCGACTAATCGCAATCTCGCAAGCATGTCACGCGGAGGGTTTTCCATGGCGCGACGCGGCGACGCGGCGGGGGCTTTTGGTGGAAGCTCTCGGCGCCCTCTAGCTATGGTTTGTGCAATTGTGCGGCGAAGAATGGTCGCCGCCACCGAGGCGTGAGTCGTGAGCGGTGTTGGGCGCCGCTTGGTCACAGCAATAATAACGCGGGTGCGCTGGTGCGGGGACGTAATGAGCGGGCCCTGGTGCACTATCCCAAATGCTCGTCTCAGAAGATACGGAGTAGTACCTACTACAAAATGTTTTCAAACCTGCTATTTTTTTCGTCCACAAATAAAAGTCCGTGTTTGACTTCTACAATCCTTGTTTGACCATTCGTCTTATTCAAAATGTTTTAAAAATTTAGATATTTTGTTATGATTTATTTTATCGTTAGAGATACTTTTATAATCATTTTTTTATTATTTGCATAAAAAATTAAATAAAACGAATGGTCAAACAGGGATTGTAAAAGTCAAAAATGGACTTTTATTTGTGGGACGGAGAGTGTATATGTTTTCCATGACAAGATGATCTTGAATCAAAAGGTTGTAAACTACAAAGTTTCATAATTGAGAACTACAATCGGTATGTTGGTGGTTTGTCTATCCGACGTCACTTAAAACATTTAAATTTCATTTATTTATTTATTTTTTGAATTTGAGACCTAGTTTTCCATTACAAGATAATGTCAAATCAAAAAAGTTCTAAACTAGAGAGTTTTGTAACTTAGCAAGATCTACAATTCTTATTTTAGTTTTCCCCATCCAACATAGTGCTAGTGACATTGTTCACAAATCTTAGAAATCTCTTTCATAGTTTCATAAACGCCGAGACATGTGTAACTCGCGGAACAATGTTACCATGACGTCGTCGGATCAAGAAATGACCCATGAAGTTTGCAATGGAATGAGCGGACGGCTTTTTTTTTTCAGACGTACTATCCCAATGGTAATCAGAAGATTTCTTCCGTTAAAATCACTAGGTGCTCCAAAATTGATGTTTGGAGTTGTGATTTTTGAAATTTAAAATTGAAATGTTATCGATGAAACATGACAAGAGTAATAGAAGTAAGAATACAATCGCCTCGATAGAGCATGATTTGACAAAAATTTAGAAAGAAAAACCATCATTTTTGGAGTTACTATGATGGAGAAAGACTAGTTACAAGTTTTTGACCACAAGATATTGTCAAATCAAAAAGTTTGAACGTAGAGAGTTTCATAACTTAGTGAGATCTACAATTAATTCTCAATTTGGTTGTTTCCACATCCGACATCATGCTAGTGATTGTTCACGAATCTTATACATCTGTCTCATTCATGAGACGAGAATCATAAATTTAACACCATCGCAAACATGAATATACACCATTGTCACTCTGTCACTCATCATTTCAAATTTGCAATCAAAAAACATCCACGCTAAAAGACATGATTTAGAGAAATACAACACAACATAGATAATTAGATATTAATCACAAACACCATATCCCCCACACAAAATATAACATGTGGATTACAACAAATTAAAACATCTCACCAAAGTGTTCATCAATGCATGCTACTCGAGAGGATCAATCGAACATTGGTGGTTTGGCTATCCGAGGTCACTTTAAAAACATTTAAATTTTAATTTTCATTTTTTTTTGAAATTGGGACCTCTAGTTTCCCTTTACAAGACAAATGCCAAATCAAAAAGTTTTAAACTAGAGACTTTCATATCTTATTAGCAAGATCTTCCCCGTATACTAGTTACATTGTTCACTAATCTTATACATCTCGCCCGTAGTTTCATCAACTATATGAGACATGTGTAAATCTTGTGAATTGATAAAATTTTACAATAGTCGTAGCTGTGTAATAGCATGATAGAGAATGATTTTACAACATTTTAGAAAGAAAAAACATCAATTTTAGAATTACTATGAGAGAGAACGAAATTGATACAATCTTATACAACTTTTTGAATAAGACGGATGGTCAAACACGATGTCTAAAAAGTCAAAAATGTCATTCTTTTTTGGGACGGAGGGTAGTTTCCAAAAAATATTTGCCTTATGTGCATGTTGGTTGTGTGTGCCCCGGATTCTAGAACCAACGGAAATTACCGCTTAAATACGGGAATCTTCGGAAACGATCGGAAAGAGGGCAAAACTGTTTCCACTTTCATTTCCATTTATTTTACCATTATCATTTTCATTTTTTCGCGGTTACCACTTCCGTTTCCGTTTAGGCAACAATCGAAAAAACTCGAGAACCACTACGGAAAATCGGAAACTACCATTTTTTTTTTTTTTGAGAGAAATATGTATTCATACGCACTTTTGAGAATTCTATCATTTTCGTTTTTCCTCACAAAGTAATCATTTCACTCTTCACCCGCCTCCTCAGAGTTTTTTCATGCCGACAGAAGGTCCCACCACGCGCCTTCCCGGATGAAATTTGAGATCGACCGCGACCGGTATCTATCGGGAGGTTTCCTCCGAGGGAGTACCGGTTTGCGAGAAAATCTGCCGCTGACCGCCTACCGGGAGCCAATCGTATGCTCCCCAGAACTCCCCTCGTTCTCGGAAGTTCAGCGTCGTAGCGGAGCCTCCGCGATGCGACACGGGGCCCGCGTGGTTCGCCTCGCCGCTACGTATGAAGTTTTACGCGTGAGGGAGGGAAGGGAGGGAAGGTGAGAGAAAGGCGGGCCCCACTACTTTATGTGACTTTAAAATGTTATAACTCACAAATGAAAAGGCTAAATTAAAAATCGATTGCATGTTGACTCGGTCACTAACGACACATTTTTAACGTCAACATCCTACCATAAAGGGGGTGAAACTATACATTATCATACTCATATACATTTATAACTCATATATTTCCACTTGTAGTGTCCAAATTATTATTGTGCAGATTTATATAAGAAACAAGTGGAAAATATACCAAAAGGCGCCTCCCCTCGAAAGCGCATTCTCAAGAACATCAAGCCCAAGGGAGAAATGGACCAAACACGCGAGAACCGGGCCGAGCAAACGCCGCCATACAACTTTTCGTGCCTAAAGACGCCCCACTGCAGAGCCCGGCCCGAGCGGGGCCCAGCAGGGTGCGCGCAAGACCACTGTGCGGCCGCATTCCTCTCTCGAGGAGGCTCGGGCCCAGCCTTTGGGGAGGCGGTTCGTTACCTTCCAAAGCGGGCGTTTGCCGACGTTGGTTGGTCGGTTTGGTAGTTTTGGAAGGTGTTCCTGTGTCGGTTTTGGCTCCTTCCATATGGGGAGGGACATTTTCCAATGAGCCCCTCTCCTCTACCTATAAAAGGAGGCCATCTCCCACCATTGTAACACACACCATTTGGAGCCTCCTCACTTTCCACTCCTCTTCTCCTCTCCTCTCTACTCCTCCACTTCTCTAGTTCTTTTAGTCTTTAGTAGTATTTGGAGCAAGGCTAAGCTTCATTGGAGAGCTTGTACTTGGGAGAAGGAATATTCGGTATGAATACATTTATGGTTTATCCTCAAGTCTTGATCTCATATGCTTGTGCAATAGAGCTAGAGTATTTACATGTTATATTCTTGACATGTTGTTCTCATACACGATCATGATAGAAGAACTAGACTATAGTTCCTATGTCGTCGGTTAGTCGTATAGAACTTAGGGCCTAACCATTCATGCCATGTATTTGAGTAGAGAGAGAGTTGTCTTTGAGGTGGCGGTTTGTTGTGGCTTTCGCCCGGGTCCATATCTTAGCCCGGCCCATCCGTAGGGGTGGGGGGTCTATGTGGGATATGGGTTGTACCTTAACACGTGGGCATGGTGTGGTGGGGTAAGCGGGACCTTCGAATATGAGTGCATGCCACGGTTGAGGGGGTAGGCGGTTTGGTCGTGACAAGCCTTGACCGCCCCTTGAAATCCCCCATGTTCGTGTGTGCTTTGTAGGAGTTCGTAGAATGCCTTCTATTGGCGGATGCACCGAGGTCTCCCCGCCCATCTCACTCTCGACCTAAAACTCTAGTCATCTATGTTTGCATGATTATTAACTTGTTCTTTGCACAGCTACTTTAGAATGCCCGCCCACTTAGGAATATTCTTTATTTTTCTTTTTATCCTTGAGGTTGGCCCAAGTGTGTGTCACACTATCTTAAACTATCATGACTTACCCCTCGTATTGAGTATTGGTCAACTGCATAGACATGTTGTCTTGTTCATGCCCTCGCTAGAGTCCTACACCATGCCTTCCTTTGGGAAAATATAAATAACGATACCCCCGAATATCTCCCGTGAAATGCTACAACGGTATTTCCGCGGCGCTTGCGGACTTGTTCTCAGAATGCGCTGTATCGCCACCCGACATCCCATGGCGATGGTAGCCGGAATGTAACAATTCCGGTGAAGTCGTTGTGGGAAGTCAACCTCGCGTGGTTCCAAGTGCTCTTGCCTTTTTGGCACTTGCGCTTAGGAAACGCAACATTGCACCATTAAATTCAGATCAATAAATCCTTCAAAACTAGATATCACATGAATATATTTAGATATCGTTATAAGTGGGTCCCATCGAGAGTAGTTTTTTTGAGTAATTCCCACTGAGAGTAGCTGGTATAGAGTAGAGATACAGTATAAAGAAGAGATGAGTGCGGGCAAAAGTACTGTAAAAGAGAGAATCTTGATGACTAGGATACATAGAGGAAGTAAATAGAGAAACATGAGTGCGGAGATCTTTACCTTGTGCCCGCCCATTTCAAAAATTTGCGCGCCCAAAGATTCACAAAACGTAAAACCCTATCCCTCCTCTCCTCAAGCGATTCATTTCACTCCTCATCCGCATCCTCACAGGCGATTCTAGGGTATACAACCGCGCGCCGCCAGCCGTTGACAACCACCACCGCCAAGATCCAACCACCGCCCTCGCCATTCTCGGGTTTCAAGCCGACCACAAGATCCGCGAAAGTGACCACCGCCCAACCCACCTCCGATCCATCCGCAACACGATCCGCCAGGGATAATCAAGCACGGGCCACGACGAGGCCGCCCTCCCCACCGTCCGCAACTCGGTCCACCGTGGTACGAGGCACCATCTCTAGGGGAGACCGCAGGTAGGTCCAAAACCCACCTTCTACGCCCGGCTTCATCCTCCACCCAAGCGAAGGGAGCACCTTCGTCATCTCCAACAAATACCTGGCCTCCTCCTCGATCTCCTAGCCTACATTTTGTTGGATCTTGAACTACACTTTGTTTATTCCTCTATTTCAACTATATTTTTTTTGTTCTCTGCCTCTTTGGTTTGTTTAGTCCTCATAGACGCCTATTACATAATTTATCTGGCGTAACTATCCTAAGATGGATATACCGAAGTTGTACATACTCAACCCGACACCGATCGCTACAATGTTGTTATCTAGTATTTTTGTCGTAGGAAATCGCAATCCACGCCGTGATATTTTCTTGATAGATGATTATGCGTGCTCAAGAAACATGACAGATTATCTATAATACTATCTTTGTCTTAAAAAAATTGCCTATTACATGAATGGTTCTTGAACTACGTGCACTTGTAGATACTTGAACTTGACACCGACCGCTACTATAATGTAGTTATCACGCGGTGTTTTTGTCGTCATAGGAAACCGCAAATATCGCCGCTTAATTTTCTTTATACATGAATATACGTGATCGAGAACAATGACCGCTTCTGGAGAGTACTTAAACTATCTTGTCTTACATTTAATGTCCTTGTTAAAATAATGAGCTTACTAAAGTACAGTTTGATTATATTTCTCTATTCTGAACTACATTTTTTTTATTTTTACGCCTCGGTGGTTTGTGTAGTCCTCATAGACCGCCTATTACAAAATTGAATGTATAATATTAGGCTCGCTTAATTTTCGCGCATGAAATTTTCAAATCTGTTCAAAGCGATGAAGCTACTTGATGATTTCCATCCAACGTGAGCATCAACGCATCATCGTGGATAGATAGAGAGCATGCAGTGTCGGCTGAATTTTTGAGTTGCCTATACATGAGGAAAGGTGATAATTTTGTCCTCGGATGGATACATGGAGTTGTAGATCTTGAACAATACACTGATTTGCTACTATAATGTTATTATCCGTGTGTTTTTGCTACTATAATGTTATTATACGCGGTGTTTTTGTCATAGGAAACTGCAACTCACGCCGCTTGTTCTCTTCATAGATGAATATGCGTGCTCAAGAAACACGATCGCTCAGAGTACAACTATCTTACAAAAATGATCCTATTAAACCAACCAACATTTGCTAAACTACGAGTTTATTTATATTCCTCTATTTCTAAACTACATTTTTTTTTTTTCTTGCCTCTTTGGTTTGTTTAGTCCTCATATACCGCCTATTACGTAATTGAACTGTACAATTTTATCCTCGATGGATATGTCGAGTTGTAGATCTTGAACCCGACACGAGTGCTACTATAATGTTGTTATCTGTGGTGTTTTTCGTCATAGGAAACCGCAAATACTGCTCCTTATTTTCTTTATACATGAATATACGTGCTCAAGAACAATGATCCGCCTGTAGAGTTCTTCAACTATCTTGTCTTACAGGAATGTCCTTATTAAAACAATCTGAGTTACTAAAGTACAGTTTGATTATATATTCCTCTATTCTCGAACTACATTTTTTTTTTTTTTACGCCTCGGTGGTTTGTGTAGTCCTCATAGACGCCTATTACGTAATTGAACTGTATAATATTAGGCCCCGCTAATTTTCAGCGATCAAATTTTCAAATCTGTTCAGCGACAAAGCTACTTGAGTGATTTCCATCCAACAACAGCAACAACACATCATCAGGGCGGGAAGAAACAGAGCACGCAGTGTAGCCTAAATTTTTCGGGTCACCTATTAAATGAGGTGCCTTGGGATAGTTGATTATGCCGCACTCTCCAAAGGTTAGGCGAAGGAGGACACGTGTGAATTGGCCGCCCAAGGAATCCGTAATCCTTGGGACAAATATCCACGTAACCTTCTTTGTTGATATTTACTTAGCGTTGTCACTAGAAGTAGATCTTAGAACCTATCTCGGCAACACGACCAGCAATATGTAAGGGTATATCTTATTGCTATTGGGGATTCGCAGTTTACGTAAAATACCGTTGTAGCACTTCACCCGGGGAGTATTCCAAGGTATCGTTTATTTATATTTAGCCCAAAGGGAAACAATAGCTAGGAAATTAATAAAGGAATGATCTGTTTGTCTACTATAACTTTAATTCAATTAGCGTGCGGGGAATAATGGAAATTTATAGGAAGGGATGATGATGTCACAAGACAAAAGCAGCTCTAATTGATAAGTGAGGTAAATCTTTGTGGGGAGGTAGGAAAAAGTATAGGATTCTTGTATAACTTTACTCTACTTTTTATGAATCTAGTCTAATCAAATGTGGTGTTCACACAAGTTTGGGGTTCACACGCATCGTATGCTAGGCAATTAGGTAAGCAATGGTGAAAAGAAACACCACCCGACCCTCGCTACTATGTTATGAAGCCTTATCTTTTTGAGAACTTGCCTATAAACACGTGGTGGCTAGTACGTTGGTGTCGTAGTACTCATGCGGAGCTATCTTTTTCGTGGGACTTGCTACTTCGTCATCTTTCTTGGGAAGTTCTTCTTTCTCCGTGTTTTCCTCCCTTGCCTTGGTCGTGGCCTTTCTGTTGCCATGGGGATATGGCGGATCTCGAGTGGTCTTACCCCCTCTCGTAGTTACCGCATTAATATTTGCAACACTCTCAAGACTCTTACCATGTTGAGGAACAAAGGGTTTCAACCGAGCTAACTGATTTTCTATCATTTTATTGAAACTTAGTTGATCCGTAATGGAGGCAAGAAGACTATCCATATTTTCATGTAATTTTTCAATTATTTTAGTATTAGCAAGTAATTTGTTACTCATATTTTCATTAATTTTTACTTGTTTCAAAGCTAACTCTTTTAACGAAGGCTGATTGTTGAAAGTATTCAAATTGTTACCTCCGTTACCTTGGTTGAGGGGCGTGAAGTATTTGTTGGATTAGGCGCTCATATTCGTTGATGAAACTCACTTCCTCCTTATTCCCAAGGTTTTGTTGGATCGAGTTCTTGAGGTGGTTGAGTTACCTCTTCCATTAAGAGATCCATCTTTCTTTGAGAGTTCTTCTACTTCCTTTGTTGTGTTAGTGACTCTCTTTTTGATCGGTGACTGTTCCTCAATCCATCCTTGGTTAGCTACCATCTTCTCAATGAGATCTTTGGCATCCTTGACCTTGAGTGAAAAGAAAGCTCCTCCAGCAGAAACATCGAGGTGGCTTCGGGTTATGTTTGTTAACCCGTGATAGAACCCCTTGAATTATCAACCATTCTTCTATTCCATGATGAGGGCAGTCCCGAATGTATTCTTGGAGACGTTCCCATGCCGGGGGAAGAGTCTCGCCGATGGTCTGTTGTTGAAAGCTTGAGATTCTTCCTCGAAGAGCATTGGTTCTACCAATCGGGAAGAATTTCTTGAGGAATGCATTTGCACACTTGTCCCATGTGCCAATATCTTCACGGTGGGCATAGAACCATTGCTTTGCCTTCCCAGTAAGGAGAACGGGAACAGACGCACGGATGCTTTCTACCGTTACTTCTTTGATTGACGGGGGTGTCACTCACTTCTAGGAAGTGTTGAAGGTGTGCATTGGCGCCCTCACCGGGCTTTCCATAGAATGGGTTTGCTTGCACCAAATTGATAAGTGCCGGCTTGAGTTCAAAGGAGGCATCCCCAAGTTGACGCGGTGGTCCCGTGGCTATGTTAGTAGCCGATGGGGCAAAGATAGTCGGAGATGGTCTTCTCGAGCCATGGCTTCCTTAACAATGGGTGTGTTAATTCCTTCCTTGAACGGGTCCGATTCGAGATGAACCTTTGAGGAGGAACTAGACGGCGTCTAGTATTTCTCAAGAGTTTCTCCGGATTTTCGAAATGAAATTGCTCGGTAGTTGAAACCGCTCATGCAATGCCCGTCTTCACAATAAAGTGGAAACAAAGCAAGGATAAACCCTACAACTAATTGGTGACTAGATTGATGGTAGATTCGGATCAAGTTTATCAAAAGTCCTAGGCGTATGCTTTCCGCAAGAACGGCGCCCGAAATGCTTGTTGATATTTACTTAGCGTTGTCACTACAAGTAGATCTTAGAACCTATCTCAAAGAACACGACCAGCAATATGTAAGGGTATATCTTATTGCTATTGGGGATTCCGCAAGTTTAATTTAAAATACCGTTGTAGCACTTCACCCGGAGTATTCCAAGGTATCGTTATTTATATTTAGCCCAAGGGAAACAATAGCTAGGAAATTAATAAAGGAATGATCCGTTTGTCTACTATAACTTTAATTCAATTAGCGTGAGGGGAATAATGGAAATTTATAGGAAGGGATGATGATGTCACAAGACAAAAGCAGCTCTAATTGATAAGTGAGGTAAATCTTTGTGGGGAGGTAGGAAAAAGTATAGGATTCTTGTATAACTTTACTCTACTTTTATGAATCTAGTCTAATCAAATGTGGTGTTCACACAAGTTTGGGGTTCACACGATTGTATGCTAGGCAAGAGGTAAGCAATGGTGAAAAGAAACACCACCGACCCCTGCTACTATGTTATCAAGCCTTATCTTTTGAGAACTTGCCTATAAACACGTGGTGGCTTACACAAAGACCGTAAGGGCTGTCACTTCCTTATCTTGGCTACCACAATCCATCCGTGCGACAAAGCGATAACCACAGGTAAGATTGAGTCTAAGCACCACGCTTATACTTCCTCTTACTACTCTAGTTGTGTGCACGAAGATCAACTAAAGCACCTCTTGCGAGACAATGATCACACACGCGCTAGGGTCCAATATGAACCAAGACTGAACCGCAACTTAAATGCACCACTATGGAAGACTATATCATAACACTATAGACTAGAGAACTAGACTAAAGTCGTACTAAGTTAATAAACTAAAGTAAAGGAGAGCAAGGTTTATATATGCATAAATGAATAAAGTCTTACAAGAGAAAAGATACAAGACTGCATCGGAAACTCTAGAAGACCGGCTCGAATCCCGAAGCGGCGCTCACTACTCAACTCTTCTCTCCCACACTAGAAATACCTACACTACTAATACAAGTGGAACTAAACTACTTGAAGCTTGCAACCATCATGAATGGAGAGGGGGTGTGGCCCTCTATTTATAGTGGAGGTTGAGTAGGGGCTACTCAATCGCCATGTCATCGATCCGCGTGATCCCACCTCGTAGCCCTTGGATAAACCGCCTTTTAGAATCAACGGATGGATAAAATAATCACGTGGACAATGTGGTAGGCGTGGGGGACGTCGGTGGCCAAATGGGCCATGGTCGGCCGACCATGGTCCATGACGTGTGGGCCATCCTCGTGTGCCGGAGATCTTGGCCCCACCGCCGGTTTTGTGTGTCTTGAGTGCGTAACTTGTCGTGTCATCCGTTTTGTACCCACACGATCCGGGGACGTCTTAGCCGACCAATCGGGTGCCTTCTCTTGGTTTCCCATGGATTAGTGACGTGGCAAGTCACGTGGGAAGGGTTTGGGCCAATGGTCAATGGTCGCCGATGCTTGCCCATTGGGCCTTGACCTTCCCGACCCTCTTCTAGAAGCTGTCCCCACATGTCGGGATGTCTTGTGACGAAATGTTGATGGTCGGCCGATGCTGGTCTTGTGGCCAAATGTCTTCAAATTTTGTGTAGAGTCATCCTAGAACATGGAGATCATGATGGTGATGGTATTTTGCCCAATTTCCATACTTGGGTCACCGGGACCGGATGGCGACTCTACGTGTTGTTCTCCGCCGATTTTCAAATTCAATTCACATCAGTAAAAAAATAATGACATCTACAAGTGGAACTAGGTTATTGGATAAAATATGTTCATGAAATGTTGTTCTTCCTTTCAAAATGGGATATTGACGGTGTTTTTATGGTGTAAATTAAGGGTGTTTTCACCGTCAACAAAATCCCCTTAAGCTTGCCTTTTACTCGTCCCCGAGTAAAAAGATTTTATTTGGTTTTGGTGGATCGGGAGTTGCTACAATGCCGATATAATTTCAAGTGTACCATGCTTATGTCTAAATATTCTCCCTTTGTTTAAATAAGTTGGCATATTTAATTTTCCTCCCTCAATCATGTGGGGCTTTTAACTTTTTCCATGTTCTTCAGCGGTTGCAAGATAGAACGGGTTGCTACAGAGACACTACACATTCATTCTTTTGATTAACCATCTATCCAGGGATTAGTGTTAGTATGGGCTCTTTTTTTTTTTTTTTTTTTTTTTTTGAGAGGTGGGCTCTTTCGCCCTCGGACTTGTGTCCATTATTTCCTCTCTATTTCTCTAGAGATGTGGGCTCTTCTCGCCCTCGGACTTGTGTCCATTTTTCATCTCTTTTTTTTTATTATATATATATATATATACATATGTGTATATATATAGCCCATATCTCTTATTATATTATTTGAAATTTCCCCGGATGTCAAGTTTCTCTAAGAATGAATTTATAGCGAGAATCTCTTTTGCACCATATCATGTCTAGCAACAACTTTGGAAACAGGATCGTGTATTTGCAACCCACAATATTTAGGATGAGATATGTTTTAGCCAACAAACTTAAACATTGGGGAATACTGAAGGCATAAACTAGGTACAAGAGAAATTATAGACAGAGCAACTATTCATCATCTACACAATTTTTTTTTTTTTTTTTTTTTTAGGAAATGCATGTAATAAAATTGCGGAAAAAGTAAACTTACCTTAGTGGGGAGGGAACCTCCCCCAAGCTTGCTTTTCTACCGGCCTTCCGGGTGGTGGTGGTGGTGGTGTTGGGTACCCATAGTGTGTGTGCATGTATTGCTGCATGGCCCCTAAAAGTCCGTCCAGATCCCCTCGCATTGTATTCTCAAGAGCATCGTGTCTTACCCGGAGGTTTCCAAACCGGTCGGTGAGCAAGGTCAAATCTCTTCGTATCCCGGCTCACATCTTCCGCTTGTGCAGAGGAAACACGAGCTCTTCGTGGTGCGTGACATATCACTTGAACTTGGAGCCCAACTGGAGGAGGAGGTAGCCATGTCCTCCTCTTCCTCGTTGTCATCCTCATAGCTCAAACCCCTAGAGGTGCCAACATGAGTATCTTGTGCATCTCTTGTCCGGCTCCCCGGTGGTCCTCCTTCCCGCACCAAAACTAGCAAAACTCCTTCTCCCATATGTTGGGTCCAAGTTTAAGAGTAAGGGACATCCGCTATACAAGCGAAGTTCCTCCGACGGGAGAGGAATCTTAAGTGTGTTTCCATAGTAAGTCATGTACATGGTGCCATTTCGTTTTCTACACAAAGATGTGACCTTGCTTGAAAGATTCGTACCCAACTGCACCCTCTCGGTGTTTATGTAACTAATACCGTCTATGTCCAAACACATGGTGTCAGCCTATCCTAGTGATCAAAGAGGTGAATTCAATTGGCCCCAACCTTCCAAAGGCGGATTCCCAATGTTCTACTAGGGCTTTAACAGTGAGATATGAATTTTATGGATCATGGCGTATGAATTCTCATGCACTTTAAGGTCACTAGCCTAGTGTCCGGTCTTGGGAAAAAGGTCATGCCTATCCATTTATGCAAAAGGCGCAAGGTAGGATTATGAAAATGATTAGTCCTAGGTCTTGAGCTATCATGTAAACCGGTTGTTTGATACCAGAAATCATTTTTCTCGAATTCTCTAGTGGCACCTTCTAAATTTAAATTGCAAGTTTCAGCAAATCCTAGTGCACAACTAAGTTGTCCCCATGTGAATTTGTACTCTTGATCGCGCATGCGAAACACAATTTCAGTTTCAGATGTTTTTAATGTGCTTAAAAATTCAAGAGTGAGTTCTTTGCTACCAAGTTCATTTTCAAGTGTCCCCCAACGCCTCCCATCCTATGGCAGAAAATACCGTTTTGAACTCTTCATCCATACCTATTTCTTGGAGAAATAAGGGATCGTATACCTTAGTGTGTTCGAATTGGCGATTCTTTAGCTTGTTGTAGATGTGGAGCTCATCCGGGGTGAAGTGGAGACCGACTCGGGGTGGAATGTTCTCACCGGGGGTGACTCCGATCCTTCGACATTGCTTCATATTCTTTATGTTGATGCTCATTACCTATGAAGGCAAAGGCATCCTCTTCGGGTTGCTCGTAGTCTTGGCCATCGGATGAGATTATCTCCGTGGCGGTTGAGCCGTGCATTGATGTTTCCTCTAAATCGGTCATCCGAATGGTTCTTGAGGAGGCATCACGGGATGGTGCACTCCCCTTGGGAGCTGAATGGTGAGATCGGCTTCCTCGATAATGCTGCTCCTAACTTCTTCTTCGCTGATCTTAACACTTTTTTCATCCCGCAACACTTACAAAAGCACTAATAGGACAAGGATTATGGTAGGGGTTAGTCCAAATAAATATAAATGGACCCGTGGGTGACTTACCTACTTACCATGTGGAGACAACCAAGGTGGTAAAGGAGAAATATTTTTGGGGTTTTCTTAAAACTAATAACAAGAACTAAAATCTTAAGAAATATTTTTGGCTTTTCTTCTTGGGATGGAAAGTAAATAAGAATAAGGGAAAATATTTTTGGTTTTTCTCTTGATGAATATGAGAGCAAGGAGAAAATGGGAGAGAGGGCTTTGGTTGAGTGAATGAGTTGTGTGATGGAGGGGTGAGGAGAATGTGCATGCCTTGCACCCCTATTTATAGTTGGTCGGCACCTCAACTTCTTCCCTCCTTCAAATTTCAAATTTTGGAGTGTGCATGGTGCTTGGTAGAAGTGAGAGGAAGGGAGGCAAGCCCAACACTATGGTCGGCCGACCACCCCCTTTCACCTCCTCCACTCTCTCATGCATGGCACTTCTTCTCATGAGACAAGAAAGTGAAAGAAAGGAGAAGGGATCAAGTGACATGGTCGGCCCGACCATGCACCCTTCCCACCTTTCACTTTTTCAAGCATGACATGAAGCATGGAAGTGAGGGAAAGAGATCAAGGCCCAAGGAAATTGTTTGGCCGACCAAACACCCATCACCTCTTCATCTTTGTTAAGCATGGCATGTTTTACTTTTAGGCTTTGGTGCTTGTACTTCTAGGGACAAGGCCACTACTACATGGTACAAACTAGGGCATGGTGCCAAAGTGGGATGGATGGGGTGCCATGGTCGCCGACCATGCCCCATGTCCCCACTTGGTCCAAGGTGTCATAAAATGTTCCCCATGCATGGTAAAGGTAAAGTGAAAAAAAAGTTTGATTCCAAACATCCTTGGTTATAGTGTTTTCTTGGGCTTTGGGTGTGAGTGGGGAACAAGGACATGACATGAGGATGTCTCCTACTTTGTCCATGAGTAAGTCATGCTTCCACTATGTTGGTTCCCCAAGTACCAACCTTTGTTGCATGGAAAGGGATGAAAGTCAAGTAAAAAAGGAAGTGTGTTGGCTTTTTGTTCATGGGAATCTCAACAAGGACAATATGTGATGGTGCATATGTGAGAGAATGAGATGGGGAGGAGTGAAAGATGGCAGCCAAGGGTGGTCGGGTGACCATCAACTTTACCCCTCCTTTGATTCCATGCATGCACATGCACATCATGAGATGCCTAGATGAGAGGAGAGGAGTAAGTGGGCGTGGGTCCTATTTGGGGCATCGGCCGATGTGGCCAAGGGGCCCACTTGACTCCTTAATTACTTGCTAATCCTCCCTCTTAATGTCCTCTAATGTTTTGTGAAGTTTGGTTGAGAGTTAGGTTCTGAAAGTTCAAAAGAAAAAGAATGAAAATAAACCGAGAAAAATATTAAGTGAGATTAGAGTTGGAATATATATACCTGGCTTACCTGTGTCGGTTCTCCGGGTTTAGAGTCCTTGGAGTTGGACTTCTCAGTTTTGTTTAATGCTTTGGTGCTACAGTCCCCCCTGTTGCTGGAAGGACGCAGGGTTGTACCACTTTCTTCCGCCAGACTCTCTTGACTTTCGGTCGAGGTTTTCTCTTTGCCCGCTTTCTTTGGAAGAATTGTGGCAATTTGAAAATCAATTTGTTTTACCTTAATTATAGAGCATTGCTCTAGCTTGGGTCTGAAGGCAAACTTCTCTTGGGATCCATTGATGTTGAATTGGATCTCTCCCCGCCCGACATCGATGTGTGTGCATTGGCGGTGCTCAAGAATGGTCTTCCAAGGATGAGTGGGACTTTCTTGTCTACTTCCATGTCCAAGTACTACGAAATCTACTAGGATAAAGTAGTCTCGGATTTTGACCGGTATATTCTCAAAGAACCCCCCGCAGGGTAGCAAATTGATTGGTCCGCTAACTGCAAGCACATTGATGTAGGGGACAAGGTAGTTTTACAATTGAGTTTGTCGAACACTACCTTTGGCATGACACTGACACTTGCTCCCAAGTCACATAGTGCTTGGTCAAAGTGTTGTGTGCCTATCGAAAGATCGATTGTTGGGCATCCTGGATCCTTCTTCTTTAACGGGCTTGATTTAGTATAGCTGCGCTTACACTCTTCTCTGTCGAGTTGAATAACCTCCGTTGTGGATATTGGACGTTTGTTGTTGAGGATGTCTCGTAAATATTTGGCATAGGTGGGTACCGCATTGCATCGAGTAATGGAATATTGACATATAATTTGCGTATTACCTCAACAAATTTCCCCAATTGTTCGTCGGCAGATTGCTTCCTTGACCGAGGGAATGGTAATAGTACGTTGGTGTCGTAGTACTCATGCGGAGCTATCTTTTCGTGGGACTTGCTATCGCCATCTTTCTTGGGAAGTTCTTCTTTCTCCGTGTTTTCCTCCCTTGCCTTGGTCGTGGCCTGGCCTTCCTGTCATGTCGGGATATGGCGGATCTCGAGTGGTCTTACCCCTCTCGTAGTTACCGCATTAATATTTGCAACACTCTCAAGACTCTTACCATGTTGAGGAACAAAGGGTTTCAAACCGAGCTAACCGATTTTCTATCATTTTATTGAAACTTAGTTGATCCGTAATGGAGGCAAGAAGACTATCCATATTTTCATGTAATTTTTCAATTATTTTAGTATTAGCAAGTAATTTGTTACTCATATTTTCATTAATTTTACTTGTTTCAAAGCTAACTCTTTTAACGAAGGCTGATTGTTGAAAGTATTCAAATTGTTACCTCCGTTACCTTGGTTGAGGGGCGTGAAGCCTTATTTGTTGGATTAGGCGCTCATATTCGTTGATGAAACTCACTTCCTCCTTATTCCCAAGGTTTTGTTGGATCAGTTCTTGAGGTGGTTGAGTTACCTCTTCCATTAAGAGATCCATCTTTGCTGAGAGTTCTTCTACTTCCTTTGTTGTGTTAGTGACTCTCTTTTTGATCGGTGACTGTTCCTCAATCCATCCTTGGTTAGCTACCATCTTCTCAATGAGATCTTTGGCATCCTTGACCTTGAGTGAAAAGAAAGCTCCTCCACCAGCTAAAGCATCGAGGTGGCTTCGGGTTATGTTTGTTAACCCGTGATAGAACCCTTTGAATTATCAACCATTCTTCTATTCCATGATGAGGGCAGTCCCGAATGTATTCTTGGAGACGTTCCCATGCTTAGGGAAGAGTCTCGCCCGGTCTGCTGTTGAAAGCTTGAGATTCTTCCTCGAAGAGCATTGGTTCTACCAATCGGGAAGAATTTCTTGAGGAATGCATTTGCACACTTGTCCCATGTGCCAATATCTTCACGGTGGGCATAGAACCATTGCTTTGCCTTCCCGAGTAAGGAGAACGGGAACAGACGCAAGCGGATGCTTTCTACCGTTACTTCTTTGATTGACAGGGTGTCACTCACTTCTAGGAAGTGTTGAAGGTGTGCATTGGCGTCCTCACTGGGCTTTCCATAGAATGGGTTTGCTTGCACCAAATTGATAAGTGCCGCTTGAGTTCAAAGGAGGCATCCCCAAGTTGACGTGTGGTCCCGTGGCTATGTTAGTAGCCGATGGGGCAGCATAGTCGGAGATGGTCTTCGAGCCATGGCTTCCTTTAACAATGGGTGTGTTAATTCCTTCCTTGAACGGGTCCGATTCGAGATGAACCTTTGAGGAGGAACTAGACGGCGTCTAGTATTTCTCAAGAGTTTCTCTCGATTTTCAAAGTGAAATTGCTCGGTAGTTCAAAACCGCTCATGCAATGCCCGTCTTCACAATAAAGTGGAAACAAAGCAAGGATAAACCCTACAACTAATTGGTGACTAGATTGATGGTAGATTCCGGATCAAGTTTATCAAAAGTCCTAGGCGTATGCTTTCCCAAGAACGGCGCCGTAAATGCTTGTTGATATTTACTTAGCGTTGTCACTACAAGTAGATCTTAGAACCTATCTCAAAGCAACACGACGACCAGCAATATGTAAGGGTATATCTTATTGCTATTGGGGATTCGCAGCGCATTTAAAATACCGTTGTAGCACTTCACCCGGGAGTATTCCAAGGTATCGTTATTTATATTTAGCCCAAGGGAAACAATAGCTAGGAAATTAATAAAGGAATGATCTCGTTTGTCTACTATAACTTTAATTCAATTAGCGTGAGGGGAATAATGGAAATTTATAGGAAGGGATGATGATGTCACAAGACAAAAGCAGCTCTAATTGATAAGTGAGGTAAATCTTTGTGGGGAGGTAGGAAAAAAAAAGTATAGGATTCTTGTATAACTTTACTCTACTTTTATGAATCTAGTCTAATCAAATGTGGTGTTCACACAAGTTTGGGGTTCACACGATCAGTATGCTAGGCAAAGAGGTAAGCAATGGTGAAAAGAAACACCACCGACCCCTCGCTACTATGTTATCAAGCCTTATCTTTTGAGAACTTGCCTATAAACACGTGGTGGCTTACACAAAGACCGTAAGGGCTGTCACTTCCCATCATCGGCTACCACAATCCATCCCGTGCAAAGAAGCGATAACCACAGGTAAGATTGAGTCTAAGCACCACGCTTATACTTCCTCTTACTACTCTAGTTGTGTGCACGAAGATCAACTAAAGCACCTCTTGCGAGACAATGATCACACACAAAAGGAGGGTCCAATATGAACCAAGAGGCGAACCGCAACTTAAATGCACCACTATGGAAGACTATATCATAACACTATAGACTAGAGAACTAGACTAAAGTCGTACTAAGTTAATAAACTAAAGTAAAGGAGAGCAAGGTTTATATATGCATAAATGAATAAAGTCTTACAAGAGAAAAGATACAAGACTGTAGGAAACTCTAGAAGACCAGCCGTAATCCCGAAAGCGGCGCCACTACTCAACTCTTCTCTCCCACACTAGAAATACCTACACTACTAATACAAGTGGAACTAAACTACTTGAAGCTTGCAACCATCATGAATGGAGAGGGGGTGTGGCCCTCTATTTATAGTGGAGGTTGAGTAGGGGCTACTCCACGCCATGTCATCGATCCGCGTGATCCCACCTCGTAGCCCTTGGATAAACCGCCTTTAGAATCAACGGATGGATAAAATAATCACGTGGACAATGTGGTAGGCGTGGGGGACGTCGGTGGCCAAATGGGCCATGGTCGGCCGACCATGGTCCATGACGTGTGGGCCATCCTCGTGCCGGAGATGCTGGCCCCACCGCCGATTTTTGTGTGTCTTGAGTGCAGAACTTGTCGTGTCATCCGCTTTGTACCCACACGCATCCGTGGGACGTCTTAGCTGACCAATCAGGTGCCTTCTCTTGGTTTCCCATGGATTAGTGACGTGGCAAGTCACGGGAAGGGTTTGGGCCAATGGTCAATGGTCGGCCGATGCTTGCCCATTGGGCCTTGACCTTCCCGGCCCTTCTAGAAGTTGTCCCCACATGTCGATGTCTTGTGACGAAATGTTGATGGTCGGCCGATGCTGGTCTTGTGGCCAAATGTCTTCAAATTTTGTGTAGAGTCATCCTAGAACATGGAGATCATGATGGTGATGGTATTTTGCCCAATTTCCATACTTGGGTCACCGACCGGATGGCGACTCTACGTGTTGTTCTCGCCGATTTCCTCGAATTCACATCCGCAGTAAAAATAATGACATCTACAAGTGGAACTAGGTTATTGGATAAAATATGTTCATGAAATGTTGTTCTTCCTTTCGAAACAGGGGATATTGACGGTGTTTTTATGGTGTAAATTAAGGGTGTTTTCACCGTCAACACTTGCTCGGGATTTTTTTGCGTGCATTGAGCATACCGGCAAAGTGTCGGGTGACAAGGCTGAAATTGTTTGGACCTCTGAAGAGGCTCGGTCTTTATCTCGAGATAGTTTTAGAGAAGGCAGCCCGCCCTTCCGATGTCATTGGTGTAAGGGAAAGATATGAGCTTACGGAGATGTTACTACTGAGGGGCGGGGCATCCGCCGCCCGGCTTTTGTCGCAGTTGAAGGGAAGGGAAAAGGCACTAGCAATTCGTAAGGGAGACACACAGCTTAGGAAGAAGAACAAGGCACAGCGTGTTTCGGTTGGTGGGAAGACTTGTTGGTCCGACGTGTGCGTAAAGAGGGAGGCGATGAGACAAGCGGTTTGCACAAAGCTTCTTGCTACACTAGATGAACTCAAGGCTAAGGTGGAGGCGATGCAATCACGATATCAATTTTTAGCGCCTGCCAACATCTCTAGTCCTGTAGGTGATCTGAGCAGCGGCACCTTAGCCATTGCCGCAGGCTCGGACCCGGATGCTTGCGCTTGAGATGGAATTAGAGGCCAGCGGTTAGAGCAGAGCACTGGAGTTGCAATAGATGAGCTCGGGGGACTGAGAGTGGCTTGTGCCCTTCAGTTCATCTTGCCCAACCCTAACTACCAAGCATGGATCTCCAATGCTATCACCCGAAGAGCTTCAAAAGGCGGGGCCTTCTTGTGTCGCTCTTCATGAGTGGCACATGCAAACAAGCGACCACAAACAGCAAAATGTGGTGTTCTTAGAGCGCCCGCGAAAGAGGTTTTTTGGCGTGACACAGACGAAGAGGTGCGATCAATGTGGGTTTCGACGATTTGTTTGACCTCATGGCACCGAAGTATTGGATGTGTCCATCCTTCGCCGCATGACACCGTGTGAGTACAATTTCTTCTATTCCCGCACTCACTTGGGATGCCTCTTCATCTATTTGGTTGCTAAATTTGCTTTGCATGCCTCTATTCCTAGATGCCCTTTCGGGGAAGCTAGGGCCATGTCTTTGTCGCTTGGCTTTCTTGATCCCGAACCATTGACCTTGAAGGGCCGAGCGGCGGGCCCGGGCGGCATGGGCATGACATATCTAGAATGGGGCCTAAGGAAACATCTTGACAAGGATTTTGTCATGTTCAAGATAACCCCGGTGGACACCGGATTGCTGTTGTCATTGCTATCAAGTGGGAGCGGGGGGTTTATTTCGTTGACTCGCGCCCGCCTTGAATTCAGATACTCATCCGTTGAAAAACCGCAATAAAACAGCTGAGTGTTTCCTAACCTACAACTGACCTGCATGTTTTTTCTTAATTATGTTACTAAAAAAAAAAAAAAAAGAATGTGACATTTTGCATTTTACCCATGTGTAGGCTTACTCGAGCGTGTTTTCAATCCCACGGCTAAGGAGGTGACGAGGACACAAAAGTTTTTAGTTGACCCCAAATATACGAAAAGTAAGTAGTGCTTCACTTGAAGTTGTGCGCTTATGTTTCCATTCAAATGAATAACCATCGTGTTGTTGATATATTAGGCAATTTCAGATTAATTTCATAAAAGTAAACCATGACGAACCGAAAGCGCCTATATTAAGCATGTGTACAAGTGTACTAGCATAACACAAAAGCATATCAAGATCATAGCATGATTCAATGTCATATAGCATAACATGATCATAACCACTAGTGCAAACTTGTGTATCATACTAGCATGACTTAGCATCATATAACAAAGCATAGCTTTATCCAAAGCAAAGTAAGTTCTCGCCTCTACGGTTGATTTAGTCAAAATAGTCCGTTTACAAGACCTCCATGACACCTTTTGCTCTTCACCTTTTACTACAAACCCATCAGGCTGATCCATGTAAATCTCCTCATCCAACTCTCCATTAAGAAAAGCTGTCTTCACATCCATTTGATGAATGATCAGACCATATGAGGCAGCCAAGGATAGTAGTGTTTGAATAGTGGTTATTTTAAAGTAGTCTAATGCTAATGCCTCAGCTTTAGTTTTTAGCAAGTAAATATAGCAAAATCTAGAAGCATCATGAATCAACGTCATCAAATATCTCTTTCCACACACCATTCATCTCACATAGATCAGAATGTATGAGTTCTAGAGGTGCCAAGTGTCTTTCCTCCACTGCCTTGTGAGGCTTTCGAGGTTGCTTAGATTGCACACAATTATGACACTTAGAACCTTTGGTAATGGTGAAATCTAGAATTAGCTGTAAGCTAGATAGATGTGACACCAAAATTCACATGACATAAACGAGAATGCCAAACACTCGAATTATCATTAATTGTGTCACAAATCGATTCACTAACTTATTATAAAAATTTGCCAAACTTAGGCTTAAACAAACCTCAGAACCATAGCCCGCACCAATAAATTGTCCATGCTTAGACATAACTACTTTATTGGACTCCAACACTACCTTAAACACACAGAATATTAGCACTGTATCAACCCACCAACTTGGTGATTGAAACACCGATAGTACGGTAGGAACATTACTGTACTCATCATCCAAGATTGCTAATAGTCACGAGGTTGACGTTCTTATTTTTGGTGGTAGTTGTTAATTTAGCATTGGAAGATTTATTCCTACCTTTGGTCTTGCCATGTGGGTTTTCTCGCACCAAATTCGTGCGTAATGGCTCGTTCCCCTTCTCAATAGTGTTCTTTGCCCGAATCTTTTCCTCAACATCAAGAGATGCTATCAGGTTTTCAACTCGATATTTTCTAGCTCTTCTATGAAGAAGGCAACTTAGCATTAATGCATATGGCTACAAAGTCGCCGGGTATGACACATTTAAGGAGTTCAAGTTCTTTTGCCATGTGTTGAACCTCATGAGCTTGCTTGACTATAGATCGGTTAGCAACCATCTTGTAGTCATGAAAGCTCTCCATAATCTACTACTTAGAATATATATCGATGGTTGCATTCAGGTTGATAGTGTTGCCCCCCGAATCTTCTCTCCGCGAGATTTTTCCCTCAAGGCAAGCCAACAATAATCCAAAATATTTTAGCCTCAGAGCCGAGCATGGCCTTAACTCGTCGCCTCTTAAAATTTGCACTAGAATTTTTTCTAGCCTCAAAGACAAAGTGAAAAAAGCCATAGTTAAATCAAGAAAAAGGCTATAATAAGGTTTTTGGATTGTTGAGATATTAGGCAATTTCAGATTAATTTCATAAAAATAAATCATGACGAATCGAGCAGCTAGATTACACATGTGAAGCATAGTAGCATAACACAAAAAGCATATCAAGATCATAGCATGATTTTACATGATCATAACAACTAGTGTAAACATGTGTAACATACTAGCATGACTTAGCATCATATAACAAAGCATATCATGATCTAAAAGCATATAGCGAAGCATGACATGATCCAGTAGTATATAAGAAAGCATGATCATGGCAATCGATGTAAACATAGCGGTTCGGACACCGCACAGATTGAACATGATGAACAATAAGATTAGAACACGATGTAATACCTGCCGGCGTAGAAGTACCGGTGGTGTTGATGCGCACGACGATCGCGAAAGCTTAGTCGATGAGTGTTCCTTGTTGATGATCCCACGCGCAAGCCTTATGACAACGGGATGATGGACTGATGAAGAGAAACTCGCCGTGGAAGATTTGGGACCATCCGCCAAGAGCGCTTCCAAAAACCTCGAATTATCATTAATTGTGTCACAAATCTGATTCACCGACTTATTACAAAAGTACGCCAAACTTAGGCTAAAAACAAACCTCCGCAACCATAGCCTGCAGCAATAAATTGTCCATGCTTAGACATAACTACTTTATTGGACTCCAACACTACCTTAAACCCATCTCTTAAAAGAAGGTAAACTTCGGATCTCATCGTATGTTTGCAGATATTGGGCCTTTGAGATTTATCGAATTTCTTCATATGAATTTTAGGGGAACTATTCATCATATATAAATTCTAGCATGTGTTTCATATGTTTGCAAGTGCTCGTTGTAAACCGATAAGTGATAACAAGACATGTTGGTTAATTTTTCTTTCTTTCTAGTTAATTTTCAACTTCAGCCTTAAAGATTTTAAAGTAGTCTAATAATGCCCGATCTTTAGTTTTCAGCAAGTAAATATAGCAAAATCTAGAAGCATCATCAATTAATGTCATGAAATATCTCTTTCCACACACCATTCATCTCACATAGATCAGAATGTATGAGTTCTAGAGGTGCCAAGAGTCTCTCCACTGCCTTTGTGAGGCTTTCGAGGTTGCTTAGATTGCACATTATGACACTTAGAACCTTTGGTAATGGTGAAATCTAGAATTAATTGCAAGCTCACCAAAATTCACATCTAGAATTAGCGCAAGTAGCTAGATAGATGTGACACCAAACTTCACATGACAGAAACAAGAATGCCAAACACTCGAATTATCATTAATTGTGTCACAAATCTGATTCAGCGACTTATTACAAAAATCGCCAAACTTAGGCGAAACAAACCTCGCAACCATAGCCTCGCACCAATAAATTGTCCATGCTTAGACATAACTACTTTATTGGACTCCAACACTACCTTAAACACACAGGAATATTAGCTTTGTATCAACCCACCAACTTGGTGATTGAAACACCGATAGTACGGTAGGAACATTCACGGTACTCATCATCAAGATTGCTAATAGTCACGAGGTTGACGTTCTTATTTTTGGTGGTAGTTGTTAATTTAGCATTGGAAGATTTATTCCTACCTTTGGTCTTGCCATGTGGGTTTTCCTGCACCAAATTCGTGCGTAATGGCTCTGGTTCCCCTTCTCAATAGTGTTCTTTGCCCGAATCTTTTCCTCAACATCAAGAGATGCTATCGGGTTTTCAACCGATATTTTCTAGCTCTTCTATGAAGAAGGCAACTTAGCATTAATGCATACGGCTACAAAGTCGCCGGGTATGACACATTTAAGGAGTTCAAGTTCTTTTGCCATGTCTTTGAACCTCATGAGCTTGCTTGACTATAGATCGGTTAGCAACCATCTTGTAGTCATGAAAGCTCTCCATAATCTACTACTTAGAATATATATCCGATGGTTGCATTCAGTTGATAGTGTTGCCCCCGGAATCTTCTCTCCAGATTTTTCCCTCGTGCAAGCCAACAATAATCCAAAATATTTTAGCCTGTAGCCGAGCATGGCCTTAACTCGCCTCTTAAAATTTGCACTAGAATTTTTTCTAGCCTCAGCACGTCAGTGAAAAAGCCATAGTTAAATCAAGAAAAAGGCTATAATAAGGTTTTGGATTGTTGAGATATTAGGCAATTTCAGATTAATTTCATAAAATAAATCATGACGAACTGAGCAGACTAGATTACACATGTGAAGCATAGTAGCATAACACAAAAGCATATCAAGATCATAGCATGATTTTACATGATCATAACAACTAGTGTAAACATGTGTATCATACTAGCATGACTTAGCATCGTATAACAAAGCATATCATGATCTAAAAGCATATAGCGAAGCATGACATGATCCAAGTAGTATATAAGAAAGCATGATCATGGCAAGCGATGTAAACATAGCGGTTCGGACACGGGCAGATTGAACATGATGAACAATAAGATTAGAACACAGATGTAATACCCGCCGATGTAGAAGTACCTAGTGGTGTTGATGCGGGGCGGCGATCGCGTAAAGTTTAGTCGATGAGTGTTCCTTGTTGATGATCCAGCGCGCAAGCCTTATGACAACGGGATGATGGACTGATGAAGAGAAACCGCCGTGGAAGATTTGGGAGCGATCAAGCGTAAGAGCGCTTCCCAAAAAAACCTCGAATTATCATTAATTGTGTCACAAATCTGATTCACGGACTTATTACAAAAGTCCCGCCAAACTTAGGCTTAAAACAAACCTCCGCAACCATAGCCCGCACCAATAAATTGTCCATGCTTAGACATAACTACTTTATTGACTCCAACACTACCTTAAACCCATCTCTTAAAAGAAGGTAAACTTCGAGATCTCTGTATGTTTGCAGATATTGGGCCTTTGAGATTTATCGTAATTTCTTCATATGAATTTTAGGGAACTATTCATCATATATAAATTCTAGCATGTGTTTCATATGTTTGCAAAGGCTCAAGTTGCAAAACTGATAAGTGATAACAAGACATGTTGGTTAATTTTTCTTTCTTTCTAGTTAATTTTCAACTTCAGCCTTAAAGATTTTAAAGTAGTCTAATAATGCCTGATCTTTAGTTTTCAGCAAGTAAATATAGCAAAATCTAGAAGCATCATCAATTAATGTCATGAAATATCTCTTTCCACACACCATTCATCTCACATAGATCAGAATGTATGAGTTCTAGAGGTGCCAAGAGTCTCTCCTTTGCCTTGTGAGGCTGTCGAGGTTGCTTAGATTGCACACAATTATGACACTTAGAACCTTTGGTAATGGTGAAATCGAGAATTAACTGTAAGCTCACCAAAATTCACATCTAGAATTAACTGCAAGCTAGATAGATGTGACACCAAACTTCACATGACAGAAACGAGAATGCCAAACACTCGAATTATCATTAATTGTGTCACAAATCGATTCACTGACTTATTACAAAAATCTGCCAAACTTAGGCGGAAACAAACCTCCGCAACCATAGCCCGCACCAATAAATTGTCCATGCTTAGACATAACTACTTTATTGGACTCCAACACTACCTTAAACCCATCTCTTAAAAGAAGGTAAACTTCGGATCTACTGTATGTTTGCAGATATTGGGCCTTTTGAGATTTATCGAATTTCTTCACATGAATTTTAGGGGACCTATTCATCATATATAAATTCTAGCATGTGTTTCGTATGTTTGCAAAGTGTTTTGTAAACCGATAAGTGATAACAAGACATGTTGGTTAATTTTTCTTTCTTTCTAGTTAATTTTCAACTTCAGCCTTAAAGATTTTAAAGTAGTCTAATAATGCCGATCTTTAGTTTTCAGCAAGTAAATATAGCAAAATCTAGAAGCATCATCAATTAATGTCATGAAATATCTCTTTCCACACACCATTCATCTCACATAGATCAGAATGTATGAGTTCTAGAGGTGCCAAGAGTCTCTCCACTACCTTGTGAGGCTTTCGAGGTTGCTTAGATTGCACACAATTATGACACTTAGAACCTTTGGTAATGGTGAAATCTAGAATTAACTGCAAGCTCACCAAAAATTCACATCTAGAATTAAGCGCAAGCTAGATAGATGTGACACCAAACTTCACATGACGTAAAACGAGAATGCCAAACACTCGAATTATCATTAATTGTGTCACAAATCGATTCATCGACTTATTACAAAAATCCGCCAAACTTAGGCTTAAACAAACCTCCATAACCATAGCCTCGCACCAATAAATTGTCCATGCTTAGACATAACTACTTTATTGGACTGCAACACTACCTTAAACCCATCTCTTAAAAGAAGGTAAACTTCAGATCTCTTTGTATGTTTGCAGATATTGGGCCTTTGAGATTTATCAGTAATTTCTTCATATGAATTTTAGGGAACCTATTCATCATATATAAATTCTAGCATGTGTTTCATATCTTTGCAAAGGCTCAAGTTAAAAACCGATAAGTGATAACAAGACATGTTGGTTAATTTTTCTTTCTTTCTAGTTAATTTTCAACTTCAGCCTTAAAGATTTTAAAGTAGTCTAATAATGCCTGATCTTTAGTTTTCAAAGAAGTAAATATAGCAAAATCTAGAAGCATCATCAGTTAATGTCATGAAATATCTCTTTCCACACACCATTCATCTCACATAGATCAGAATGTATGAGTTCTAGAGGTGCCAAGAGTCTCTCCACGCCTTGTGAGGCTTTTCGAGGTTGCTTAGATTGCACACAATTATGACACTTAGAACCTTTGGTAATGGTGAAATCTAGAAATAAGCGCAAGCTCACCAAAATTCACATCTAGAATTAACTCGCAAGCTATATAGATGTGACACCAAACTTCACATGACGTAAACGAGAATGCCAAACACTCGAATTATCATTCATTGTGTCACAAATCTGATTCACTCGACTTATTACAAAAATCGCCAAACTTAGGCTTAAACAAACCTCCGCAACCATAGCCTGCAGCAATAAATTGTCCATGCTTAGACATAACTACTTTATTGGACTCCAACACTACCTTAAACCCATCTCTTAAAAAAGGAGGTAAACTTCGGATCTATTGTATGTTTGTCGATATTGGGCCTTTGAGATTTATCGAATTTCTTCATATGATTGCAAAGTGCTCGTTGCAAACCGATAACAAGACATGTGGGTTCTACACGGTGCACCACTTGATGGCTGCGATGAAACAAGTTCATTTGGATCGCCACGAGGTAACTCGAAGTGCAGCTCCATCTTGTGCCTACCTTTGTTTGGCAATATAGACCATGTGTACACAAACACTTACACCTACCTTTCTTTGCATTAGGATTTTTTGACTTCACGGGAGATTCCATCAATTTGGAGGATATTAGAGAGAAGATGGCCAAGTTTCTTATGGAACATGTCATGCCCGGGCGAGCATTTCGTTTAAATGAAACCGTGAGTTGATTCTCGCTTCCCTTGCCGCATGACGATCGGTGGATACATGCATGTGAGCCGTGTTCTTGTTACCCTTGCTACATGACGATCAAAGCTGGATACATGCATGTGAACTGTGTTATTTGTGTTGTGAACAATCTGCGGGCGTGCCCCGAAGAACAGGGTACATCTGTGTGAACAATCCGAGATACATCTGAATTTGCAATGCCGCTTGCCGTACCCGCCATTTGTTTGTGATCGGACACGGTGCATCGTATTATTTGTGTTTGCCGGTGTCTACCATTTTCAATTTCGTCGCGATAGCTGAAACGGTACGTTATCTATGTACAGACCATAGCTGCCATCTTGGCGCTGAGGTTTCGTACTAAATGTCCTGTCGCGAATCGAAGAAACGCTGAAACACCGAACAAGCGCCCGAAAGTACATAACGTTTACGATCGTACGCAGAATCAAAACGGTCGTACGTAAAAAGCGACTAAATCCCACAGACGTGGGTACTAAAGAACGTCTGTAATAGCTAGAAAGGAACGCAGACGAGCTTACTAAAAATGCGTCTGTAGCTCGTGTGTTGTTCCACGACACGTCTGCCGCGAACAACCGTCTGTAACATGGAACACATTGCGGACGATCGTTTTAAACATGCGACTGTAGTTCTGAACGAGTTACAGTCGAACGACCTACGGAAGCGTCTGAAAGTGGATTAAGTTTCACAGACGGTAGCACAGAACAAGCGTCTGTGAACTGGAGTGTAGTTACAGTCGAGCAATCTAACTGCGTCTGTAGCTCTGTAGGTGACACAGACACGTGTACCACAGGCGTCTGTAAGTACGAAGATATCACAGTCGGCTTCGTCCCACACGGGTCTGTATTTGAATAACGGTTTACAGACCCTTATAGTGATCGGGTGTCTGTGAACGGATAACAGTTAGAGGCGCGCGATGCATACAAGCGCGCCCGTAGGTGTCGCGTTAGTGCCCACGCACGCCTTCTTCGCCTGCGATGTCCGCACGTTTCAAACCGTTACAGTCGCATATTGGGTTCGTGCGTCGCTACTTTTGGACGCGGTACAGTCGATTACTGATGCCGCGGGTCTGTGACGTTTCCAGAGGTACAGTCGCATCTTAGACAATAATGTCTGTAGATACTGTAGACCACAGTCGAGCAAAACCCCAGGACACAGACGTTCCACGGCGCGTGTGTAACAAGGGCTCACTACAGACGGGAAGTTTGAGACGCACGAAATTCCGTCAGTATTAAAGCCCGTTGCAGACGCTCGCTACGGACAGGTCTGTAAAGTCAGACATTTAGAGACTCTAATGGGCAGACGCGCGCGCGCGCGACTATAGATGCCCTCAATGCGCGACTGTAGAAGCCTTTTTTTACATAGTGTCAGGGGCAAGGTTAGTAGAGCTGTATATGGAAAGGATAGTGTGTCTGCATGGACTTCCAAAGAAGATTGTGTCTGATCGGGGTACTCAATTTACATCACAGTTCTGGCAGAAGGTACATGATGCTTTGGGTACTAAGTTGAATTTCAGCACTGCTTTCCATCCTCAAACTGACGGGCAGACTGAAAGGATTAATCAGATACTGGAAGACATGTTGAGAGCTTGTTCTTTACAGTATGGGGACAGTTGGGATAAAAGCTTGTGCTATGCTGAATTCTCTTACAATAATAGCTATCAGCAAAGTCTCAAGATGTCACCCTTTGAGGCTTTATATGGATGCAAGTGTAGGACACCTCTATTTTGGAATCAGACTGGAGAAACCCAGGTGTTTGGAACTGATGTCATTAAGAATGCAGAAGAACAAGTGAGGATGATCAGAGAAAACTTGAGAGTAGCACAAACACGTCGGGAAGAGCTATGGCCGATACTCGGAGGAAAGATCTCGAGTTTCAATGTGGGTGACTATGTGTATTTGAAGGTGTCACCTATGAGAGGAGTTAAGAGGTTCAATGTGAAAGGGAAACTAGCACCAAGGTACATCGGACCTTTTAGAATCTCAGAGAGACGTGGAGAGGTTGCTTACCAGCTGGAATTACCTGCTAGACTGTCGGGTGTCCACAATGTGTTCCATGTTTCTCAATTGAAAAAGTGTCTGCGAGTACCGGAAGAGCAAATACCATTGGAGGAACTCACAAAGTTAAGGATGATCTCACCTATGAAGAGTATCTAGTAAAGATCCTAGAGAGGGTAGACAGAGTCACGAGAAGCCGGGTTATAAAGATGTGGAAGGTTCAGTGGAATCTGTACTCATAGGATGATGCCACATGGGAAAGAGAAGATGATCTAAGGAAGGAATATCCGAAGTTGTTCGAGTAAGCTCAATCAAATCTCGGGATGAGATTCTCTTAAGGGGGGGAGAATTGTAACACCCAGAAATTTTGCATTTTTGGAAATAGATTAAAATGAATTAAATATGCATTTTTGTGCTCATATGAATATAGGAAATAAATAATTTTTATGAAAATAAAATTAATCATAAGGTTAGACACATGTGTGATGCACTCATGCTGCTGCATATTTAATTGTATGATGTTTGGATTTCGGTGAAATTGAAAAGAATTTCAAAACCTTTTTCAAAAGTCATTTGAAAGCTGTTCAACTAAAAGAAAAAGGATTTCTTTTTCCCTCCTTTATCCTTTCTTCATTTCAGCCCAAAGGCCCGGCCCGGCCTAGTTTCTTTTTCCCCTGGCTTTTTCTTTTGCTGGACCGAGCCTGGGCTTTGTTCTCGCAATCGGGCCGGCCCAACTTGCCTAAGGCAAGCAGCAGCCGCGCTGCCCCACCTTCCTCCTGACCCGCTGTCGCCGACGCGTGGGTCCCGCGCGCTACGGGGGCTTCCCTTCCTCAGCGAGAACGGGGACGAGCTCGGCCGCTTCCCGGGCGTCGCGCAAATCCGAGGAAACCCGCGCCATTTCCTTCGAGTCCGCGAGTTTCCATGCCCTGTCTCCGCTATAAGAAGGCCACCGCCCCCTTGACCTATCTCCCATCATCGCTCGCGCCGCCATCGCCTTCAACGCATACACGAGCCGCCGCCGCCCTAGTTCGCTGTCGAGCTCGGGAAAACAACGCCTCACCGCCGTCCTCGACCTCGCCACCCGCCGTCGTTGAGGTACCGGGTCGAAGTCTTTTTGGAATTGGTAGGCTCCTTTTCGTCCCTATTTTCATACGCTTTGGCTCACATCGTCGCGTCGGGTTGTGCAGAACGCCGTCGTCCGCCTTCCGTCGTCGTTCGTCGCCTTTCGACCGCTACCGACTCGAAATCCTACGTTGGTGAGCCCGCCTTGACACCCGCCTTTACGATTATGCGTTCAATTCATTGAATAATGGCCGCTAGGGCCGAAGTTCGCCGTGCCGGTGAGCTTGCTTACCGCCGGCCATCGGGCGGGCGCTTGCCGCTGCTGCGCGTTCCACCCCAGCGCTCGGCGTCCGACGAGAGGTCGCAATCGTGTCCACGTCATCCTAGTGCCGCCGGGGACCCCTAACGCCATTGCAGCCATGGATCGTGGCTGCGCCGCGCTGTCGGCATTGTTCCGGCCGGGTTTGAATCCTGTGTCCGCCCGATCTAATCTGAGCCGTCCATCTCGTGATCCGACGGCGAGAGATCGAAGATACCCTTTCGGGTGTCGGTTTTGCGGATTGGCCCCTGTAAGATTTTAATGAATACCGCTGAGCCCTTTGCGCATTCCGGCTTCTACGCCTTGATCTTTGGAAAGCGTATTTACGTCGGCTTCCATCCAAAATACGTTTTCATCTATTTACATCAATGCAATTCAGTTTTAAATGTTTATAACTTTCACGTTTTAACTCTAAATCGATCCGTTCAAGTTGCGTTAGGATCGTAGTTAAAGTTCCTAGATGTTTATGCCCTTCGTTAGTTCTGTTCTCCACTGTTAATTTTTGTAGTTAGATTTAATTAATTACCTTACATTAGTTAGCCTTGTTTTATTCGTATCTTGCTCGATTTAGCTCGATTCGCGTGATCTTTACGTCTATGTGATCGTAGTAAATCGTTGTGGGGATCACCCTCTGCCCCTCGGCCTTCGCTACGGGGTAGCGGGAGGAGGGGCGAGGGTTTCCCACAGGGTAAGACAAGCGAGCCGGGTCTCGACCGGTGATACCCTCGCCGATGTTGCCGAGGGTATCACAAGTCATATGGCGGGTCCGCGTGCGTGACATGGATGAAAGAATAACACAAGAGGTTGTTTCGATTATATGGCAATAAAACTTGCCACCAACCGTCCCCTCAATACGTCTTGTCTGTCCGTATTTATAGGCGTCCGGTCGGTAGGCGGCGTTGTTACATAACGGGACAAGGTGCTCGGAGTCACTAACATCAAGGACCCACGGGGGGTTTTTTCAAGACAATCCCCTCCGAGGGGCAAATGGGTAAAAGAACTCGGTGAGACCACCTTGGGGCGCTTTTTAGGGTTTCTCCGGCCGCGCCGCCGGCCGGACTTGACCTCTGCTCCCTCTACGGGCGCCCCTCGGTTGGTGCTTGTTGGCCAGGGGCCCGTCGCCCGGGCACGGCACGCTCCGCGGTCTGCAAGGCCCCCGCACTGCGGGGGGTCACGTCGCCCGGCGGTGGCGCCCGCACCTGGGGAGTTGCTCTTCTGCGGTGGCGCCCGCACTGCGGGGTCTCGTCCTTCGGTGGTGGCACCCCGCGCGCTGCGGGGTTGCTCTTCTGGCGGCGCCCCCCGCACCTCGCGGGGTCTCGTCGCCGGTGGTGGCACCCCATGCCCGAGGGTCTCGCCCTTCGATGGTGCCGGCCCGCGCCGCGTGGGTTTGCTCTTCTGCGGCGGCGCCCGCACCGCGCGAGGTCCCGTCCCTTCGGTGGTGGCACCCCCGCGCCGCGGGGTCTCGTCCCCGGTGGTGGCAACCCCCGCGCCCTCCGTTGCTCTTCTGTGGCGGCGCCCCCGCGCCTGTGGGGTTGCTCTTCCGCGGTGGCGCAACCGCGCTGCGGGGTTGCTCCTCCCTGCGGGGTTGACTCTGCACCGCGGGCTTAGGAGACTTAGGCCCAGAGCTACGGGGGGGTCCCTCGGCGAGGGTCCCTCCCCAATAGTAGCCCCTCGGGGTTTGGTCCGGTGTCACTCGAGCCGAGGAGCAACGAAACCTTGGAGGAAGGCCGCGGGTTGCTGGGCGCGCGGGGCTGCCCTCGCCCGGCGACGCCCCAGTTGCTGGCGGGCCGGTTTTCGCTAGGATTTTTGGCACGTGTTGGATCTTTGCGGGGGTTCTAGTTCGCATTGGGTCTTTTGCGGAGGGTTTGCTCGCATTGGGTCTTTTGCGGAGGGTTGGCTCGTGTTTTTTTTTTTGCGGGGGTTTGGCTCGCATTGGGTCTTTGCGGAGGTTTGGCTGGGCGCTTGGTTCTTCCGGTCCTTCCGTCGAGACCTCCGCCTTGCGGAGGTTTGGCGAGAGCGCTTGGTCCTTCCGTGAGACCTCCTCAAACGCGGAGGTTTAGCTGTGAGCTTTTCCCTCGCCGACGACGCCCCCGCTTCTCGATTTGGTGCTGGTGGGCCCGTCCACTTTTTGTGTGTGCCCGAGGATCTTCGGCCGACTAGTGTGACCTTTGTTTACCGAGGCCACCTACTTCCTTTTAGTGAGGCTCGCTGGACTTGCGAGAGGTTTTCAGCGACGCCCCCTACTTCTTTTAGCGAGGCTCGCTCAACTTGCGAGAGGTTTTGAAAAGCGGACTTAGTCGTAGCGATGCCTCCTATTTCTTTTTAGCGAGGCTCGCTCAACTTGCGGAGGTTTTGAAAAGCCGGACTTAGTCGCCGGCGGCGCCCCCTACTTCTTTTAGCGAGGCTCGCCTGGACTTGCAGAGGTTTTCGGTGGCGCCCCCTACTTCTTTTTAGCGAGGCTC
Source organism: Hyparrhenia diplandra (assembly GCA_015847255.1). Lineage (NCBI taxonomy): Eukaryota > Viridiplantae > Streptophyta > Magnoliopsida > Poales > Poaceae > Hyparrhenia > Hyparrhenia diplandra. Next base: position 218,201 of record JADLZK010011061.1, read on the forward strand.
GCTCAACTTGCGGGAGGTTTTGAAAAGCCGGACTTTAGTCGCAGCGACGCCCCTACTTTTTTTAGCGAGGCTCATTTGGACTTGCGAGAGGTTTTCGGTGACGCCCCCTACTTTTAGCGAGGCTCGCTCAACTCAAGGGGTTTTGAAAAGCCGGACTTAGTCGCGGCGATGCCCCTACTTCTTTTTGGCGAGGCTCGCTGGATTTGGCGGAGGTTTTGAAAAGCTAGACTTGGTCGCAGTGACGCCCCCTACTTCTTTTTTAGGGTGGCTCACTGGACTTGCGGAGGTTTTAGTTTTGCAAGCGCGCTACCCACACTCCGAGCACGCGTGAGTTGAGTTTGGGAAGTGCCCGGGCGTGTCTTGCTAGGGTGCTCGAGTTTGAGAACCTCCGCGCTACCCACACACCGAGCGTGCGGAGGTTGAGTTTTCCAAGCCCCTGGCGTGTCTTGCCAGGTTGCTCAACTTTGGGAACCTCCGCGCTACCCGGACTCCGAATGCGCGGAGGTTGAGTTTTGCAAGCCCTCGGCATGTCTTGTCGTGGTGCTCAACTTTGGGAACCTCCGCGCTACGGACTCGAATGCTCGGAGGTTGAGTTTTGCAAGCCCTTGGCTTGTCTTGCTAGGGTGCTCAAGTTTGGGAACCTCCACGCTTCTCACACACCGAGCGCGCGGAGGTTGAGTTTTCCAAGCCCCTGGCGTGTCCTGCCGGGTTGCTCAATCTTTGGGAACCTCCCGCGCTACCTAGACTCTGAATGCGCGGAGGTTGAGTTTTGCAAGCCCCTGGCATGTTTTGCCATGGTGCTCAACTTTTTGGAGCCTCCCGCTACCTGGACTCGAATGCGCCGGAGGTTGAGTTTTGCAAGCCCCGGCGTGTCTTGCTAGGGTGCTCAACATGGGGAACCTCCGCGCTACCCGGACTCGAATGCACGGAGGTTGAGTTTTGCAAGCCCCTAGCGTGTTTTGCCAAGGTGCTCAATCTTTGGGAACCTCCGCGCTACCCGGACTCGAATCGCGCGGAGGTTGAGTTTTGTAAGCCCGGCGGCGTCTCTTGCCGGGGTGCTCAACTTTGGGGACCTCCACGCTACCCACACACCGGAGCGCGGAGGTTGAGTTTTGTAAGCCCTGGCGTCTCTTGCCGGGGTGCTCAACTTTGGGGACATCCACGCTACCCACACACCGAGCGCGCGGAGGTTGAGTTTTTGAAGCCCCTGGCGTGTCTTCCCAGGGTGCTCAACTTTGGGAACCTCCGCGCTACCCGGACTCCGAATGCGCGCGGAGGTTGAGTTTTGCAAGCCCCTGGCATGTTTTGCCATGGTGCTCAACTTTTGGAGCCTCCGCGCTACCCAGACTCCGAATGCGCGGAGGTTGAGTTTTGCAAGCCCCTGGCGTGTCTTGCTAGGGTGCTCAACATGGGGAACCTCCGCGCTACCCAGACTCCGAATGCGCGGAGGTTGAGTTTTGCAAGCCCCTAGCGCGTTTTGCCAAGGTGCTCAACTTTGGGAACCTCCGCGCTACCCGGACTCCGAATGCGCGGAGGTTGAGTTTTGTAAGCCCCTGGCGTCTCTTGCCAGGGTGCTCAACTTTGGGGACCTCCGCGCTACCCACACACCGAGCGCGCGGAGGTTGAGTTTTGCAAGCCCCCTAGCGTGTTTTGCCAAGGTGCTCAACTTTGGGAACCTCCGCGCTACCGGACTCGAATGAATGCGCGGAGGTTGAGTTTTGTAAGCCCCCTGCCGTCTCTTGCCGTGGTGCTCAACTTTGGGGACCTCCACGCTACCCACACACCGAGCGCCGGGGTTGAGTTTTTGAAGCCCCCCGGCGTGTCTTCCCTGTGGTGCTCAACTTTGGGAACCTCCCGCGCTACCGGACTCCGAATGCGCGGAGGTTGAGTTTTGCAAGCCCTGGCGTCTCTTGCCGGGGTGCTCATCTTTGAGAACCTCCGCGCTACCCGACTACGAACGCGCGCGGAGGTTGAGTTTTTGCAAGCCCCCGGCATGTTTTGCCATGGTGCTCAACTTTTGGAGCCTCCGCGCTACCCAGACTCGAATGCGCGGAGGTTGAGTTTTGCAAGCCCCTGGCGTGTCTTGCCAGGGTGCTCAACTTTGGGAACCTCCGCGCTACCCGGACTCCGAATGCGCGGAGGTTGAGTTTTGTAAGCCCCTGGCGTCTCTTGCCAGGGTGCTCAACTTTGGGGACCTCCGCGCTACCCACACACCACACCGGCGGAGGTTGAGTTTTGCAAGCCCCTAGCGTGTTTTGCCAAGGTGCTCAACTTTGGGAACCTCCGCGCTACCCGGACTCCGAATGCGCGGAGGTTGAGTTTTGTAAGCCCTCGGCGTCTCTTGCCGTGGTGCTCAACTTTGGGGACCTCCACGCTACCCACACACCGAGCGCGGGGGTTGAGTTTTGAAGCCCCCGGCGTGTCTTCCCGAGGTGGTGCTCAACTTTGGGAACCTCCGCGCTACCCGGGACTCGAATGCGCGGAGGTTGAGCTTTTACAAGGCGGCGTCTCTTGCCGGGGTGCTCAACTTTGAGAACCTCCGCGCTACCCGGACTCACGAATGCGCGCGGAGGTTGAGTTTTGCAAGCCCCTGGCATGTTTTGCCATGGTGCTCAACTTTTTGGAGCCTCCGCGCTACCCGGACTCCGACGCGCCGGAGGTTGAGTATTGCAAGCCCCGGGCGTGTCTTGCTAGGGTGCTCAACATGGGAACCTCCCGCTACCCGGACTACGAATGCGCGCGGAGGTTGATTTTTGCGGAGGTTTGGTGGAGCCGGGGCGGAGTCGGTTGCTCCGCCCGGGAGGTACCAATCCTGCGCTTACCTTTGTGCCGATGAGGGCGGGGTGACGCCACCCCCCCTTTCGGGCGAGGGTGTCTCCTCGTTGTTTGCTGTTTTTGTGGGTACCTCCTGCATACGAGTAGTCCTACAATATGAAGTTACTTTGAAATATCGAAAAAATCATAAGTTATGGTGAACACCTCGCGTGGGTTTTTTTTTTTGGGAGGGGACTCATCTAAGTGACCTCCGCGCCTCTCCTTTGTTCTTGGGTAGAGGTGGTGGTTTGCTTTTGCAGACCCTCGGCATGTCTTGCCGTGGTGCTGGACTTTGGGTAACTCCGCGCTGCCCATACCCGAGCCTCGGGGGTTGAGTTTTACGAGCCCCCGGGCGTGTTTTGCCAGGGTGCCCGACTTTGGGTACCTCCACGCTGCCCATACTCAGAGCCTGCGGGGGTTGAGTTTTGCGAGCCCCTCGCGTGTGTTGCCATGGTGGCCGAGTTTGGGTACCTCCGTGCTGCCCATACGAGCTGCGGGGGTTGAGTTTTACGAGCCCCGGCGTGTCTCGCCAGGGGCTCTACTTTGGGTACCTCCGCGCTACTTACCCTCGGATCGGAGCGTGAGGAGGTTTGATTTTGCAAGCCCCTAGCGTGTCTCGCCAGGGTGCACGTTTTTTTTTTTTGGTTACCTCCACGTCGCCCATACTCGGAGCGCGCGGGGTAGAATTTTGCGGACCCCCGTCGTTTCTTGCTAGGGTGCCCGACTTTTTGGTTACCGCGTCGCCCATACTGAGCGCGTGGGGTAGAATTTTATGGACCCCTGCCGTGTTCCTGCCAGGGCGCCCGACTTTGGTTACCCGCGGTCGCCCATACCGGAGCGCGCGGGGGTAGAATTTCATGGACCCCCGTCGTGTCTTGCCGGGGTGCCCGACTTTTTGTTACCTCCGCGTCGCCCATACTGAGCGCGTGGGGTAGAATTTGCGGACCCCCGTCATGTCTTGCCGGGCGCCCGACTTTTGGTTACCTCCGCGCCGCCCATACCGGAGCGGGGTAGAAATTTTATGGACCCCCCCGTCGTGTCTTGCCAGGGTGCCCGACTTTTGGTTACCTCCGCGTCGCCAATACTCGGAGCGCGCGGGGTAGAATTTTACGGACCCCTGTCCTGTCTTGCCGGAGTGCCCGACTTTTGATTGTGTGGTGCTTAAAAAGGCGGTGTTTCAAAGTATATGTGAAACTGCGGAGGTGAAGTAAACAATTGACAGCGAAGATGTGATATTCTGTGTCGAGGGTGGTCATGGGCTGGCGGTCGGTCGAGGCCCTTCATAGAAGTCAGGCGAACTGGTTGGCCGCCGTGTTGGCGGATATGGCGAGGGTTCCCTTGCAGGGGCCGCGGGCGACCAAGAGCACTCGGTCGTTGCACAGCTGCAAACTGACACGGCGAGGTAAAAGAAACAAAGTCTCTTTCTCTATTAGGCTGCTGTGCTGAACACATATAAGTTGATCAAAATATGAGTAGAGAACTCGAAGCACTAGCATGTACGTATATATACGGATGAGAAAAGAAAAAAAATGCGAGGGTTCATTTAAGCCACATTTTTTGCGAGGATTTGAACCACATTCATATTTTTTCTTTTTTTCGCAATTATAGCGGGGTACTTAGCTCCGTGTGGGCCCACAACGAGGATTGTGACGAGGGATGCTCAGCCCAGTGAACTTCGACGAGCGAGGGCTGCTCCGATCCAACTGCATGTTGACCGCCACACATTGCTGGACCGCGAGCGTGCCCCTGGCAACACACTTAGATGATCATCAGGCGTTAGCCGCGTTGGTTGGGTGCGAGGAGGGCAACAAACTGAGTTGCTGTACGCCTTCTTGTGGGTACATATGTTCTCACGGGAGCAACAGACATGCATTGTCCATGCCATGCCTGCCTCCGCTGGAACGACGTCGGACCTCCACTGGAACGCGGAGGATGCTTGGGAGCTCGGCACGGAGGTGCTAGGATGACGGCGAAGGCAGAGGCTCGCTCGGCGTGACGACTGAGGTTGCTTAATCTGCTGGATCGACGCGAGGGCGCCGCTGGAAGTGCTGGGCCCGCGTACGTCGCGGCTCCATGTCGTAGCCGGGCGGACCGGAGGTACGCGCGTATTACGCACCCTCGCGGGAGCTGCACCTCCGATGAGCAACAGACGAAGACCGGAGGTACGCCCATAGTACTACGTACCCTGGGGGGAGCCCTGTACATGCATGGGCTGCACCTCAGATGAGCCCTGTACGTACGAAGATTTTGCATGACTCAGCGAAGCCGCACCCTCGTGGCTGCTGGAGGCATGCGCGAGTTGCTCCTGCACCATCGCCCGCTCGCGGAGCCGCGGAGCCTGCACCCTCGCAGGCTGCTGAAGGCTTGCACCTGCGCCGTCGTATCGCTGCGCCCTCGCTGACCTGTGACTGGAGTGTGAAGCACTAGAGTAGTAAACATTAATATATATACAATAATACTTGGGCAGACGACGAATGGATCGGAGCACTGCAGCGGCGCAATCGATCACTGCCGAGGCTCGCTCGGACCCCGCGCCAAACGAGGGTACTGCCGCTTGGACCATCAAACTGATGGCCGACCAAGCCTCGCGCCCAAGGTCGCTCCGACCGGGATGAAGGCTTGGCCTTTGGCCACGGAGAGGTTTTTCCATCTGCCTGTAGCGGAGGTTGTGCCGTCTGGCTATAGTGGAGTGTCGAAGGTAGTGTTTTTTCGAAGGTGGCTTTGCCTGACCACGGTACAACGACGAAGGTAGTCTTCTTGTGTTTGTGTCTTTTTTATCGGTCCCCACGGGGGTTGTGTCCGGCTGCGGGGGTTCACAGGTGACCAGTAACAAATTGGATGCTGACACGGCTTTGTGTCCGGCCATAACCTACAAATATACTCCAGTGTGTAAAATGTAAGTGCTTCGATGACGCATTTTCTTTCAGGTGAAGGTGCTTCTAGTGGAGGCAGGATAGCTTCGCTTCGACGAAAGGCGTTTCCCTGTATATGTGTGGAAAGCTACCTCCACCCGGCTGCGACGGGGTCCGGTCGCGACGAGGTTATTTGGGCCCGGCCACGAGGTTTGCTCCGCCCGACCACGACGAAGGTCCTGCATGCTGTCCGTCGTATTGACGGCCAAGCCTGGGTAGAGCCTGAGTCCTGGCGGAGCGTCGAATGTTAGTCACATCACGCACATAAGTGATATACAACTACACATATGAACGATGCATGATTCAATAATGGGTGCAGCATCTGCTTATCGGAGCCTGAGTTTTTTGCTGGTCTTCATGTGGGTACGTGTTCCCCCGCCGGTGGTCTGGACGTGGAATGTGCCCTCGCCGGGGCTGTAGACTCGTGATTGTTCCTGTGGAAGCTTCCTGGCGTGGTGGAGCTTGTCGCTCCGGCGAACGGACCGTCGAGCGGCAGCATGCATCTGCACCCTGCGAGTTGTTGTGGGATTGCTCCCGGGAACGAAACCTGCAGGAGGCATATATATAGGTGCCTGAAACTATCGATGCCTGCTCAGCTGTAAGCAGGGGTGCCGACGAAATGGTGCAGCTGACGAAATCCTTGGCGTATCTGCTGCATGAGCTGGCCTGGGCAGAAGATACGGAGGTGCGCAATCTCCACAGGCAGCACATCCTCAAAAGAAAACTTCGGGTATTGAGATCAATTGAAGGTGTTTGCTTGATGACGGAGGTGCGTCAGCCGGTGAAGCTAACCCAGAAAGATGGCCTCGCAACCCGGCGGAGAGGGTAGCCCGGCCGCGGCGAGGGTAGCTACCTTTTTTTTTTTTTTTTTTTTTTTTTTGAAGCACCAGATCGGGGCTGTGCGCCTGTGCGCCTGACTCGGTCGGAGGTAGTCGGCTTTGTCGAAGCGTGGCTTTTCGCCCACCCAGACGCGAAGCTAACTCCGCATGGGGATGTCCAGGTTGGCCTTCGCTCGGCCGCTACACCCTCGCTTGGCCCGAGATTCGCTGTCCATCGTTGGCCCAGCTGCGGTGTCGGACCAGCGCGCGAAGCTTCGTTACTTCTTGCAGGAGCGTGCGGCTATTGAGCCCACACCCTTTGGATCCGAGGCCTCCCGCCGTCGTCGAGGGTTTGGTAGTCACACGCGAGCGTGCGTGGTGTTCTCTGCGAGGATTCTGTCCTGAAAAGATGGTTATCCCTTTGAACAAACACGAAGGTTCAGTCCCGTGAGATGTGCACCAAGCATGGCCAAGGCTTGCGTATTTCACTCCAGAAGTTATGCATGTGCACATGCATGTTCGTGTGTTTTGCCATCTAGAAGCGGTGCACAGGTGGGCGGGCACGAGCCATGCAAGAAAGTCAACAGAAACGAACGGAAGCGGTGCTTATCTGGTGCTCTCTCGAGGCTTCTCCTTTGATGCGAGCTGGCTTGGGCAGAAAAGGTGGAGGCCGGCGTGTGACCTCCGTAGGCAGCGCATCCTCCGAAACAAGCTTCGGTCGATCGAAGGTGTACACTGCATGAGGCGGAGGTGTACCGAGGCTGACCCAGAATAGATAGCCTCGCAGCACGGCGAGGCTAGCGAGGGTCGGTTTTTTTTTTACTCGTGACTTTTTGTGTCGGTCCTCACGGTCGGGCGCCAACTCGTGGGGATCACCTCTGCCCCTCGCCTTCTTCACGGGTAGCGGGAGGGAGGGGCAAGGGTTTCCCCACAGGGTAAGACAAGCGCGAGCCGGGTCCTTGACCGGTGATACCCTCGCTGATGTTGCCGAGGGGTATCACAGGTCATATGGCGGGTCCGCGTGCGTGACATGGATGAAAGAATAACACAAGAGGTTGTTTCGATTATATGGCAATAAAACTTGCCACCAACCGTCCCCCTCAATACGTCTTGTCGGGTCCGTATTTATAGGCGTCCGGTCGGTAGGCGGCGTTGTTACATAACAGGACAAGGTGCTACAGTCACTAACATCAAGGACCCACACAGGGGTTTTTCAGTACAATCCCCTCCAGGGGCAAATGGGTAAAAGAACTCGGTGAGACCACCTTGGGGCGCTTTTAGGGTTTCTCCCGGCCGCGCCGCCAGGCGGGACTTGACTCGCTCCTCTACGGGCGCCCCTCGGTTGGTGCTGTTGACCGGGGCCCCGCGGCGCCAGCACGGCCGCTCCGCTGTCCCGCAAGGCCCCGCACCGCGGGGTCACGCCCCCGGCCGGTGGGCCCCCGCACCGGGGGGTTGCTCTTCTCGCGGTGGCGCCCCCGCACTGCGGGTCTCGCCCTTCGTTGGTGGCACCCCGCGCCCGCGGGGTTGCTCTTCCGCGGCGCGCGCCCGCACCGCGGGGTCTCGTCCTTCGTGGTGGCACCCCCACGCCGCGGGTCTCGCCCCTTCGGTGGTGCCACCCCGCGCCGCGGGGGGGCTTGCTTTTCCGCGGCGCCCGCACTGCGGGTCCCGTCCTTCGCAGGCACCCCCGCGCCTGCGGGTCTCGCCGGTGGTGGCAACCCCGCGCCCGCGGGGTTGCTCTTCCGCGCGGGCGGCCCCCGCGCCTGCGGGGCTGCTCTTCCCCCGCGGTGGCGCAACCGCGCCGCGAGGGGTTGCTCCTCCTGGCGGGGTTGACTCCCGCACCGCGGGCTTAGGAGACTTAGGCCCAGAGCTCTTGGGGGTCCCTCGGCGAGGTCCCTCCCCAACAATCGTAGAATTATTTATGAAACTTTTCACTTTATTTCTGTCAGATCGCAGGTGCAATGTTCTAATGATAGGCTTGTTTGCTTTGCATGAATGATTCCGGATTGCGTGTTGTTGCGTGGTGATTGAGTAGAAATTGAGCAGTTTTTTTGGGGATCAGTATACGGTGACCAAGAGTACCACGAGGACCAGCAAGACCAACCACCACCCGTTGAAGGCAAAGTATAGCTTGGGCTTTACCCCGTTGACCTAATCACCCTTAATCATTATTTCATGTGCATGAGTTTAATTTAATTTGCTATAAGGATGTCCTAGTTTTGGTATCTGTTCGTTTGTTACCTTGGGTTATTGCATTGGGTAGTTTTGCTAGTGCTCAACATAATGATAAAAGAACCCAATGATAAGTGTCGATTTGTAAGATGAGAGGTGATGGTGAACATGATAATGAAACCACAGTGGCGAGAGAGCTCTTTGATGCCGTTGGCCCTCCTTAAGGACTGATCCGTTGGCAAAAGCTAGGAAAACCGCATAACCGGGAGGGTTATATGGCTCGATCGTAGTTGATTAGAAAGACCTTGTCTAACATGTTGGCAAATTACCCTTCCGGGCGCAAAAGGGGGTCTGCCGGTTGGGGATAGTGCGGCTCCCGTCCCTATGTGTATAGGCTGCGTGTCATTGTGCCATTTAGGAAGGTGGGTCCTATATCTGTCGCCATCTAAAACCTATAGCGGCTTCTGCTTGTTAGAGAAACTTTCGAAAGGCTATGTATGATTTTCATTGTTTAGGCCTAATTAACCTACTCAATTGGAAGTCATAACTCTCAGTGAAAGTGTACACCTCTACGCAGAGTAAAACTGTTATAACAGCCGTGTTCGCGGTTAAGAATGGCCCGGAAAACTTGACGGAGTAAATGTAACATGATGATAATGATGAACTAAAGGTGATAATGATGTTGAGATGTGAATGGTGATATTTGAACTATGGTGATCTTAAATAATTGTTGGGGAATAATTGGTGCCTAAGCAGAACCTAGAACTATTAGAATGAATAAAACTATGACTTACTAAAAGCTCACCGCAGTATAACCAGTGTTAGCTTTGAGCCTCATCCACCCATGCTGTCTTGTTGAGCACGACATGTACTTACACTTGTTTCTTTTGCATACTTGGACAATATTCTGGATGGGTACAGATGGCTATGGTTATAAAGCTTACGAAGATGACTACTAGGCTTGAGTGTCAACTAGCCGATCTTCCCTGTGGCATTGGAGACGCCTTGGTGCTTAGTTAGTTTCTATTTTATTGCTTAGAATTTTATGATATTTATGTTTGAGATACAGTTCGTGATGTAATAAGGCACTTTCGGCCGATACTATTCCTTTAATTTTGTCATTATATGTGTGCGATTGATTCGTGGCACATATAATCTATTATTCAATTTGTTCTATAAATTGGGTATGACACTTGACACCGCTGCTGGTGGCGCATTCTTATCGCTCACCATCGATGAGGCCACGGCCTTGATCAATAAAATGGTGACGAATCGAGCTAGGGGGAAGATAGAACCCCAGCCAAAACACAAAAAAGGCATGCATACCGTGAAGGAGGTGGATATGCTTGTCGCAAAAATGGACCTGCTATTGAAGTGGCCGGAAGAGCGCCACTAAAAAAGAAGCAATGAGGCGACGGTCCACGCCACGGACTCACACATGACGTGTGAAACGGTGTGGTGAAGTTGGCCACTCGGGGGATAATTGTCTCGAGACCCGCAAAGATGCCGCTTATATCAACAACGGTATCGCCAACAAAGAACAGGGGCAATAATGGCCGGAACAAACCGGCCCCGACCTCCATTCCAAGGTAATTTGAACTATAACCCCAATTATAGTTTGAATCAGCCTTCGCTCAAGGATCTGGTATTGGGCCAAGCCAAGATCAACGAAAATCTCAACAAAAAGATGAGCCAGAATGATAAAATCCTTGAGAATGTCAACAACAAGTTGGAGAGTCTGTCCTCGGCCGTGAAGAACCAGCTGAGCGTTAACAACATGATAGAAACACGGCTAGTGCTCAAGTGCCAGTTAACGATTCGGGCAAAATCCGAGGGCAACCCGAGACCTCAAAGATGAGTCGGGCTTAACATGATATCTCCGAGGCTCGGGCAACCTCCAAAGACTAGAAGCAGTCCTCATGGACTCGCCATTCGTTGCAAAGAAGGGAGACCCTAGATGTCCCACAATCACTTGTGCCATCTGGCCCCCATGAGTTCAACAACGCATTCTCGCAATCTCAAGGCCAAGATTAACGTGATGCCCAAGGCCACTTTCAACAAAATACATGGTGGGACTCTTGCACCCGCAAGCTTCATCCTCCGAATGGCCGGATCAAACGGCTCGACGGCCCGAGGGCATACCGAAGACATGCCGATAAGAGTCAAGGACAGTACTTTCCCCGCAGATTTCGTCATTCTTGACATGGGCCGCAAAGAAGAAGTGTCTCTTCCGGGTAGGCGGTCCTCAATACGGCAAATGCCAATATCTATGTGGGAAAAGGGTTTGTCATATTCCATGTCAAGAGTAAGGCGGTCAAGTGCCCATTCAACGGGTACGACAAGAAGAAGCATACCCGAAATCAATATCATCAACCAAGCCGGTGTGGTGTCTTCAAGGATCCGACCAAAACCAGGGAAAGGTGCTTCCCGCCAAGAAGGTGGGAGAGTCAGCAGATCGACTATAAGTAAACTATCCTTGCCAATAGGTAAACTGGCATTTAAAAAATAATATATAAAAATATATATAAATAATAAAAATAATCTATATAAATATTTTTTGAAAACCAAAATAATAAATCTTTATAAATAAAAATAAATGCTTTTATAAAATCAAGAAAAATATTTTATGAATAAAAATATATGATAGTATATTTTCAAAATAGTTTTTGAGTATATAAAAATATTTTTGAAAATTTTTGGAGAAAATCAAAAGTGGAAGAAACGGTCGAAAACCGCGGGATCAACCAACGGCCGCGAACTTCGTGACCGTTGGCCACGCCCGCCAAAAAGCCCAATGGCTCGCGCCTCGGAGCGCAAGCCAGACCGGCGCGCCCCCGCCAAAGACGGGTACCACTCGGGCCCGGTCCGCGCTAATGGCTCCTAGCCACTCGCGGATCGACTCCACCAGGTTGGTTCGCGGCCATAAAAGGAAGGGAGCGCCGGTGTGAGGGCTCACCCCTCTCATTCTCACTCTTTATCACTCTTACACTCTCTTCCACTTGTTCTTCACTCCATTTTCTCCACAAAAATAGTTTGCCGAGCAAGATCACGGGTGTGAAAGTTCATACTTTCAACTAACCCTTGCACACCCGAGGTTTTTGCGATAGTCATGTTCGTTTTGCGTTGCCATGGACAAGCTCGGGAAGGCTCTTGTAGGGTTAAGGCAATCATCAAGACAGATCTCTCAAAGACACAAGCTTGAGCTCCCTCCACATCGACCAGCAAGAGGACGCCCCCGCTCAAGAAGACGTTGTGCCACCTGGGGGAGAGCAAGCTCAAGATCCCCCGACGATCTACGAAGCTGACGCACCCTACCTCGACCTCCAGGGAAATCGGGAGATGCAAGCATACCTCCACCACAGGGATCATGTGTTTCTACACACACCCATGATCGACCCCAACCTCCTTGAGAGGACAGGTATGGACATCGAGTTCCCAATACTTTGGAAAGCAGTTGGTTGGCAAAATTTTCCCCCTCTCGAGGAGGAAGGTTCTCGCCTTCTGACAATTCAATTTCTATGCAGCCTGGTAGAGGATGAGTCGCATCTCCTTTTGTTTGTTTGGAAATTCTTATCATGTTCAATGGAGAGACCTAGCTCATCACTTAAGCTTCAGTTACAAGTGTGCATTAGATCTTGATAGTGCTTTGCCTGGTTTTGTGAAAAACCAGTTTTGGGAAGTGATATCTGGTGCACATGAGCCTGGCACGTTTAAACCTAGACATACTCAAATCCAGCATCCTTCTTTAAGATTCATGCATCGCTGGATTTCCATGAGTTTGTTCCCTAGGCATGAGGTTAGATGGGTGCACGATGTCGAGTTAAACTTACTCTATGCTATTGTCAACAAGGATAGGGTAGCTCCGTGTGGGAGATGTGCAAACATTTTTCTGATGTTATCACCATGACCACTTCTGTTACCTGCACATCTCTCATCACCCGCATCACTTCTGTGATAGGAGCTCTTGACAATGCACAAATAGAGTACATTTCTATACCCCGTACCATCATGAGTGAGCAAAAGTTGATTCAGGGACACCATCTAAAGTCTACCATCTGGAGAGCTTGCTTTCACTTTTCCTAGCTATGCAATTGTACTCCGGTTACCTAACCCGGATCTACAGTTTATAAAAGCCAACCACTAACCTTTGAGCTCGAGACTTCTGATAGTATGCGCAGGAAAATTGTCTCCAACAAGGCCACCGAAGTGCCGCCAGAATGCAGGCCGGCTCAAGCTCACACGCACCTCCCTTTCAGGCCACCAAAGACCACCCGCACGCTTGTTCCAGGCAGGTTGGCCCCCATACATGGGAGCACCAGGGTACATACCCGGGTATGCCCCTAGGTGGGAGCCATAGCTAAGAACACCGAATCGATTGTGGTGGCCCAAAGTAGATCCTCAACATGGGAGCAAAGGCAGATGGAGCTCAAGAGCAGCCTCGAGATGACATGCTTCCACCAGTTCCACCACGATACTCAATATCCGGGGTTAGAGGTCGCCAATATGTAGCCGCAGAGACCGCATGTTCACACAGACGTGATCCAACAGACACTCAACACCCATGTGCGTAAACACCCACCAATGGCAAGAAAACCGGTAGCTCCAGAGCCGCCAGAGGTGGGACCAGCTCCAAGCCAACATGAAGCGCCAGGAATGCACGATATGAAGCATTCGGAGGTACCAAGGCTTCAACCCCGATTAGTGGGCCTCCAGATAGCTTAGGGGAGGACCCCCGCAGTATCTTGCATTGCATATTTATTTCTAATAAATAATTGTTTTATTTTAGCATATTTAAATTCAAACAACTTTGCATTCAAAAATAATAATAAATAAAAATAATAATAATAATAAGTAGCTCTTGAATAAAGAATTCCATTCCTATATATATGATTTGTGAAAATATTTTAGTTGAAATAATGAATAGTTGCTCGTCTTATGTTTTATCATGTGCCTAGTTTATAACTTAAATTTCTCTAAGATTTAAGTTTAGTGGTTAGCTTTATTTCACCTTGAAAAGCCTGAATCATGTGGGTTGTATAAGCTTATCTAGTCTAGGTAGTTGCAAGTTATGATATGGTAACATGGACTTTGCTATGACGTTATTTTGAGAATAACTTGACATCCGAAGTTTTATTTTCAAAATCAAAATGCAAAGTTTCTCAATGATATGCAATTCCCACTAGAGCCATATGACATGATATGTTTACATCTTGCAAAACCTTAGTCATATGCTACTTGTTTCCATGGTGAGCCTACGTCAAATTGTTGTGACCTATGTTGAGATTCTTTTCATATGCCCAAGATAAAGATTCATGTACACCTAGAAATAAAAATGCTGACTCTTACACCGAGAGTTGCGCACAACATGCACCCTTCCATCCACCAAATAAACTCCATTCATTTTTGTATCATGACTTCTCACCAAAACTTTCGTTACAAAAAGGAGAAGTATGGGCTATTGTTGGCGTTTCTTAGCGCAATTACTAGAAAACAGGTTTAGAACCCATCGCAACGGCTTTAGAATGCTTGTTGATGCGTTTCTTAACGCAATCACTAAGAATAAATATTATCCTTAATGATAACGCCGAAAGCGTCGGTGATAGAGAAATTGAATATTGCAAGGGTCAACCCGCAGCGCGCGGATCTATCATCGTAGCATTTCACCCGGGAGTATTCGGGTATCGTTCATTTATATTTTCCCATGGGAAGGCAGGTTTAGATTTAATATGATGATGATAGCCCACAATGTATGTATGGATAGCCACTAATCATGTACAGGGGTAAGTGACAATAAAATTGGAGATAGTGGTGACACACACACTTCTTGAGCACTAGAAGGAATAAATAGGAAATAACAAGAAAGGGGAAAATCTATGTTGAGTTGGCTATTCTAATATCGCCAATGCGTCGGACTATAGTCTACATCGTCATTCATGGTTCATTGCGTAGATGGGCTAAAGTGATGAGGAGATGCCCGCGCTGGTATATGCCAGGTAGGTGACACTTGATAAGACTCCAACCCGACACCGGGGACGTGGAGGAGTGCGAGCGAGGCGAATAGAGTTGTCACCCTCTCGCCGCCTACCTCACTACCGTGGGATGCCGGCATTTCCCGCAGATGATTCTCTATAGACCTAAGCACCACGCTTACGTTTATAGAAAACTACCTAAACCCCCTCGGTACCCGACCCTACGGATCGGCGGGCAAGAGTAAAGGTAAACCCGAAGGTACACCAGACCATCACTTTCGAACTTAGTTCTACTACGTTCCAAGAATAAAATATGATTCAATTAGCCTAAAGTTAGTCATGTTAATTATCACATTATACTAACTATACTCTAGTTGGCATAATATGAATATAACATGAGGATAACTATACTCTAGTTCATATGCATTGCGATATAAATAATGAGACTTGAATAAAGGAAAGAACTTCATAGTAAATTTACCAAAAGATCCTTCCAAGGAGACAAGCTCTCCTTGAAGCTCCGCCTAACTTCGAATCCTACTACTAAACTAATGAAGGGGAGAGAGTGGTGCTCAAGGTGAGAATGTAACAAATATGATGTGTAGTGTGTTGTGTGTTTTGTGTGTGAGGAGTGCCTCTCTTTATATAGTGGAGAGGAGGAGGGAATGGAGGGCTCTCCTTGCTTCGAGCTATTCTTGGCGGAACGAAACTTTGCACCGCATGCAACCGCCCGCTTGAAGATCGCTCCAAACCGCCGAGAAAGGGCGGGAACTTTGGTCGAAATAATGCGCCGGCCGGGGCTGGGCCTCCCGCCCCGCCTTCTCCTCGTCGCGTTTTGTCATTCACATGTTGGGCCTATGGTGGTGCATGGGCCAAATTGTGCGCCGGGGTTTGGTCCTCTTGATTGATCCACTCCTTGGCGTCTTTTATTCAATACGCTTTCTAATTTATTTGAGGACTTTGTACCTGTTTCCACTCTTATACCGCAAAACATAATTTCTACGAATACAAGTGGAACTAGGTTAGAAGTAAAGGTATATGTATCATAAGTTTGCCCCTTTCTCAAGAATTGGATATAAGTTGGCGGTATAATATACTCGATAATGACCGCCAACAAGTCCCCAAGCTTAACCTTTGCTCGTCCCGAGCAAATAGCTAAGTGTTTGGTTGTTGATCGGGAGTTGCTACAATGCCGATATATTTCAAAATGTACCATGCTCATAATAAAGTATTCTTCCGTTGTTTAAATAAATTGGCATTTTTATCTATCCTTGTTTACTTAAATCATATGGGGCTTATAACATTCTCCAAACCCTTGGGTTATTGCAAGATAGAACGGTTTTCATAGAAACACTAGTCATTCATTCTTTGATTGATTATTCATGCGGAGATTTTTGTAATGATTCCTTAAATCATCTCGGTGTGCAAACCATAAGGAGAAACAAGTCATAAGCCTTGATCAAGATGTGCAAGTGAAATTTTATTTCTTTTTGATAAGGTATGGGCTAGCTCTTATTTCTTTTTAGAGAAGTGGGCTCTACTCGCCCTCGGGACACTTGTCCATTATTCTTCTCTTTCTTCTTCTTCTTTTTTTTTTTTTTTTAGAGGCGGGTATCGAAGTACCCATTGTTTTATTTTTTTCGGACACACGTCCATTTTTCTAGCTTAGCCCATAACCTATTTTTGGCAATGTGAATCTTGATCAAAAGCGTATGACAGGTGATGAGTCCATAGCTCGCAAGATATTCAGTCGTAGTAAATTTCTCCATGTTTGACACGCCTACGATGCCCAAGAATTTGGCCCAATCTTTCACGGTACAAGAATCGATAATTAATATAATCTGAATTTATTACTCTGAATCACTCCTCGAATGACAAGCTGTATTTTATATCTAATAAATATGCACTGCTTAACTGAACAAGAGATGTTTCTATCGGCAGGATCCAATTAAATTATTCAGCAAGTTCCCACAGCCGACGTTACACAATGCCTCAATAGGACAACTCAACTGATATCTCACGTGATTATCAAATAGGAAAATCACCGGCAACAATATCTTTGATTAATGAAGTGCGGCAATAGGAACAACAGTAATAAGATGGGATCGGCTTACGTAAACTGCAATCCGAACCTTGATAACTCTTCAACCCGCGGCAACGACGACCACGGTCCAAAGATGGGGATTCCGACGGAAATCCGAGGCACGACCAAGCTGCGGCAGCTCGAGCACACACTCCACACAATCCAAAGAGGATCGGCAAGATAGACCGGAGAGGAATCACCCTCTAGCTTCTCTCAGGAAACCCTAGATGAAACACAATAAAATCCAGTATGATTACAGGGGCGTCCGCCCTGGCTTATTTGAGGCACGCAGGCCAGCCATCGATCGCACTCTGGCTCGACCAACCAGAGCGACAGAGACTCGAACAGAGTCTGACTCACGTACGTGAATAGATAAACACATAAAGCAATTCTACTAAACGTGACATGTATGCAAATATAATAAACTAATCCGGCAAGGGTGCAAACCACGTAATTAGTTTTGTATTGTTGCTTCAAGTCGCATCCAGAGACAAGTGCAGAATCTGACGCCTTCTTTGCAAGTGTTTTTCATATTTGCCGATTATAACTCACGTGATATCCACCTTCATATAGCCCATAAATATATATTTTGCTGGCCTAGTATTTTCTGCTTTTCTGAATGTTGCACCACTAAATATAATACTTGAAGATAAGCCAGTCGTAGTAAATTTCTCCATGTTTGCAATGTATTTCTCATCAAAATGAATAGCTCCAAATTGAAGACCATAAGATTTCAAAGGATTATCGCTTACCATATTTGATATAATACTAGACTGAATATCTTGCAGAGCTATGGACTCATCAACAGGTGTCTCACATAGGTTATCATGAGAATTTTGATCATTAAGGAATTTTGGAAATTTTTCTCCGAACGATGAATCTCTCTTAGAACAAAATCATAGTAGATTCTATTTTTACCATATCATATCCGGCAATAGCTTAGAGAAGAATCATGTGTTTGCATACCCACAAATCATTAAGTTTTTAGGACAAGACAAGTTAAGCCAATAAACTTAAACATTGGGGAATACAATGTTATGAACTAGGTGCAAATTGAACTATAGACAGAGCAACTATTCATCATTTCAACTTCAGCCGAAATTAAGCATCCTTATACTACATATTGAAGTGGAATCATATTTTTGTTCTTTTCATATATATATATATTTTTAAAGGAAAATGAAAATGAAAATTTAAGGGATAAAATAAAGTGATAGGGGAGGTAGGTACTTACCTCCGTGGGGGTCCTCCCCAAGCTAGCCGATGGCCTATGGGTTGGGGGTAGTACCCCATGTGGCGCCGAATGCCATCGTGCCCTCGTGCTCCCGCCGTCTCCGTTCCGCCTCCCGCTTGGTGTTGCGGTGTACCGCCGATGGCGTTGATCGAAACCCGCACCAAATCGGTGAGTGATCAGGCAATCTCACCAGGCGGAGTTCCACATTCGAAGTCGTGTTGATCTCTTGGAGCTCACGGGGTCCACCGTAGAGAGTGACGTCTTTGGTGGCATCCCTTCGGAGTCGAGGACCGCGTGTGTGTCTCATGCCATGTTGACCCTCCGCTTGGTGCGGATGAGGTGTGAACATCCCTTCATACCGGAAGGTCGGTGTGAGCCCGGGTTCAGCGTTGGTGTAAAGAACCGAGGCGCGGCGCACGGTGCGGGTGTAGGCCGCGGCATCGTGGAACCACTAGCCTCTCCCCGTAGCTCGCTTCGTGATGACTGCGAGACCACGTAACCTCCTGCGTGCTTCGTCTAGCTCAACTAGAGCGCGAAGGTGAGTGATGGGGATTTATATAATGAGAGTTCCGGGTTAGGGAGCGGAATCTCATTTATATATCCCGAAAAATAATAAATAATCTTCTCGTGGTCATTCTCATCAAATTTTATTATGTGCCCTTGTATCGGGTGTGATAATGAAATTTCGGAGGTGGAGTATCTAGGTATGTGACATTCCTCGCCTTGCAATGCACCAATGTTACTAGCAATCCTTGTCACAAAGAGAGGTACAATAAACAGGTGTGGATTGTTTGAAATTGCTAAGCATGCATTTTATGATTTCTTTTACGGGGGCAATTTTTCTCTTGTGAACTATGGCATAGAGGCATTGCATCTCAACATCTAAGAGACGGTGAAATTCATGCCTAGGAAACAAAGTTATGGCAATCCATTTTTGCATGAATTTCAATGTTGGATGATGTATGTTGGCATTTGAAGGACTAAAACCTAGGATCTGTAGGAACTATGGTGGAGATCTCGGTAAAAAGGCGACACGATTAAAAATGCGGTAGAGCAACGGCTAAGTTTGTGCAACATTTCTTAGCATCAAAGCCTATGTGCCCTAGCCAGCAGTTCTTGCCAAGTGTAATAGTTGTATTTACTAAAAGTCGAAACTAACACCACGATCATGAACTTCTAAAGATCCTAAAAATTGGATGGTGAGGGAGGCAAGAGCCCGGCTCATCAGGGGAGCAATCCCCGGACCATCCGGCGGCTTTCCAAATGATGGGGAATTCGTTATCCATACCTAGTTTTTCGAGGGGACGTCGTTGGGGAAGCGAGGAGCGGGGAGCGAAGTCTCGGTTCTTGAGGATGTTGTAGGCTTGCATCTCCCGTTCTCCTTCCGTGTCGAGGTGCGGTGCATCGCTTCCTCGATCGTCATCCCCGTGGGTGCTTGTTCTTGCTCTTGCTCTTGCGAGGGTACATCTTCTTCGTATGCTTCGGCGTTGTCGAAGTGTGCACCCAAACTTCCTTGGGAGAGCCTCGCGCTTCTTCTCACGCCCTTCTTGATCGCTTGCCGCTTTCCGAACATGTTAGCGAACAAAAGCGAACGGAATGGAAACAAGTGCTTACTCTTGGAGAGAACTTGGGGAGAGAGAGCTTGTGAGAGAGAGTGTCTTGGTGTTCTTGCACTAGAGCTTGGGAATGCTTTGTGGAGTGCAAGAAGTGAGCAAGTAGCAAAATGAGAGAGTGAGGGAGTGAGAATGAGAGGGGTGGAGAGCTCTCCGGCCACCTCGCGAATTTATAGCACGATGCACCCCGACACTCGAACGAGGGCAACGGCTAGTGCTACCGTGACCGTTTGGCCTGCGTGGCAAGAGGCGCCGCCGGGGGTGGCCGGCCCAATGCGCGCCGGCCCCATCTGGGCCCCTCGTCGCCCTCGCTTTGGCGGTGTGTTCAAGCAGTTGAATCAATCAGTTGTGCGGTGGTGCAGCGGTCGGGTTCGATTTTAAACTTTGTTTTTCATTTTCTCTCATTTTATAAATGTTTAAGAATTTTTTTGGAATAAAGTTTTGTTTATAAAATCTTATCAATATATATATTTTATTTATATTATTATTTTTTATATATTAATTGACATGGGAAATATGGCAATGGGATTAAAATATGAAAAAGGAATTCTTTTTAATATTAAAGAATATGGTAATAAAAAGGAAATTAATTAATTAAAAGAGGTTTTGAATTCAAATATTAAAAATAATTTAATATGAGGAAAATAAATTTATAGAAGGAAAATATTTATTTTCTTACCTTAGTGAAGCTTACCTTTAGGCTCGCTTCACACGCCATGCCTTCTTCGTATTTTTGGATGGTGACGTGGTAGGCGATGGCGACTTTATTTCTTCTTGAATCTTTTTAGGGGTTTGCGGGGGTACGTTCCTCCTCCTTCTTGGCGTGAACAGTGCGGCTTTCTCTTTGGTTTTGTCGTCGTGCGTTCTTGGGGTCCTTTTGCCTTGATTTGTCTTTGCTTGGGGTTCAACCTTTTTCTTTTTAAGGATTTCTTCCGGTTGTATCCATTGAATAGGCATTGGACCACCTGTCCCTGAATTCGAAGTCGACCCTTCCCTTTCCAACATGGATAGTAGCGTTTGTTGTGTAGAGGAACGGTCTCCCCAACAACAATGCTACGTGATCTTCTTCTCCCATGTCGACGGCGATGAAGTCCGTGGGGCGTAGCTATCCTTCACCCTTACGAATGTCTCGAAGAATCCCTTCCGGCTTTATTGCTTGTTTGATCTCGCCATTCCGAAGTTTGGTCTTGGTGCGGGATAATGGGAAGTGTAGGAGTGTGTCATTGGCCTTCTTTGACATGATGTTGACACTTGCCCCTAGATCACAAAGAGGCGTTACCCGAACATGTATGGGCCTATTGGCGGTGATTGTTGGGCTCCCTGGATCCTCCTTCTTCTCGCAAAAGGTGAGTCCACAACGACATCGGTATAACCCGTTTACAGGTGTGGTTGTTTATTGTTACCATGTTAGCGGATTCAATGGGGCCCTCGGCTTGCCGAGCCCTTTCCCATGTTGGGTGCAAGCTTGGCGATTAATTGAGCTATTTGGGTTTCTATCATTTTATTAAAGCTCAATTGATTCTTTGCTACGAGAAGATAGGGTTTCTAGTTTTGTGTTTATATTTTCAAGCATTTTGTCATTAGGCGATATCTTTTTATTAAGACTTTCATTAATTTTAGCTTGACCATAAACAAGATCTTTCAAGGAGGGTTGATTAGGATTGAAATTGGAATTGTAAACAGCAATTGTAAATGTTACCTCCTTGTGGGCGATTTCGATTGTTCCACCCATTGTTATTACCTGGGACGAAATCCGTTGTTGGCGTAGGCTACTTCTTCTCGAGTTTCGGGACAAGAGCTTCGAATGTCAACCTCTCCACAGACTTCACATGTCATATGTGAGTCCATGGGGAGTGTAGCCTTCGCTTTGACGGAGCTTGGTCGTCGGTCTTTTCATCAGGAGATCGATCTTTGCGGCAAGCGGTCGTCTCTCTTGCATCGTGTGCATACCTTTTTGTGTTTTTACGAGGGGCCCGTTCTTCTCCCCAACCTTGGTTCTCGATCATCTTCTCGATGAGCGCTTACGCTTTCTCAACGGTGAGGGATAAGAACGCCCCTCGGCAAGAAGAACATCTATGTGGCCCGCCGACATGGTCGTAAGACCATTGTAGAAGTTCCGGGGCGACGAGCCACTTTTCCATGCCATGGTGCGGGGCGGCGAGGATGTACTCTTGCAGCCCCTCCCACGCCTGGTATGGGTTCCATTCTTTGTCTGGCGAAAGTTGGAAAATTCTTACCCCATGAGGGGCATTGGTTTTGCCCATTGGGAAGAACCTTTGCGAGGAATGCGGTGGAGCATTTACTCAAGCGCCGCAACCTCCTTGTCCTTGTAGAACCATTGCTTCGCCTTCCCCACAAGGGGAAGGGAAACAAGCGGAGCCGGATTGCATCGGCTCAACGTCCTTGATGACGATTGTGTCGCCACGGCTCCAAGAAGTTCTGGGAGATGAGCATTTGCGTCCTCGCTTGGCGTCCGCAGAATGGACTTGCTTGTACCATCGTGATGAGGCCGGTCCTTAACTCAAAGTTCTTGTCGCCCAAGTTGACACGGGGGCCAATCGGGACATTGCCCACGATGGGGACCAGTAGTCACGAGTGTCTTGGTGGCCATGAGTGTTGATGAAGATGGTACTTGGATGACGGGTGCAACCTCCTCGGGAGTGATGACAGAGGAGTGGCTCGAGCCCGACTCCTTCCGAAAGCCTCTCGATCGCCGACAGTTATTCGGCAATCACTAAGAATAAATATTATCCTTAATGATAACGTCGAGAGCGTCGGGTGATAGATAAATTGAATATTGAAAGGGTCAACCCACAAGCGCCGGATTTATCATCGTAGCATTTCACCCCCGGACTATTCGGGTATCGTTCATTTATATTTTCCCATGGGAAGGCAGGTTTAGATTTAATATGATGATGATAGCCCACAATGTATGTATGGATAGCCACTAATCATGTACGGGGGTAAGTGACAATAAAATTGGAGATAGTGGTGACACACACACTTCTTGAGCACTAGAAGGAATAAATAGGAAATAACAAGAAAGGGAAAATCTATGTTGAGTTGGCTATTCTAATATCGCCAATGCGTCGGACTATAGTCTACATACGTCATTCATGGTTCATAAGAGATGGGCTAAAGTGATGAGGAGATGCCCGCGCCTGGTATATGCCGGCCGGTGACACTTGATAAGACTCCAACCCGACACCCGGACGTGGAGGAGTGCGAAGACTAACGAGTTGTCACCCTGCGCCACCCTCACTACCAGGTTGGGATGCGGCATTTCCCGGATGATTCTCTATAGACCTAAGCACCACGCTTTACGTTTATAGAAAACTACCTAAACCCCTCGGTTCCCCCGACCCTACGGATCTATTGGGCAAGAGTAAAGGTAAACCCGAAGGTACACTGGACCATCACTTTCGAACTTAGTTCTACTACGTTCCAAGAATAAAATATGATTCAATTAGCCTAAAGTTAGTCATGTTAATTATCACATTATACTAACTATACTCTAGTTGGCATAATATGAATATAACATGAGGATAACTATACTCTAGTTCATATGCATTGCGTATATAAATAATGAGACTTGAATAAAGGAAAGAACTTCATAGTAAATTTACCAAAAGATCCTTCCAAGGAGACAAGCCCTCCTTGAAGCTCCACCTAACTTCGAATCCTACTACTAAACTAATGAAGGGGAGAGAGTGGTGCTCAAGGTGAGAATGTAACAATATGATGTGTAGTGTGTTGTGTGTTTTGTGTGAGGAGTGCCTCTCTTTTATATAGTGGAGAGGAGGAGGGAATGGAGGGCTCTCCTTGCTTTCGAGCTATTCTTGGCGGGGAACGAAACTTTGCACCGCATGCAACCGGCCGCTTGAAGATCGCTCCAAACCGCCAGAGAAAGGGCGGGAACTTTGGCCGAAATAACGCGCGCCCGCCGCAAAGGTGGGCCGGCCGCCCCCCGGGCTGGGCCTCCCGGCCCCGCCTTCTCCGTCGTACAAGCGTTTTGACATTCACATGTTGGGCCTATGGTGGTGCATGGGCCAAATTGTGCTAGTGGTTTGGTCCTCTTGATTGATCCACTCCTTGGCGTCTTTTATTCAATACGCTTTCTAATTTATTTGACGACTTTGTACTGTTTCCACTCTTATACACGCAAAACATAATTTCTACTAATACAAGTGGAACTAGGTTAGAAGTAAAGGTATATGTATCATAAGTTTGCCCCCTTTCTCAAGAATTGGATATAAGTTGGCGGTATAATATACTCGATAATGACCGCCAACAGCTATGCTAAAAAAGAAGATGGACAAATATCCCAATAAAAAAAGACGAGAAAGTCAAGTACTCGTCCAAACAAAAAAAAAAAAAAAAAAAGAAAAGAAGAGAAAAGAAAGAAATAAAGGTAGCCCATACCTCCTTCAAAAAATTCCACCAAAAAAGAGAGTCATGATACCTAGAGTATAAAAAACACGAAAAAAATACCACACACTTGCACATCTTGATCTAGGCCTATGACTAGTCTCTCCATGTGGTCGGTCTTTGATTAGGCAACATGACATGACACAAGTATGCCATCTTTTACCTACCCGTAGCTCCACAAAAACCTTATATAGTCGGTAGGCAAAAGAAAGGCAATCTAAGCCTTTGGTGAGGAAACAACCACATACATAATGAGCGATCGAGAGATCATTTGAGGAACTACCTTTCTTTGCAAAAATATTTCAAAACCTCTAGATTGATAGTTGCTCAAAGAATGAAAGATAAGCAAGTCTGTCAAAACTGTTCTATCTTACAACCACCCAAGATTTGGAGACGGCTCAAAAGCCCCACAACGACCGAAGGTAATAAAGGGTGGATAAACATACCATTTTATTCAAATTGTAGCCAAAAATTTTTGTTATAAGCATGGCACCTTTAAAAACATAATCGGCATAGAAGCAACTCTTGATCAACAACCAAGTCCTTAACTTTTTGCTCGAGGACGAGCAAAGGATAAGCTTGGGGGAGTTTGTTGATGGTCACTAACGACACATTTTTACCGTCAACATTCTACCATAAAGGGGTAAAACTATGCATTCTCATACTCATATACATTTATTATTGACATATTTCCACTAGTATTGTAGAAATAAATGTTTTGCAGGATTTATATAAAAACAAGTGGAATATGCACCAAAAGGCGCCTTCTGGAAAGCGTATTTTGACAAACCATCCAACCCAAGGAAGATGAGCCCACCACGATACAAATTGGGCCAAGCCACCATCACCCAACATCCACTCGGAACCAACCACATGCATCAACCAAGGCCCAGGCCCAACCGAGCCCACGGGCGCTGACGGCGGCGGCCGCCAAGGGGAGCGTCGGCCAGCACTGTCTGGTCTGGCGGCGTGGCGGTTCAATCAATCTTGAGGATGGCGGTGCGGACCATCGGTGGCTGGTTCGGTGCACACGGGACGCCAAGGAGAGGTGGTTTCCTCACCTTTTTACACTTTTACCCCCTCTCCCACTTGTATAAGTAGGCCTCTCCTCTCCTCTCTTCCACACACCACTCTTGGAGTCTCCTACCTCACACTCCACTCTCCACCTCACTCCTCTACCTCTCTACTTCTTCTTCTTCTTACCCTTTCTTGGTTAGTCTTGGAGTAGTAGAGCTACAAAGGAGGGCTTGTCTCCTAGAAGAAAGAGCTACTTGGTAATATATCTCAATGGAGCATTCTTCTTGTTACGAGTCCCTATTCTATTCTCATAGCCTTACATCTGACTTAGAGTATAGTCTTGAGCATGTTATATTTCTGATATATGAACTAGAATATAGTTTGTGTGTCTTGCTTATAACATATTCATACTCATTCTTCACGGTTCATATTGTTTACATGATTAGAGGCAGGATAACGGTTCGTCGTTCCTTCGGGTTTGCTTATGTTCTAGTCCGTCCATCCGTAGGGTGGGGGTCCTAGGGGGACATGAGTAGTTTCCTTGTATGCGGGCATGGTGCTCGGGTGCCGGGGAACCTTCGAATATGATGGCATGCCACGGTCGAGGGGGTAGGCGGCAGGGTAGTGACAGCCTTGTCCGTCCTCTATAATCCCCCCACATTCATATGCTATGTAGGAGTTCGTAAATGCCTCTCTTCAGGTAGCAGACTACCCAGGTGGTCTCCCTGTTATCCTAGACCTAACCATGCTTATATCATGTATTCATGTGACTCTAACTATATTCATTTGTATTGACTATGACTAGTGTTGGCAAGCTTTAGCGTTACCACTAAAGCCTAATACACCTAAGGATGGCAAACGGTAAACCGCAGTTTAATTTAATCGGTGTAGCTTTTCACTGGAGTATTCTAGGTATCGATTTCCATGAGGAACGTGAAGTGAACTAACGAAGAATCAGAGTTCGTCCTATGATGATACAAGGTGTGTATGCTAGTTGAGATGAGAGGCTTTCTATAGCTAAGATATACGGATAGGCTAGATAGCTAAACGTGTCTTTATCAGCCCTCGAACACGGAGGCAGTAGTTGAGAAGTGGTGGATAAAACTACCACTAAACAAGCTACTATTTTATTGGGGCCTTACCTTTTAAGAACTTGCCTATAAACATGTGGTGGCATATACAAAGACCAGACGGGCATTTGTCACTACCTTCTTGGCTAAAACAAACAATCCGTGCAGCAAGCGGCATACACTAATAAGGTATAGCCTAGACACCACGTCTACGCTAACACTTACTACTCTAACCCTGTACTTAGCTAGGCTAGAGCACTCTACTAAAGTAAATGAATACTTAAAGCAAAGCAATGTACCAATGAAGAACAAGTGAATAGCCACTATACTAAACGGATATGTGTTGCATTTCTTAAGCGCCAATCACTAGAAACAGGGTTTAGAACCCATCTCTAATAACGGCGCGTAAATGCGTTGTTGACATTCCTAAGTGAAACCACGCGTGTCGATGATTACACTAGGTACATCAACGGTGATAGACCTTGCCAAACAAGATATTCATCCTAAGCAAAGCGCACGGATCTATCATTGTAGCATTTCACGGAAGTATTCGGGGTATCGATTATTTATATTTTCCCAAAGGAAGGCATGGTGTAAAAGTCTCTAATTCGGACATGGTTAAGATAACACGAATGTATAATAGACCAATGCTCATAATAGGGATAAAACAGGGATAGATAGTAGGATAACTTGACACACACACTCAAGCCAATCTCAAGGATAAAGGTAAAAGAAAGAATAAAAGAATGAGTCTAACATGGAGGAGGCATATCCTAGATAGTCATGTCAAGATAGCGAGATACACACATGTTTTTCTTTGTTAGAGATTCTAAGTCAAGATAGCCAAGGTCTCTGCCGAATGCCGGGCACCGGCAATCGCCCAAAGCTGGGATGGAGACAGGCAATTGCCTTTGCCACACCCGAACGTGGGGGATTACAAGGGACGGACAAGGTGTCACAACCCAACCCGCCTACCCCCTCAACCGTGGGGTGCGCCACAAAAGATAGGCAACCCCTAGCCCAAACACCACGTCTACACTAGTGATTATCACTCTAGCGTGTTAACAAGGCTTACCCGTCCCCGGGGTCCTTCTACTAGAGCGCCGCCCCCGAAGGAAGGACTATCAATCCCGCAACCCAACATCAACCAAGTCTAACTCTAGGTAGAACTCGTCATATCGATCTAGCTCTTGGTCTAAACATGTATGTATGATAAATTAAGCACGATGTTCTATAAGACAAGATCATGATATAAGAACTATAGACTAGTTCATCAACCAAGATTATATCACAAGAACGTTGCTCTAATTCAAGAACATGACTATATTGATAAGTAGAGAACAAGAACAAGATGAAGAACTCTAAATTGCTCATACCAAATAGCTCCAAAATGTCTTGCTCTCTTTTATAATCCTTGCCCAACTCCTCCTAAGTACAAACTAAGAAGAAGAAGAAGAAGAAGAAGAAGAAGAAGAAGAAAAAAGAAGAAGAAGAAGAAGAAGAAGAAGAAAAAAAGAAAGAAGAAGAAGAAGAAGAAGAAGAAAGGGAGAGAGGCTCTCTTGTGTGGTGTGTGTTGAATGAGGGGGAGAGGGCCTCCTTTTATAGGTAGAGGAGAGGGGGCTCATTGAAAAATGTCCCTCCCCACATGGAAGGAGCCAAAACCGTCCTTGGACACCTTCCAAATCTGCTTCAACCGACCATCCAACGTCGGCACAGCCCTCCATGGAAGGTAATGCACCGCCTCGCCAAACCCGGGCCTGAACCGCCTCGGGATGGGTCTTGGGCGCACCCGTGGTGTGGTCAAGCACTGTCTGGGCTTCGGTTCGGGGCCGCCTTGGCAGGCTGGCGTGTTTGGGCTTGAAAAGTTCTGTGGCGGTGTTTGCTCGGCCCGGATTCTGCGTGTTTGGTCCATTTCTCCCTTGGGCTTGATGTTCTTGGGAATGCGCTTTCGGGGGCGCCTTTTGGTGCATTTTCCACTTGTTTCTTATATGAATCTGCACAATAATAATTTGGACACTACAAGTGGAAATATGTGAGTTCTAAATGTATATGTGTGTAGTAAGGTATAGTTTCACCCCTTATTGGTAGAATGTTGACGTTAAAAATGTGTCGTTAGTGACCGTCAACAATATGCAAAGTATAAAAGAACTTCGAAATGTATTACTTACTAGAAGTACACCCGTAGAGGTACACCTTGGAGGAGATTCGATAGACCAGGGGCTTCCTCGGTAAAAACTTCCCTCTCTCTGTCTAAACTAATAAACTAAAAGGCTTGGGGGCTTCACCTACTACATTGGAGTGGAGCTCTTCCTTCCGATCATGCCTTGAAAGTGTGGGAGTAGGGGGTATTTATAGCCCCAAGGTGGAGTAGGGGCTACTCCCACTGCCACGTCATCGATCCGCGTCAACTTCCCTCTTGGCCCTAGGATAAACTGCGCCTTAGAATCAACGGATGGATCAAATAGTCACGTGGACAATGTGCTAGGCATGGGGGACGTCGGTGGAGCGAAAGTGACCAGGTTGGCCGACGCGACGGGTTGGGTGATCCCCTCTCTGCGCGGGTGGGGTCCCTAGGTCTTTGGAGATGTTGGTCCCACTTTGTTCTTTAGCTGCGTCTTGTGTTCGGAAATGTTTGTCACGTCTTAATTTCACCCTCATGATCCATGTGAAGCCTTGATGGACCAATGAGAGGGCTCCCACTCTTCATCCAAGGGTGGAGATGAAGTGGATGCACCTTGGTGTTGATTGGTGACATGGCATGATGGTGGGCTAGGTTGACCCCCTTATTGGGCCTTAGCCCACTCGATGCCTTCTAGGACCATGTCCCACATGTCATAGAGTGTCTTTGGATGGTGGTAAGGTGGAAAAGCCAGGTCGGCCAACCACCCCTATGGATGGTTGTCCACCTCCAATCCTTCTAGGAAGCTTCACCCACATGTCATGATGACTTTGAGATGTGTCATGATGAAATGGTCAGGTCGGCTGACCATCCTTTATGTTATGTGGGTCATCCTCTAGGTCCTGGATGTTGTCCCCACTGGTCAGTGACTTCATCTTGTGGGTGCATCTTGCTATTTCGTCCAGTTTTGTACCACCTTGATCCAAATGACATCCTGGTGGACCAATGAAGATCTTCCTTGGTTGATCCATGGATCGGTGACATGGTGGATGACATGGCATCACATGGCTTATCATGGCATGACATGGCTTGACACGTAGACTCCACATGGCAGGTTCGGTCAAACTTGCTCTTTATGCGTCAAAATGAGCCATAAATGTCTCATGTGCAAAGTTCTGCAGAAAAATACTCCAAGTACAACTGGAACTAGTTATGGGGTAAAATATGTTCATGAAGTGTTCTTTTTCCTCCCAATTTAAGGATGTTGACGGTGTTTTGAAGGTGTAAAATAGGGGTGTTTTCACCGTCAACAACTAGAATTGATCTACTCCACTTAGGAATATTCATTTATTCTTTATCTATTTTCTTTATCCTTTGAGGTAGCTCTCTGAGTGTGTGTCACACTATCTACAAATACTCGTTTACCCCTGTATGATCAAGTTGGTTCATTATGTGTGTGTATTCTTGTATTCGGATGCCATGCTAGCTTCTTACATACATGCCTTCCCTTGGAAAAATAAATAAATAAATAATGATACCCGATAATACTTCGGGCGAAATGATAGATCCGTGCGCTTGCAGATAAACATCTACTATGGCAAGATCTATCAACGGCGTAGCCCAACAAGGTCACTATTGGGATCTTTGATCTTGGTAGTGATGTTGTGGGATGACGGTGTTGATGTTTCTAGTGTAATCACCAATTCGGTGGTTGCGGCTTAGAAATGTCAACAAGCATTTCTAGCGTCATTGCCGGGGGATGGGTTCTAAACCTGTTTCTAGTGATTGCGCTAAGAAATGCCAACAGATCTGACTCTTCGAGGTGCCATGACTCACCATTTCTCATAGATCCTATTAGGCATATCGAAGTTGTTGCTAGTGCTTTACATTTCGCAGCCTACTATATATATGATAGGATTGCATGGTAGATTGCTTGTAAGCCTACACCTTGACATAGCCCCACTCCTGCTAACCCACGCATAGGTTAGACGCACGCTCTTCATGCTTTAAGAGCGATACCTCGGTATCGCCCACTCTTATATAAAATTTGGCTTATAACTTGATAACTTGATAATGGATAATGGAACTGGTTACTTGTGATGACTTTTGGGGAGATCCAGCGTGCATTGTGGGTGCATGTGGTGAGGGTTGTGTTGATTGGATAGGGCGATTGGATGAGTCATGAGACGAGTTACGCCATGGGGTGTTCCCTGGACACCCCTTCTGAGAGGAGTACCTGTGGCGGGTACATGTGTTTTACTCGAGGAGGTTTCAGGGTGGAGTGTCTTTGTGGGACGAAGCCCCGGAACGGAGGTGCCGCCGAGGCATGGGGTGTTTACCCCCTTTGTGAAGATGTCCTGTCTGGTCCTACAAAGGACTGATATCTCGAGGGAACGGCCCCTAGGGAATGTTTCGTACACACCACTCATCCCCGATGGGCGGGGTGCAGAGACCCTTCTAGTTAGAGCGGTGCCTCTACTTTGCCCGGGTTGTTGGCGGATAGTGACGGGGAGGTATGGGTGTTCACGACCCACACCCTCCTTAGACAGCGTAGTGCCTCACTTGGCCCAGGACTACGTCTCACAGTCTCAGCTGCCGGGGGCCACTGGTATTAATAGGAGTTGAGTGGCAGGGTGGCATCACACTAGTTAGAAGACGACCAATTATCAGCCTAGGCAGTCGACATGCTGATGATGGTGATCTTATGGTTACGGGTGTACACGCTCTGTAGAGTTGTCAAATCAATACGTATTGTCCCGCCTTTGGGCATGGTCTTGTCTTGGGCCTAGACGTTCTAAAGGTGTATGACCGACTCTCTCGAGCCCGGACTGCCTTAGACTATGCCGGCCTTTAACCTATTCTTCCCTTGACCCACACTTCTTCAAGTAGCGAGAGGAGTTTCTACCTTCCCTGGGTTCTTGTACGGCTACGAGCCCTAGGGCTGTGAGCCGCTTAGGTAGGGACGGGAGGGAGCTGTCCTTACCACCTGAGTGTGAGAGTGTGTGTGTGGTGAGGTGTGTGGTTTGGGAGATGATGAGATGATGAGATGTGGACTTGGTGATATGGATGAGATGGATTAAAACTTGATTAATTATTATTGTTTACTTAATTAATCTTGCATAGGAAACTACAGCCCCATAATAGGCCTTATTCTATACCAATATTTGCATCCACTTTCCACAAAGCAATGCGCATAGGTGAGTACGTGGCCAGCACATAATCGTATTGAAAATCATGCTTTAGGTTTGAGTATGACTTCGTCGACGACTGTGAGGAGTAGGAGGTCTTGTTCTACGCTCAAGATGGTGGAGATGTTCCTAAAGTCGCTTTCGCTCTTCCGATGCTATTCGGATGTTTAGACTCTGATGATTCCACCAAGTGGTGTTGTAATAAATGTAAACCCTCTTATGTACTCTCTTTTATTCGATGTATGGACTCTATATCGACTGTAAATTGGATAATGTGATGGGTTACTCTATGGAGTCTATGATATTATATTGTGAATCTATGGATTTTCCCTTCATGGAAATCAAGATCGTTACATGACCTATGGGATCGCATCTATCATATCCAATCCGTTGATTTAGGTCGGTTTGATCCCGACTCTGACTACGATTCATCGCTTCTAGGGCTATATAAGCAAGGGCAGACCTCCCCTCTGAAACCCTAATTCATTATCTCTTAGAGAATTAGAATTAGATTCAAAGTAGATTAGATATGTAGATTAGAAGTAGATTAGGTCTAGATTAGATCTAGATCTAATTGAGAGTTAGAGAGAGCAGAGCCGCGCTCCGGTTCTCGAGGTGTCTTCAAAGTGTGGTATGTCTTGTATCTTTTCTCTACAAGACTTATGCTTTAATATATTTATCTTCTCTATTTACTTTTATGCTTTTCATATGATTGGTTAGTATAGTATTTATACATTTGCATAAGATCTTTGCTCGTATTGAGTGCTCTAGTCATAGTACTTAGCTAGAGTAGTAATCCATAGTGTAGACATGGTGTTTAGACTATGGGTTACCTGAGGTTACGCTCAATCCTCCGGTTAGTTGTGGTAGCCCCAGAGGCGACAACTCTGTCAGGCCTTTGTAATCCACCATGTTAGGGTTGATGTTACTAGAGCTTTTGGCAACCTTCCCCCTACTAACCCTTCCTAGTCTTTCCCAAGAGTAGGAAAGGTACTGTTGCTCCAAAGTGCTTTTGTGTGATTGCTATATTTATCCATGTTTTAGTTATCATAGAACCAAAGTAATAGAGAAGTGTTTAGGAACCCTAATCTCTCCTCTTGATTAGCTAATCTATTTATTATTCATAGATTCCTTTTATGCATTATTATTTATTGTCCTTATTATCATTTATAGTTTTACTCATACACATCATTTATCCACTCACTTTAGTTTAGTTGGTATATTAAGTTAGTAGATACATGATTGTGAGTTATTAGAATCGTTAACCAAAGCTTCCCTGTGGATACAATACTCTAGAATACTCCTAGATAAAAGCTACAATGGTGTTCTGTGTGCTTGCAGAATCTTTCATATTATTTTTGCACTTAACAAATACTAACAGCCGCCTAGGAGTTGGTACTCTCCAAGAGTAACAAGAACTCCACCGGCCACAATGATCTTCAAGTGCCTCTAGATGCAATCTCTCAAGTAAATGCACTAAGATCACTCCCAATCTCGCAAGAAATGTGTAATCAAGCAAGCGAGTGGGGGAGATTTGCTGTAGCTCAAAGGGATTCCAAGTGAATCAAAATGTCAAGAGAGATCCCAAAGAGCCGGCCCTCAAGCTTATATAGCAAGCCCAAGGCTTGCCTAGCCATTGGGCACGAAACCTGTGCATCGAACGCACCGACGCCCTGCGTCCGATGCTTTGATGACTACTGCATGTCACCTGATTCAACGTTGCAGATTGATTATCAATGGTCAAGACACCGCTTTTCGCCTTCGTTATGTTGCATCGGACGCACCGACCCGCCGTCGAGCTAGCATCCGATGCTCCAACGGTCACTCACCCGTGCGCACGGACTCTCCATCGGACGCACCACATGTCATGCTGATGCAATAAATAGCATGCGTCCGATGGGGGTCCAGAGAGGTTCCCGAGCTCAAATGTCCATCGGACGCGACCGATGGACTGCATCGGACACACCGCAGCGTCCGATGCGCGTTGCACGCACTGCTCGCCAAACCTGTCGATGTCACCTCTTTCTATCGGGGTGTCCGGTGCATTCCAGCACTAGCGTCCGATGGAAAACCCTAGCAAGCTGCTCTGGATGGCTGCATCGGACGCACCGACCGTGCATCAGACGCACCAGCGTGTGTGTGCGGTCTTTGCGTCCGTGCGGCGTCCGATGCACCTCTAGTAGCTCTTCTAAGGCTTTTCACTTCACCCCTCATTCCAACTTGCCAACCACCAAGTGTACTCTTGTGCACGTGTGTTAGCATTTTTCAAAGCATTTTCAAGGGTTATCAAGTTAGTGCTCTAGATCCTAATGCATATGACATGATGGTTAGACCTAGAGGCACATGATGATCGATGTTTCCAAAAGAGTTCCTCTCTTAATTGTTCGGCTATCGATCCTAAACCACTCACACCCTCTATGGTGTCTTGAGTGCAAAACAAAATGGCCCTAAGTTTGATACCTTTGCCTTGAGCCTATTTTGTTTTTATCTTTCTTCTTTTCCAAGTTCTAAGCCTTGATCATCTTTTGGATCATCTCCATGCATCCACCATGATCTTTTTGCTTCTCCACATGGAATGGACCATTTTGCTAGATACACACTTAAGCACAAGATTAGTCCTAAGGTTTCATCGATTATCAAAATCAAACTAGAGATCTTCAAGCTCCTCCTTTTTGGTAATTGATGACAACCCCAAATAAAGATTGTTTTGAAATAAATTTTGTGAACTTGTCATGCTTGTCCAATGAGTTATGTTCATGACTAAGAATTGGACAATCATTTCAAGTTTGATTTTAGAAGAATTAGCTCCCCCTACTATTGGTGTTTTGTGACCGATAGCCTGCCACGGCGTGACTCGGGATGGTCTTTTGTTCGGCTTGGGCTTTGAGGAGTTCTCGCAGCCCCGACAGATGAACGAATCGACAAGTCAATTTATACTGGTTCGGGCCCTCGATTCTCGGATCGAGTAATAGCTCCTACGTCCAGTTGGCGTGATGCCTTTTGCTCTAGTTGATTGTATTGTATCCTGTTGTTACAAGGGGTGCCCCTAGGCTGCCTTTTATATTGGGTAAGGAGCCAAAGGGGTTGTTTTGGTCCTAGTCGGATACAAAGTACAAGGTCCGAGTTTTATTTGAACTCGGTTTCTATACAAAAATCCAACTAGGTGCTATCCTAGTTCTTCTTGGAGTTGACCTACTTCCGCTTCGCACCTCCAGTTGTCAGGTAGTGGGCCTAGGATAGAGCCCAATACTGTCTTGGTGTGGCACCTGTTTGTACCGCATCGACAAGCCCCCGAGCATTTCGCTATTGATCTTCAAGAGTCTCCTTGAGGTCTTCCTAGGAGAGAAATTGTGAAGTGGTCTTTGATTCTTTCATAGGGAGATCTCTTGAGGGTTGTTCTTGACTTCAGTGTTGTGCACTTTTCTTGAAAAAGTGCACCCACTGGTGTATCCCCCGAGCCTCTTGCTATTTGGAACAAGGAGCCGGAGGGTCTTCAATTCTTCATTGAGTTGTTTCCGACTTTCAGTGGCGTGCACTTTTTCTTAAAAAGTGCACCCACCGGGTGTAGCCCCAAGCCTCTTGCCTTTTTTTTTTTGGAGCAAAGAGCTGGAGGGTCTTCTATTCTTTGTCGAGTTGTTCTTTGAAAAAATTCTTCTAAGGGTACTGTCTTCTAGCCCCCGAGCCTGTTTTGAAGGTTCTTTCTTTTGAGTGTAGAACTTTTTAAACAGGGTCTTCTTTTTGAAGTCCTCTCTCGCTTGCATTGAATTTTTGTCCTTGGTAGGTTGACATTGAAGTCATAGGGTGCACAGTCCTGAATATTCGCCTGGGAGTGCACATGGCTTTTACTGCTGCATTGCTCATTGGGTATTGATTGTTGGTGAAACTGATGCATTGATGTCATTGAAATGTCACTTCCTCCTTGGCCGCCTTCCTTGCTCTTGGTCTTTGTGGACCGACTGTTGGCCTATAAATATAGGTCTCATTTTGTTGTTGGTCTTCATCCATTTTCTTCTTCTCGTCCCTCCTTTGTATCTCCTGTTTGGCTAGACCTTCGCATCCTTTCTGTTGCTTCTTCTAGCTCTGCTTGGTTTTGCCATGGAGTTAGTGGCGAGTGAGGATGATGAGGCCCCGGGCGTAGATCCGAGTGCTTCACTTCTGTGAGTGGAAGGTGTCTTGCGGTAGAGAGTAGAGGGTTTCTACCCCAAGGTAGCTTTGTGCCGAAGAGGAGTTGCTCGCAAGTGGAAGGAGCCTTGCGAAGTGGGTATGGCCTCTACTGGCTGATCCCGTCATCTTGGCGCCTCTCCTCTTTTGGCAGAGCTTCTCTAGTGCAGATCAGCATGTGTTCGCTCGTGATCCGTCTGATCCTCAAGATGTCCTGGGCTTTGTTGGCTTGGGTAGACTGATTCCGGATGCCTGTCCCAAAAACCTTGGGTAGATAGGTGGTTGTGTGATTTCTCTACCCCCAATCTAGCCTTTGAGTCTTGAGGGGCTGCCATTCGTGTCCTTCGAGGATGCCGGTTTCCTGAAGGAAACTGGGCTCTTGGGTGGACTTTTGCCCCCTGAGCAGCGGCTTTAGAACTCTGCCCTGCATGGATCCTCTGTTTGTGAGGGTTACACCAGGTTTCAATTGCAGTGTTCTTTTGTGCACGTACTGCTTGTGACAGTTGGCTGCTTCCCCCGAGGAATTGTTGAAGCTGGTACCTTCTGGGTTCTTCTACTAAGGAATACTATGCTTTAGGGTTCTTCTTGCTGGTTGCATATCAGATGGCGTTTGTGTGACTTCTTGACATGCTTGCTGCTCTTTTTGTGAGCTTCTGCGCGTCCGCATGGGAGTTGTCAGTGTCTGTCTTGTCGAGCTCCAAGCCTTTGAGAATATCCATCTTGAAGTCATTTAGGAGCAGTGTCGTTTTGCTGTACGTGCTAGAGCCATTCTGTCTTAGAGTTCTTCAACTTTTTTATCTTCTTTGTATCTTGTACTCCGAGTCGATCCTTGCAGGGATTGTACTCCTGTATCTTCTTTGTATTTCTTATGTCAAGATGGTTATATCCTGTGTTGTAATCTGTGTTGTAATCTTGTTGATTAAAAGCTTGTGCCTCAGCCGTCTCTGAGTGCTTTTCTTGGACTGCTGAGTTGTATTCCATCGACTGAAGGTTCTTTCTGATGTGAATCTTTTCCTAGAGTTAATTATTCTTCCTGCTCAGTTGCCGTAGGTTGATTGGCAGTCTTCAGAAGTCTGAGCCCTCGAGCGTAGAGTTCTTTTTGCTCGTGCTTGTACCTTGACTCGGGTTGTTGTGAGGGTTCGCAGCCCCCGAGCTTGTGGTTGCATTTTTTGCTCTGCCTTGTTTAGCGTTCGTTTCCCGCTCCCTGCACTGTGCGTTTTTTGGCCTTCTTCATTAAATGTGGCCGGTCGTCACGTCTTCTGATAAAGCTTTTTCATCTATAAAAACTGCTTCACCGGATTGGATCGGGGTTATCCAGTCTTCATTTGTGGGAGCCTTTTCATCTTTCTTTCTACCTTTTCTCCCTTGCCTCTTGCTTCTCAAATCTTTCTAAAGACCTTTTAGAGAAATCTATAATGGCGGACGCTGACAACCGTGGTAAGCGTCCGGCCGAGGGTGAAGATGGTGGCAGCGGCCCCATCGATCGTCAGCGCCTCTGGCCTTGGGTACGTATCTTGAATCTGGATTTGATATGTATCTAACTTGTAATGGCATCGGCCGAGGGTGAAGCTGGTACCAGCTTCAACAATTCCTCAGGGGAAGCGGCCAACTATCGCAAGCAGTACGCGCACAAAAGAACACTGCAAATGAAACCTGGTGTAACCCTCACAAACAGAGGATCCATGCTGGGCAGAGTTCCAAAGCTGCTACTTAGGGGGCAAAAGTCCACCCAAGAACCCAGTTTCCTTCAGGAAACCAGCATCCTCGAAGGACATGAATGGCAGCCCCTCAAGTCTCAAAGGCTGGATTGGGGGTAGAGAAATCACACAACCACCTGTCTACCCAAGGTTTTGGGGACAGGCGGTAGGAATCAGTCTACCCAAGCCAACAAAGCCAGGACATCATGAGGATCAGACGGATCGTGAGCGAACACGTGCTGATCTACACCGGAGAAGCTCTGCTGAAAGAGGAGAGGCACCACGATGACGGATCAGCCAGTAGAGGCCATACCCACTTCGCAAGGCTTTGTCCACGTGTGAGCAACTCCTTTTGGCACAAAGCTACCACAGGAGTAGTACCCCTCTACTCCCTACCGCAAGATACCTTCCACTCACAGAAGTGAAGCACTCGGATCTACGCCCGGGGGCTCATCATCCTCACTTGCCACCAACTCCATGGCAAAACCATGCTGAGCTTGAAGAAGCAGCAGAAAGGAAGCGAAGGTCTAGCCAAATAGGAGATACAAAGGAGGGACAAGAAGAAGAAAACGGATGAAGACCAACAGCAAAATGAGACCTATACTTATAGGCCAATAGTCAGTCCACAAAGACCAAGAGCAAGGAAGGCGGCCAAGGAGGAAGTGACATTTCAATGACATCAATGCATCAGTTTCACCAACAGTCAATACCCAATGAGCAATGCAGTAGTAAAAGCCACGTGCACTCTGTTGGCGGTCATTATCGAAAGTAATTAATACCGCCAACTTATATCCAATTCATGAGAAACAGGCAAATTTATGTCACATATACCTTTACTACTAACCTAGTTCCACTTGTATTCGAAGAAAAATGTTTTGCAGGTATAAAAGTGGAAACAGGTGCAAGTACGCCAAATAAAGCTGGGAAGTGCACATCAGAACTGCGCTTTGGACAAGGGGAGCACCTCTAGGCCAAATCCGATGCAAACCAGGCCAAAGCACCCCCAAGGTTGCGACAAGGGGTGGGCCACAAGCCCACCTACAAAGGCACGGCGCTTGGTGGGGCCAAACCCACGCCGAACGCCCGCAAGTGCGGCGGCGCCGCGGGGGAGCTCTCGATCTCGCCGTGCTTTTGCCTTGACCCGTGTCCCGGAGGAAGGAAGGCGGTTGCATGTGGTGCTTCTCGGGATGGCGCCAAGAATTCCCACCAAAGTACTTTGCCCAAGATGCTTGCATGCGGGAAGGATGGTTGCATGTTGTTCCGCCAAACTCCTTGGTTGCATGCTAGGGGAATTATCGCATCGACCACGGAATGGCGTTTGCATGCGGGAGAAGAGGCTAATTTGGGCTGCGGAACCGACCTCCTCCGTGTATAAATAGATGGGTTGAGTTCCTCTTCAGAAGACACACCACACAAGAGTCATTCTCCTCCACTTGTATCTTTTTACCTTTTATTAGTAGTTTGTAGTAGGAGCTTGGCAAAGCTTGTACATGGAGATCAAGAACATCTTAGAAGTATTCGGTATGATCAATATTGAGTTCTTCATCTTGTTCTTGTTCTTTATTTATCTATATAGTTATGCTTATGAACTAGAGTATAGTTCTTATGATATGATCTTAGCATATGAACTAGTATATAATTTTCATGTTATGGTCTTGTCGGATAGAACTTTATGCTTAATATGCTATACATACATGTTTAGACCAAGAGCTAAGTTGAGATGTTGAGTTCTACCTTGAATTGGTCTTAGTTGCTGTTGGATTATAGGTTCGCTGCCCGCCCTCGAGGCGGGTGCTCTAGTAGAAGGACCCCGAGAACGGGTAAGCCTTGTCGACACGCTAGAGTAGTGGCCATAGCGTAGACGTGGTGTCTATGCTAGAGGTTACCTTCGGGCCGGTCCATATACAGACGGACGAGGTGGTAGGCGGCAGGTGGTGACAGCCCTGTCCGGCCCTTGTAATCCCCCACGCCTCGTATGGAGTAGATGCTATGCCGGTATCGCTTAATGCACTGTGTGCGCTCCGGTGGTCGAATTGAGAAAATAGCAACCATGACTAACTTAACTTAGAACCTCTAACAATACAAAAGCATGTATGTGTATCTACTGTCTTAACATTGCTATTTAGGATATGCCTGCTCCTGATTATATTTATTCTTTCACTCTTTTATTTATCTTTATCCTTGAGGTTGATTCAAATGTGTGTGTCAAGTTATCTTACCATTTGGTTTATCCCTATTATGGATTGTGGTCTTTTGCATAGTCGTGTTATCTTGTCCATATTCATATTAGAGACTTTTACACCATGCCTTCCTCGTGGAAATACGATACCCTGAATACTTCCGGGTGAAAGCTACGGCGGCATTTTCGCGGCGCTTATGAACTCTTTTCGCTTTGCGTTAAGAAACGCCAACACACTCCCAGGCGAATATTCAGGACTGTGCACCCCGTGACTTCAATGTCAACCTACCAAGGACAAAAATTCAATGCAAGCAAGAGAGGACTTGAAAAAGAAGACCCTATTTAAAAAGTTCTACACTCGAAAGAAAGAACCCTCAAAATAGGCTCGGGGGCTAGAAGACAAGTACCCTCAGAAGAATTTTTTCAAAAAACAACTCGATTAAAGAACGAGAAGACCCTCCAGCTCTTTGTTCCAAAAAGCAAGAGGCTCGGGGGCTACACCCAGTGGGTGCACTTTTTCATGAAAAGTGCACGCCACCGAAGTCGGAAACAACTCAATGAAGAAATGAAGACCCTCCAGCTCCTTGTTCCAAAATGCAAGAGGTTCGGGGGCTACACCACTGTGGGTGCACTTTTTCAAGAAAAAGTGCACACCACCGAAGTCAAGAACAACCCTTAGGAGATCTCCCTACGGAAGAATCAAAGACCACTTCACGTTTATCTCCCGGGAAGAGCTCAAGGAGACTCTCAAAGATCATCGCTGAAATGCTCAGGGGCTTGTCGATGCGGTACCCATAGGGTGCCACACCAAGATGGTATTGGGCTCTATCCTAGGCCCCCGCCGACAAATGGAGGCACGAAGCGAAGCGGGTCGACTCCAAGAAGAACTATGATAGCACCTAGGCAGATTTTAGTATAGAAACCGAGTTCAAATAGAACTTGGACCTTGTACTTTGTATCCGACTAGGACCAAAACAACCCCTTTGGCTCCTTACCCGATATAAAAGGTAGCCTAGGGGAACCCCTTGTAACAACACAATACAATACAATCAACTGCAGCGGAAGGCATCACTATTTGTCGACTAAATGTGCTTGGCAATCCACCGATGGGTTACCCACGATGGTAGATTTAGGTGAGAGGTGCACAAGATCGAGATCGAGACGGCGGCAGAGACTCAAGAGTTAGACAGGTTCGACCGCCGGTGAGGCGTAATACCTATGTCCTGTGTGTTTGCTTTCTGTATTGGCTATCGTAAAGGATTCGAGAGAGAATGAGGGGGTCCCCTACCCGCCTTACACTATGTAAAAAAGGCTAATAACCGCCAGTGAGCCCAGAGACGTCACTAATAACGAGCGTCTGTGTTGTGACATTACTGACGCGCTGGCCGGGCGAATCGTTAGTAATAGGCATCGGATGGTCCCACAAGACCAATACGGCCAGTAATAGGAGGTCATTACGCACGCGTGTTCATGTAACGTCCGTTTTTCTTAATCCAGCGCGTTTTCCTTGGTCGGGCAGGCACGGCGCTGGCTACACGGCAGACGCTTTTGAAACCGAGTGTCTCGCAGAATTCAACGTGATCTCGGACACGCATTTCATCACAGCGCATTTTCGAGACCGATCGATCGTGGATGCAACCTCTAATTCAGACGTGTTTTTGCTTACAGACACCTTTTCGGGCGCCGCCCGTCTCGTACCGCTACGACAGTATTATGACGCGTGTGGATTCACGCACTCGCGTGGTCGATACCCGTCCGTATTGCTTGACACCGTATAGACTTGGCGCGCCACGATACCGACGCTTGGGAACATACAAGGGTGCAGAACGGCCACGCAAATTAAAGTCACGCGTTTATTTTCAGACGAGTTGTGTTAGGAGGTGTCCACGTACATGTCGCAACCACTACCGACGCGTTTATTTTTCCGGACGAGTTGTGTTAGCGGTGTGTCCGTACATGTCGCAGACCACTAGCGACGCCGCGTATAGTTTCGCACGAGATGTGGTAGCAGGTGTCTCAGACATGTCCCAACCGCTATCGACGCCGCGTTTATTTTCGTGACGAGTTGTGTTAACGGTGTGTCGTACATGTCGCAGCTCCTACCGACGCCGCATATATAGTTTCAGACGAGTTGTGTTATCGGGTGTCCAGACATGTCTCAGCCACTACCGACGCGTGCATATAGTTTCGGACGAGTTGTGTTAGGAGGCCACCGTACATGTCGCGAACCGCTACCGACGCTACGTCATTTACAGACGTGTGTTGTCGCCCGTGGGTGCGGTTCTTTGGTCGGTATTGCGGACACGTATCAATAAACGGCGCTTCACGGGTGCGCTGCGTGCACGTAGTGTCGAAAAGCGCTGCGCACACACGTCGCTGGAGAGCGCTCGGCAGGTGCACGCGCCAGTATTTGTCTCGAAGTCTTACAGTCGCCCGTCCCGCTAGAGACGATGGATGTTGACACGTGTCTCAGAATGCACTGAATTTTACCGGGCCTGCATCCGGTTTTGAACGGGCCTCCGCTTCGCTCCGGCAGGCCGGCCTTCCTTTGGGCCTGAATTTGACTCGCATGTTAGGCCCGTTCTCTTGTGGTACAACGAGCCGGGCCATTTTCCGCCGCGTAGGTTATAACACCGCGGACATATTATTATATATATGTATATATGCGTTGCCACACACTTCAACACCGTCTCTCTCTCTCTCTTCGTGGTGGCGGCACACCGCAGGGGGGCGGGGGCTGAGGAGCGCGACGCACTGACGGCAGCTATATACTGTTGATGATTGATTTGCTACGCCGCCGCTATATACCGTATTTGGATCGCCTCCTTGGTGTCCGTGGTACCGCCGGAACCGGGGCGCACGCGACGAGGCTCCAAGTTGGAAGTTGTTCCTCCCCGTTGGATGCGCGCTGGAGGATCTTCGCTCGAGCAGGTCCTCCGGCGAAATGCAACAGAAGCACGCCGTCACGGCATCCGGAGGCGGCATAGTTTCTCAGTTGAATGGAGGCTAGGTTTTTTCCTTACCCCATACATGCTTCCCAAGAAGCAATCTCAACCGTTGAATCCAACCGAGATCAACGGTGCACAAGCACCGGGCTTGTCGCCGGTTTTAGCTGCTTTGTTGGGCTCCAAATTCATCCTCCATGTGGAAGGATAGCCCAACAAAATCTGTTCCTAATCATACACAAACTCACAAAGACGAGGCTTTCGCCTTTGCTTCACCGCAAATTCAGCATAGGTAGCCTCCAGTTTTGCAAAAGGTGCTTGTCCTCGAAAGTGTGGGAAAAAAAAAACCTTCCGAATGACCCTTCCATTCCAGTCTTGCTTCATTGCCATGATAAAGCTCAATCTAGACACGCAGAATGCATTGACAACACTAGCCTTCACACAACCAAAGTAATCGCTATGGATGTGTACACAAAGAAATCAGTTCCAAACCACAAGCAAGTCATCCCGACAAAGAAAGTTTCAATAAACCATAAAAACTGCACTATCAACCGTGCAAATGAGTGCCACAAGAAACAAACAAGCTCTGTCATTAGTCTTATGAAGTCAAGCATCTCAATTTTTAAAATATGATAAAAAAAGATGACAAGCTAGACATTCATGAGTAGAAGTTCCATCCATTGTAAACTCTGGACAATG
Organism: Hyparrhenia diplandra; assembly: GCA_015847255.1. Classification (NCBI taxonomy): domain Eukaryota; kingdom Viridiplantae; phylum Streptophyta; class Magnoliopsida; order Poales; family Poaceae; genus Hyparrhenia; species Hyparrhenia diplandra. The sequence goes on from JADLZK010011061.1 coordinate 261,316, forward strand.
TACAAAATACGACACAAAGAGTTTACAAAAAATGTTGGTCGTAATGCTCGGTCACACACAACGCATGCTCATAAAGATCAACAATACTCCTATCATGCATATCCCTGATGTGCACAATGTCAAGGTAGAGCCCGCCACAAGGCAAAAATGTTACTTTTATGTCCTTGGAAGCCCTGGCCTCTAGTTTCGCCGCTTCTTTGTTCATCCACATATTCGTAATCGGATTTGGCATGCTCGTCTCGAAATTCTATTTTCTCCGTAACTTTAGGAGATATACAAAGACATCATCCTACCGATATACAACATTATTAGCTTTCAAACCAAGTGTGGAATAATAGAACCGCCGAGTAGGGCTCAAATAAAAATAAAAACTTCAGAATGGCCCTTCCATTCCATCTTGCTTCATGCCCATCATAATAAAGCTCAAACCAGACGAAAGCGAGAATGCATTGACAACACTAGCGTTCACACAACCAAAGTAATCACTTACACTTGTATATTAATGGAATGGCTAGCACTTACACTAGGTGGATACATCATGGGGAACCATTGAGGTTATACTATATGAAAATGAGGGCCTTGCCGATGAACCTAGACTAGTATCAATGATGATCTTTGCATGAGTGTGGATGAAGAAAGGCCATGATGATGGAATTTATGATATGGTGCACAAGGGAATTGTATACATTTTGAAGATGAAGGTAAAAGAAAAAGGTCTATGTTTGCAATTATATTGGAAGAGATGAAGCAAAGAACTCAAAGACGATAAGGGTGGCATCTCCACCGACGAGGACGAAGTTTTTCCTCCGTGTTTTCGCCCCGCTTTTTCTCTCTCAAAAAAATAGAGTAGCCAATAAGATACGACTATGACAGTGGAGTCGCTAAACCATTACTTCCTAGCAGCTTCATGTGTACAATTTAAAATGACAAAGATATCCAAGAGTTTGCTAAACTAGTTGGCCATCCTTGGATTTTTGCAAACGAAAAAAAAAACTTGGCTCCAACGAGAAGAGGTAGTTACTTGGACGCCCATCGGCCGTATTACATGGGAACGTAACCGACGAGAAGAGGTAAAGGAAGGGTGGAAATATAATTTAGTTTCACTCTCGTGGCTCCCGATGCAAGTTTGCTAGAGTGGGAAGTTTGTAGATCCGGGATTGGTTTAGTTAGTGGAAAATGAAATGCGCTTTGGGATTAGATTCGGCGTTTACGCAAGAAGATGTGCCTTCAAAGAACGCTAGACGTTGTGTTTCTTGGGACTCCTCATCCTTTTATAATCTCCGCGTGGGTCTTTTGGGTTTGTACCTAGGATCAATCATCGAGAAAAAGGATTTTAAGATGACAAAATTATTGAGCAATGTTGTAAGCTACTCCCTCCGTCCCATGGACTTCGTCATTTTTGACTTTTGAACTTCATGTTTGACCATCTTATTCAAAATATTTATGCAAATTATAAAATAAATTAATCAATATTCAAGTATTTAAAATAAATTGTAACAAAATAAATTATATTTGTGCAAAAAAATTTGAATAAGAGAAACATCGAATAAGATGGTTGTGACAAACTCGGTGGGACGGAGGGAGTAGATAGCAAACCATTCAAAAAAAAAAAACCCTTCAAAAAAAAGGAAGGATAATGCACTTTACAATCTAGATTTCGATGCTTACCCAAGAAGATATGCTTCGACGGACCCCAGATCCGCAACCACCAAAAAAGAAAAGAAGATGTGCTTCCGCGACGGAGAGATCCGCAACCACCAAAAAAAAAAAAAACTTCAGATTTGTTGTTTCTAGAACCACATGAAAAACCATATCTAGCTGCATGGATGTGATAAAGAGGTGCACCGCCCAGATGGAGACGAAGGCGAGGCAGCCCCCCGTGGTCGGACCGCTCTCTACTCTTGTTTGCTTGAGATGAGTTTGGAAAGTCGGACGGAGAAGGGGTGAGAAGAGTACTAGTACAAGATAGGTGTAGTATGGGAGAAGGAACAAGGAAGAGACGAGAGAGTGAGAGACTAGCGATGAGAGAGAAAACCGCCCATAGTAGCACTATAAAGGAATCCGAGGTGGCAAATCAGAGTGTTCGATGCGCATACACCATGGTCCCACGGTTAATGTAAAAGGGCGATCATAACTTGTGTGCTATTTCAAAATTTCAAACATTGTTTGGAGTAATAGGACTATGGGAGAATTAGGAATTTGGCCCCGAAAAAAAGTTTGTCCTACTCTATCCCAACTACCATCGTTTGGGCCCGCTTGTAATTTTATCTAAATATATCCATGTGATATCTTGTTTTGAAGAATTAATTGAAACAAATTTAATGGTGTAATCAAAATTTAATGCTCGGTCACACACAAAGAAGTACTCCTATCATGCATATCCCCGATGTGCACAAGGTCAAGGTAGAGACCGGCACAAGACAAAAATGTTGCTTTTATGTCCTTGGAAGCGCTTGAACATTAGTTTCGGTTTCGCTTAGCCGTGCATCCACATATTCAAAATCGCATTTGGCACGCCCGTGTCCGAAATTCTATTTTCTCCGTAACTTTGGCGTTTGTAATAAAGAAGTTGACAAATTCCACATCTCTCTTCCCGCCCTTGTAATCTAACAAGCATACCAGTTTCTTAAGGTGGCTTTGAAGACAATCAAGATATATGTTTTTCAGTGATCGGTATTTTTAAAATCTCGGCGGTCACCGATAAACAGGAATATCGGATATATCGGAAATTTATCGGCGATACAAAAAAACTTCCCGACCAAATTTATAAAAAATATTTATTTTGTTCAAAAATCATGTACATCTATTCTATACCATTTTAGATAAAAAAAAAAAAAACAAATGTAATTGCAAAAAAGTACCAACTCAATGTGATCGAAAGCAAGAATAGCACCTTCAAAGACACGACTTCAAATAATATAGGTGCACTAGTCCACAACATAATTCAAGTCCCAAATATTAGTCCAAATATTACAAAAAGATAGTCTAAAACATCACTAGTCCACAACATAGCGTAATCAGTAGAGGTCCACGGTTCCAAACATGCATAAAACTAGGATAGTACAGTCCTAGATATTACAAATTCCACAAAGAGTGCCAAATATTACATAATATCAAGTGCACAATCCAAAAATACAACAAGTTGCACATGGCAAAATGAGTCCATATCGCACGGTACATTCATGGCAAAACACCGCATTTTAGCAAACAATATGTTAGAATTCATACACTAAAAAGGCCAAGTCGACATTTCAGCTACCATAGTTAGTCAATTGCATGCTAGAAGTGGAAGAAACGCACCTCACCTCTTCACTAGTACAAGTTCTTAATGTGGACTTTCTTCATCCTTTTCGATCTTGGACGAAGAGGGGAGGAGGTTGGTCGACATTTGTCGCTGCCTTGCTCTTATGGCCGCCAGTTGTCACCTCTACTACCGGTGTCATCAACCAGGTCAACCACAATGCCACCGCCTCGAAGCCACACTCTTGCCTTTAGCACTAGCCGAAGCACGAGCTCCATCACCACCCATTGTACTAGTAACAAATTAAAAAGTCATGAATTAGCATAGGGCACCAAATTATCTCGTGTCACTCTCAAAGTTTTCAAGTGGAGCGTGGACCAAATTATTCCTGCTGTAATGAATTAGCATAGGGCCACTAATTGTTTGAAATTCATATTCATTCATATAGCAATAAAAGTACCGCATTAAAAACCCCAAGGAGAAGTGCCTAGGCAATAAGTTACATGTGGATTATGTAGCGTAAAGCGTCTTTCTATGTGATGCAAAACAAACTGTAGCGCCTTGGAGCCAAAGCTCCGCCATCGCTAGCAAACAAAGCTCCAAAGTGTACACATCCACATATAGCTAAACAAGCTAGCCAAGAATCGCCAACCATTTTTAATTTTCCCTAAATCAAACTAATGAGATGTCATCATTTGTATGCAAGCTAGAAGTGTTGCATCAGATATATGCAAAGCAGCCTTTTGCATCATCAATCAATATGCTTACAAGTAGCATGCATATGTATGTTAGCCATTAAAAGGATCGATAGCATGCAAGACATCTTGAATTTGAGGATCCCTACGACTCAATCAAAATGCTTACACAAGAGCATCAATATAACACACACACATCTGAATTTGAGGATCCCTACGACTCTACACACATCCGAGATTGAGGATGCAAACCTTCAGGATGGTTGGATGCCTAGTGCGGGGAAGGAGCCGCCGCCGGGCGTTGGGCAACCAACGACGTTTGCAGCTTGAGCCGATGGATGGGGCGGCGCCCCGCCGGCTAGCAATGGGAGGGCACCACCGCGCCGCGATCGGAGTGCCGGACGGGCCTAAGATCGAGCGGGACGGGCTGCCGTAAGCCGCGGCGCCGCCGAAGCGTGGACGGAGAGCCGGGCGGGACGAAGCCGGGCAGCAAAGGCCGAAGCGGGACGGAGCCGGGCGGCGCGACGAAGCGGACGCCGTGCCGCCGCAGCGCCGAGTGGGCCGGGCCGCCGGCGCCGCTGCGGAGCGGGTAGGTTTTTGAGCCGCCTCGCCTCGCGTCCGTCTGAGCGCGGCGGCGCTGTGCTCGTTTCTTCTTTTTTTTTATAGAAGGTGGCGGCTGGTTGGGAGTGAATGAGTGAGCTTCTAGGGTTAGCGGGGCTTTTAATTGGTGGCAACAATGTTGGCGGGCTTCTACAATATTTGGACCCAAATTTTGGCGCCCACAGATTTCAAAATTCTGAAATTTTTAGGCGGTAGTAGGAGCAATATACCGGCGAAAGCATCTCATCGCTAACCCTTGGCGAGCTCTCATCTAAATTTCTAATAATTATATTACAACTCAACACGAGGGAAACAAACACATGTTGCAAATTAAAAGCGTAACCGATGTTTACACAACAATATGACAACGAAAACCAAATAAAACTAGTTTAGGGACATCTTGCACATCCTCAAGAAGGCGTATGCCGCTAAGCCGCTCAATTTGAACGACAAGAGTATGAACTCAAAACGGAGGCGGCGCCGAGCCAAAATTTCGACGACGCCGCTCCCTCGCCCTCGTGGGTCATGCATTCTTCAAAGATACGCGCGTGGGATTGTTGGCGTTTCTTAACGCAATCACTAAGAATAAATATTATCCTTAATGATAACGTCGAGAGAGCGTCGGGTGATAGATAAATTGAATATTGCAAGGGTCAACCCACAAGCGCACGGATCTATCATCGTAGCATTTCACCCGAGTATTCGGGTATCGTTCATTTATATTTTCCCATGGGAAGGTAGGTTTAGATTTAATATGATGATGATAGCCCACAATGTATGTATGGATAGCCACTAATCATGTACGGGGCTAAGTGACAATAATATTGGAGATAGTGGTGACACACACACTTCTTGAGCACTATAAGGAATAAACAGGAAATAACAAGAAAGGGAAAATCTATGTTGAGTTGGCTATTCTAATATCGCCAATGCGTCGACTATAGTCTACATAGGTCATTCATGGTTCATTGTAGAGATGGGCCCTGAGGTCGCTTTGGCTTTATATGTTCAAACGGTCGATAATCCGGAATCCCGATTGTGCGCGGAGGAAACGGGGTTCGACCCGAAACTTTGTTTTTTCATTTTCTCTCATTTTATAAATATTTAAGAATTTTTTGAATAAAGTTTTATTATTATTATTTTTATATTTTAATTGACATGGGAAATATGGCAATGGGATAAAATATGAAAAGGAATTCTTTTTAATATTAAAGAATATGGTAATAAAAGGCAAAATTAATTAATTAAAAGAGGTTTTGAATTCAAATATTAAAAATAATTTAATATGAGGAAAATAAATTTATAGAAGGAAAATATTTATTTCTTACCTTTAGTGAAGCTTACCTTTACTAACTTCACACGCCATGCCTTCTTCATATTTTTGGATGGTGACGTGGTAGGGATAACTATACTTTATTTCTTCTTGAATCTTTAATGGGTTGTGGGAACGTTCCTCCTCCTTCTTGGCAGAACAGTACAACTTTCTCTTTGGTTTTGTCAAGCCCTCCTTGGGGTCCTTTTGCCTTATTTGTTGTCTTTGCTTGGGGTTCAACCTTTTTCTTTTCTCTCGGGATTTCTTCCGGTTGTATCCATTGAATAGGCATTGGACCATGTGTCCTTGAATTGGAAGTGACCCTTCCCTTGCCAACATGGATAGTAGCGTTTGTTGTGTTGAGGAACGGTCTCCCCAACAACAATGCTACGTGATCTTCTTCTCCCATGTCGACGACGATGAAGTCCGTGGGGACGTAGCTATCCTTCACCCTTAAAATGTGTCTCGAAGAATCCCTTTCGGCTTTGCCATCGCTGTTTGATCCGCCATTCTCGAAGTTTGGTCTTGGTGCGGGATAATGGGAAGTGTAGGAGTGTGTCATTGGCCTTCTTTGACATGATGTTGACACTTGCCCCTAGATCACAAGAGGGCGTTGCCGAACGTGTATGGGCCTATTGAGCGGTGATTGTTGGGCTCCCCTGGATCCTCCTTCTTCTTGCAAAAGGTGAGTCCACAACGACATCCCGGTATAACCCGTTTATAGGTGTGGTTGTTTATTGTTACCATGTTAACGGATTCAATGGGGCCCTCGGCTTCGGCCGAGTCCTTTCCCATGAAGTGCAATCGCAGCAGATTAATTGAGCTATTTGGGTTTCTATCATTTTATTAAAGCTCAATTGATTCTTTCCCGAGCAAGAAGATAGGTTTCTAGTTTTGTGTTTACATTTTCAAGCATTTTGTCATTGAAAGGTAATTTCTTGTTTAGACTTTCATTAATCTTAGCTCATAATAAACTAAATCTTTCAAGGAGGGTTGATTGAATTGGCTGGAATTGTAATTCTAATTGTAATTGTTACCTCCTTGTGGGCGATTTCGATTGTTCCACCCATTGTTATTACCGGACGAAATCCGTTGTTGACGTAGGCTACTTTTTCATTCATTTCGGGACAAGAACTTCCCGAATGTTCAACCTCTCCAATGACTTCACATGTCATATGTGAGTCCATGGGGAGTGTAGCACCATGATGGAGCTTGGTCATATCTTTTTTCATCGGAGATCGATCTTTGAAAGAAGCGCATCCGTCTCCTTTACCGTGTGCATACCTTTTTGTTTTTTTTCGAGGGGCCCGTTCTTCTCCCCAACCTTGGTTCTCGATCATCTTTCGATGAGCTTTCTCGCTTTCTTTTTTTGAGGGATAAGAACGCCCCTCCATTGATCTATGTGGCCCGACACACATGGTCGTAAGACCATTATAGAAGTTCGAAGGATGAGCCACTTCTCCATGCCATGGTGAAGCTTGAGGATGTACTCTTGCGGCCTCTCCCACGCCTCATGAGGTATGGGTTCCATTGCCGAATTTGAAAATTGAAATTTTGCCCCCGGGGATTGGTTTTCCCATTGGGAAGAACCATAGAGGAATCTATTTGGAGCATTTATCCATATCCCCGACAGCCTCCTTGTCCTTGTAGAACCATTGTTTGCTTTCCCCACAAGGGAGAAGTTTTAAACAAGCGGAGCCCGATTGCATCCGCTCAATGTCCTTGATGAATACATTGTGTCGAACTAGCTCCAAAAGTTCTAGAGATGAGCATTTATTCCCTCGCTTGGCGATCCAGAGAAATGGACTTGCTTGTACCATCGTGATGAGGCGGTCCTTATCTCAAAGTTCTTGTCATTTTTTTGACACGGGGGCCAATGAAACATTGCCCAAAATAAAATGAGAGTAGTCAGGGAGTGTCTTGGTGGCCATGAGTGTTGATGAAGATGGTAATTGGATGATAGGTGCAACCTCCTCGGGAGTGATGACGGGAAGAGTGGCGAGCCCGACTCCTTCCGGAAAGCCTCTACGGATCGTCGGCGAAGTTATGCGGCAGTTGCGACCAGTCATACACTATCCCCGTTTTTCATCCAAAACCAGGGAAGAAAACAAAAAGAGTTCACTGCAAAGGTTAGGGCTATCATCCATACATGTGGTTATGATCATCTTTATTAATTTTTTTTTTCTTTCAACCTTGCCTTCCCAAGAACGAGTAAATGCTTGTTGGGTTTCTTAACGTAATCACTAAGAATAAATATTATCCTTAATGATAACGCCGAGAGAGCGTCAGTGATAGATAAATTGAATATTGCAAGGGTGAGGTGCACCGATCTATCATCGTAGCATTTCACCCCTGGACTATTGAGGTATCGGTTCATTTATATTTTCCCATGGGAAGGCAGGTTTAGATTTAATATGATGATGATAGCCCACAATGTATGTATGGATAGCCACTAATCATGTGCGAGGGTAAGTGACAATAATATTGGAGATAGTGGTGACACACACACTTCTTGAGCACTATAAGGAATAAACAGAAATAACAAGAAATGGGGAAAATCTATGTTGAGTTGGCTATTCTAATATCGCCAATGGAATCGGACTATAGTCTACATATGTCATTCATGGTTCATTGCGATGAGATGGGCTAAAGTGATGAGGAGATACTCAAATTTTGGTATATGCCCTTTGCCGGTGACACTTGATAAGACTCGAACCCGACACCGAACGTGGAGGAGTGCGTAGGGGAACAGCTATCACCATCCGCCGCCTACCTCACTACCGTGGGATACCGGCATTTCCCGCATGATTCTCTATAGACCTAAGCACCACGCTTACGTTTATAGAAAACTACCTAAACCCCCTAGGTATTTTACCCTACGGATCGACATGGCAAGAGTAAAGGTAAACCCCGAAGGTTGTGAACCATCAAGAGCTTAGTTCTACAACGTTCCAAGAATGATATATGATTCAATTAACCTAAAGTTAGTCATGTTAAATTATCACATCATACTAACTATACTCTAGTTGGCACAATATGAATATAACATGAGGATAACTATACTCAAGTTCTTATGCATTGCGATATAAATAATGAGACTTGAATAAAGGAAAGAACTTCATAGTAAATTACCAAAAGATCCTTCCAAGGAGACAATCCCTCCATGAAGCCTTGCCTAACTCGAATCCTACTACTAAACTAATGAAGTGGAGAATTAGAGCTCAAGGTGAGGATGTAACAATGTGTAATGTGTTGTGTGTGAGTGTGTGTGTGTGTGTTCAAGGGAGGAGTGCCCCTCTTTATATAGTGGAGAGGAGGAGGGAATGGAGGGTGCTCCTTGTTTTTCGAGGGCTTCTTGGCGGGGAGCGAAACCTTGCTTGCATGCAACCACCGAGTGAAAATCTCCTCAAACCGCCCGGAGAAAGGGGGGGGGGAGCAGAGGGGCGAAAATTTGCGCCGACCGCAAAGTCATCCCCGTCGGGTGGGCCTCCCGGCCCCGGCCTTCTCCCCGAGGGTGCGTTTTGTCCTTCAAATGTTGGGCCTATGATGGTGCAAGGGCCAAATTGTGCGTGGGGTTTGGTCCTCTTGATTGATCCACTCCTTGGCGTCTTTTATTCAATATGCTTTCTAATTTATTTGGCGACTTTGTACCTGTTTTCCACTCTTATACCTACAAAAACATAATTTCTACGAATACAAGTGGAACTAGGTTAGAAGTAAAGGTATATGTAACATAAGTTTGCCCCTTTCTCATGAATTGGATAAAGGTTGGCGGTATAATATACTTGATAATGACATTTGAGTCGCCGACGTGAGCTCTACAATCGCTTGAAGGTAGGGACACGAATCAAGGTTGTGTTGAGGCACACAACCGCGGTGAGGTCCGCCTGGGCCAAAATACGGGCTTTCGGGGGAGATGGTTCGCCCACCGGCCGTCGGGGTTGCGGGGGCCGCGATTCCATGGAGCAGCGCCCAAATGGCGCTTGGTCCGTGGGGTTTCGACCCATACAAAGATCGCCAAGAAGTAAGCCGCGCCCGGAGTCCCGGCAAGATCGGCTCTCCCCGAGGAGCTCCGGCCCCTTGGGGATCCCACGGCGCCGCCCGTCATCTTCACCATCCCCTCGTAGCATATGGCTTCCGGTGCTCGGCCTTGAGGAAGCGCCGCTGCGAGCTCCCGGGAACTCTTTGTTTTGGCGGGGGCACCGCAGCCAGACGATCCGGCGGAGCGACACGAGCCGGATCGCCTCCCTTGGTGTCGATTGTACCGCCGAACTTGCCGCAGACGCCGACTTTAAGCTCCATGTACATTGCATCGGCAACTTGTTCCTTCTGGCGGAGGCGGCTGAGGATCTCCCTCGCCGCCGAGCAGTCCTCCAAAGAAATGAATAGCAAGCACGCCGTCACCGGCATCCGCCACCATTATCGCCTTCTTCTCCTTCATCGCCTTGGGGGCGGCGAGGCGGAGGAGGAGGGGCAGCGGTGGTGCGCGTTGTGGGGATAATAACGAGGAGTGGAAAGCAGAGTGGAGAGGGTGAACTAGTAGTGAAGACAAGGCGGACGGGGGTTAGACACGTACATGATGGACCCGGGGCACCTATTTTATAGTATTTCACTGCACTTGGAGTGTTGGTTACCGGCGAAAGGACACAAAACTGTCTCCACTCCTTCAAGATCTACCGCGGCGGACAATAATGGTAAGCGCCCAGTTGTGGAGTCCAACGAGGACAACTCTTCCCGCCCCTCGAAGAAGCATCAAGGAGGAGAATATGACTTATTTAGATTGTGTGAACGATGAACCGCCGGTGTTCTCAGGTCGTCTCGTTGCTTGGGTGTACAAAGATATGTTGGTGTTCGTCTCTTTCTTTATATTATATATATATATATTATATATATATATGGGTGCACTTTCTATACACCCGGTGTAGTTACACCCATATTCAAAAACAACATTGTGTATGTGTTCATACTTGTTTATTGGTTTGAGTATGTTTAGATACTCATATTAAGATACTCTAGATCTTACTACACGAAAAAATTCAGTGGAACCTATATTTTTTTAATATATTACATAAAATGCCACTACTGCTGTATATAAAAAAAATATATCCATATACTCAAAGTATGAATGCATACTTAACGTATATACCACCATAGATGGTCTAGTATGATCATATACTTCATCCACATACACTTCGTTCGGTCATATATACCATAAATCTTGAGATATACACATGGTGTAACTACACCTAGGGTGTAGAAAAAAATTTACCCATATATATATATAATATATAATGTCCTATTCTACCTTTATGGAATATTGTAAATATTATGTTTGCATATATGCTTCAATGTTGATGCCTTTTGATTTCTTATCATAACTCATAAGTGTTCATGCATGCATGCATGAGATGAATGATAGTCATATGCATGTCTTTAGCGTGTAGTGTACCATTTGATGGTTATTGTTTGTCAGCCGATGTGACTATTACTAGTTTTTTTTTTTTGGTTTCTTTGATCATATGTATGGTTTCAAAGGGTAGACCTATTCGAATCTGCGTTTATCGTTTACGTACCCCGGGAGTAGTTACTCCGGCCTCAATAAACCACGTTGCACATGTGTTCATGTACTTGTTTATCGGTTTGAGTATGTTTAGATACTCATATTAACGCTAGATCTAGATTTTACTACGCAAATTTTTTTGAAGGAACCCATATTTTTTCATATATACAAACATATCACTACTGCCGTATATAAACAAAGTATATCCACATACTCTACGTATCCACCTACCCTACTAGATAGTCTAGTATGATCATATACTTAATCCCCATACACTCAAGCGACCTCACCATGATATCCGCAAATGGTAGGCCCAACCTGCTTTGAACTAACTAAAAAATGTTATAACTCACAAACCAAAAAAATCAAATTAAATCGACGATTACACCATTGAATTCCTTTTAATAAATCCCGCAAAAACAAGACCTCATATGGATATATTTCGATAAAATTATAGTTGGCCCCATCGATGATAGTTGGTAGTATAGATTAAAGTAAAAAAAAAAAAGAGAATGGTAAAAGGGACAAACTCCATGAGACGGATGGTCAAACATGAGGTTCAAAAGTTAAAAACGACAAACTCCATGAGACGGAGGGAGTAGTGATATTCTAACTCATCTCGGACACAAATAAAAACTAAAGGGGTCCAAAACTAAATAAATGTAGCTAGTTTTGGGGACGGACACATTCTTGAAGGCGTGCATCGCCGCGACATCCAATTCCAGCGACCGGAACCAGACATTTAACTCAAGATCGATGCGCACCCAGCGCGCGCAAAGATGGGATGACGGTTCCTCCGCCCTGGTAGCGGTGGCCCACGCGCTTGCATCCTACCGCCCATGCACGTGCGTGGGGATCGACGACGACGCTAGCGCCGCTCACCGCGTCGGGATCAACCAAGGTTGGGTTGCAGCCGCGCAGCCTCGATGAGGTCCTCCTGGGCCCAATAACGCGCGCTTCCCCGGCAGATTATGGTTCACCCACCGGCCGTCGGGCCCGGGGCCGCTGATTCCATGGAGCGGCGCCCCGCGCTCTTGGTCCGCGGGGTCCCGACGGCACAGTAGCATCGCCAAGAAGTGCCGCGCCCGAGTCCCGGCAAATTAGTGGCTCTCGAGGAGCTCCGGCCCTTGGGATCCCACGGCGCCGTCGTCATCCTCACCATCCCCCCTTGTAGCATATGGCCTCGGGACGATTGGCCTCAAGAAGCGCCCCGCCCGTAGCCGAGGGAAACTTTGTGTATTGCCAGTAGCGGTGACGAATCCGATGGAGCGACACGAGTTGGATTGCCTCCTCGGTGTCGGTGTAATCGCCGGAACCCAGGCGGATGAGTTGAAGACGCAGGTATGTTCCTTTTCCGGAAGTTTCTTGTCCTCCCGCATGATGCAGCGCCGAGGACCGCTGCCGCGGCAGTTCCTCCGGCGGCAGCTTGTGAAGCACGCCGTCGTCCACGGCATCCGCGCCGCCATCGCGTCTAGCGGTGTTGCCGGCCTCTTGCCCTTCATCTTCCTCGCTCCGCCCTCCTTGCCCTCCGAGTCCGGAGTAGCCGGCCTCTTGCCCTTCCACACCGCAAAGACGGGAAACCGACGCCTTACGCCACACGCAACCCCCCAAGAAGCAATAATGAACCGCCTTAGGCCGCGCTGAGTCCCAATAAAAGTAAGGATGTTTTTGGTCAAACAGTTCGGGAATATAAAAATCATCATCAAAATACCTCGCCGTTGGCGGCTTTGTGTTACTATAGAGCACGAGAGCTTCCACCACACGGCTCCTTAACTACGTGACGCGCGTGTATAGGGCCTTGGTGTACATGCGAATCCTTGCATGCGAATCCCTTTGCGTAATCCTCGCGGCCAGTAGGATAGGGCCCATGTCCGGCCTTGCATGCGAATCCTTTGCGTATGGCTCTTTGTAGGATAGGGCCCACATCCGCCATTGTCGTTCCGCCCAATCCTTGGTGCAGGCCGTGCTCTCCCGCTTGCGGTGCCATGCGACTGCGACGGTGCTCGAACGGCGAGGCACCGATTGGGAAGACGACAACACGCAAGGGCGCCTACTACTCCCCTACAGGGCTCCTTTTTTCGGCTTATTTCAGCTTATTCTCTCTCACGTAATACTATTAAATCAGCCGAACCGGCTCGGCCTATATTTCTCAGCGCTGAAAAAAAATAGTGTATAGTACTCCCTCCGTCTCAAAATAATTCACCATATTGACTCTAAGACATCATGTTTTGATCTTTCGTCTTATTCAAATTATTTATACAATTTAGGAAATAAATAAATTGTTATTAAAGTATCTCTAATAATAAACTAAGTCACATCAAAATGGATGATGTTTATATAAAAAATTTGAATAAGACGAGCGGTCAAAATTTGCTGCAGCGGGGTACTGGGAACCTACGCCACCCAACAGAACCAGCTCCAAAGTTCGCCAGGAATCCAGGCCTTCCCGTGTGGTGTACGCCACGAGGGCCCGCGTCGGATGAGCAGCGAGAGGCACATGAGAGAGTGCGGAGGCGATTGCATGCGCCGGGGGGGCCCACTATGTAAACTATCGTACCTTAAAAACTAGATTACACCATTGAATTCGTTTCAATTAATCCTTCAAAACTAGATCTCTGATGAATATATATTTAGATAAAATTATAAGTAGGCCCCACTGATTGTAGTTGGTCTAGAGTAGAGATAAAGAAGGGAATCTTGATGACTAGGATGTACATACTACTCCGTATAGAAGAAGTAGTTAGAGAAACACGAGTGCGGATAGCCCGGTATTGTTTATCTTCTTCTCGCCTTGCCGCCCTCTCGTTTCGCGCTCCCGCCACCGGCCACCACCCCGCCGGCCCTAGCGAGCTCCGGCCAACCCTAGCACCCACGGCACCCACCCGCTTCCCCCACAGAGAATCACATATCACAGAGCTTTCTATAGGAAGAACAACTCACGAGAGGGGAGGGGAGGAGAAAGAGAGGAGAAGGACATCCAAACAAAGCACAAATTTGGAAAAATATAACACATTGCATGATTACGACTAATAAAATATCTCGTTTTTTCATGCATACTCCTACTCGGGATCTTTTCAACATAAACCATGCATATGATCGATCAAATTAATCCCTGTTTGATCGAGAACATCAACCATCACGTGCGCACCAAAAGCTATCCAATTCCGTTTGTTTGATCGACAACACCATCCGGAGAAAGAGGAGGTAGCAATAGATCGGTGCCAGCTAGCACTACAAATAGAAAGTTTGATTGTGTGAAGATCACAAACCCGAGACAACGTCAATGATATCCGTGCGCCGCGGTGATATCTACCCGCAAAAGATTGATCGACCGAAGAACCTCATACACTCGTCGTGGATCCTACACTCCTCGCCGCAGTAACACGTGGAGCACACCACACCACCCGAGACGCGAGGACGGCCGCACCGCTTTGGCCGGGCCGCATCGATGCCCGTCATGGTGAGGCACCATTTGGGCTATAGGATGGGATGTACGCCACTCTTCGGTATATGCTCGCCAAGTCGCCCAACCTAAAACTCCATGCATGTCGGCGGGGCCGAGTACACTTGATGCTCTTCCACGTCCCCAGCCGCCGCCGGGTTGTCACCTTCGATATCCCGCAACACCCGCCGGCATAGTCGCCGTCCGCGGCACCGTGTTAGCCCCAGAGAGCACAAGAGCAAGAACATAGTCGGCGGCTTCATGCCCTAACACGGCAAAGGCGCCGCAAAGATCGGGAGTGACGGTTTTCTCGGGGTGATGCGATGCCTTCGACGAGGCGGCATACATGCCGGCTCCGGGCACACGCTCCGGGTTGCCGACGGCGAGGAGGTCTGGCAAACTCTCGCGATACTTGAGCGAGTAGTACAGCGGCCCGCAGACGCCGACCGCCGGTGCAAAGACAGGTCTAGTCGGATGCTCCGCCCCACGGGGGTCGCCGCCGCGGCACTTTCATCTCGCGAACATGTGGCCCGCAGATTGGCGAGGGCCCCCATGGGATAGCTGCGGCGTCCTTGGCGACTCGAATCGCAATCTCGCAAGCAAGTCACACGGAAGGTTTTCCATGGCGTGAGGCGGCGACGCGGCGGGGCTTTTTGGTGGAAGCCTGGCGCCCTCTAGCTATGGTTTGTGCAATTGTGCGGCGAAGAATGGTCGCCACCGGAGGCGGTGAGCTAAACAGTACCGGCGCCAGTTGGTGGTGAGCAGCAATAATGCAGGTGCTTGAGGCTGGTGCAGGGAGCGGCCTGAGTGGTGCACTATCCCAATGCTCGTCAGAAGATATACCGGAGTAGTACGTACTATAAAATGTTTTCAAGCGCTACACCCTCCGTCCCACAAATAAAAGTCGTGTTTGACTTCTACAATCCTTGTTTGACCATTCGTCTTATTCAAAATGTTTTAAAAATTTAGATATTTTGTTATGATTTATTTTATCGTTAGAGATACTTTTTATAATCATTTATTTTTTTATTATTTGCATAAAAAAATTAAATAAGACGAATGGTCAAGCGAGGATTGTAAAAGTCAAAACGGACTTTATTTGTGGGACGAGAGTGTATATGTTTTCCATGACAAGATGATCTCAAATCAAAAAAGGTTGTAAACTACAAAGTTTCATAATTGAGAACTACAATCGGTATGTTGGTGGTTTGTCTATCCGACGTCACTTAAAACATTTAAATTTCATTTATTTATTTATTTTTTGAATTTGAGACCTAGTTTTCCATTACAAGATAATGTCAAATCAAAAAGTTCTAAACTAGAGAGTTTTAACTTAGCAAGATCTACAATTCTTATTTTAGTTTTCCCCATCCAACATAGTGCTAGTGACATTGTTCACAAATCTTAGAAATCTCTCTCGTAGTTTCATAAACGCCGAGACATGTGTAACTCTATGAACAATGTTACCGCGACGTCGTCGGATCAAGAAATGACCCATGAATGTAGCTGCAATGGAATGAGCAGACGGCTTTATTTTTGAGGACGTACTATCCCAACGGTCATCTCGTAAGATTTCTTACATTAAAATCACAAGGTGCTCCAAAATTGATGTTTGGAGTTGTGATTTTTGAAATTTAAAATTGAAATGTTATCGGTGAAACATGACAAGAGTAATAGAAGTAAGAATACAATCGCCGATAGAGCATGATTTGACAAAAATTTAGAAAGAAAAACCATCATTTTTGGAGTTACTATGATGGAGAAAGACTAGTTACAAGTTTTGACCACAGTTAAAAGAAAAATTAGGGTTCTTGAGCCCCGAAGGTCTCCGACGTGGCGGCACACCGGTGTGTCGCGGATGTTAGCGGAGATGAGGTCTCTTGCGACGGGGAGGACCACCACCGTGATCCCCATAACCTAGCGTTACTAGTATGCGCTATTGGATGAGCGGGTTTAGTCTCCTTCCGAGCTCGACACCGACGGTGGCGGGTACGACGGAGTGGGGATCGGCGCCCGGCCAATGACGACAAGCCGAGGTCAAATAGACGTTATGGAAAGCACCAGCAACGCAGCGTAAATTCCTTTGAACACACGGTCGAGGCGGGGACGGGTCGGAGAGGGGTTGCCGTCGCGGAGAACGATCGAACGCGGCGGCGGACATGGCGTGTTCCAGGCGGCGACAACGCACACAAGGCGATAAGCATAACCGTCAAGCCGACGAGCCTCGAGGTGCCGAGGTAAGAGAGAAGGCAAAGATCGAGTTCATCCGGAGGCGGCTAGGCACGCCGAGGTGCTCGCGGCGGCCATTGCTGCGTGGTCCCGGCGGACACGGCAGCGCTGCTCGAGGCGATATGTCAACGGCATAGGCATAACCTCCAAGCCGACGAGTCTCGAGGTTCCAAGGTAGAGAAGGGTGTGACCGTGTGAGTTCAGCCCGAGGTGGCTAGTAGCTAGCCACACCGAGGTGCTCGTGGCGGCCATGGGCGTGGCCGCCGCCGGCGAGAATCGCAAATAAATTTAACACATGAATACACCATTGTCGCTCTCGTTCACTCATCATTTCATTTTGCAATCAAACATCCACGCAAACACATGATTTAGAGAAATACAACACCTATATTAAATCACAAACACAATACCACAAAGTACACAATTAAAATATAACACAAGGATTACAACGAATTAAAAACATCTCACCGGTGTTCATCATTGCATGCTACTCGAGAGAATCAATCGAACATCAACCAATCCATGCATGCACACAACCAAAAGCTAGCAAAAGCTGTTTGATCGATCTAGATCATGTAGCTAGAGAGCTAAGCTATACACAGACACACACACACACACACATATATAGACCGGCCTGCTGCTTATACCAATGCTGCAGAAATGAAGAAGATACCACACTCGGACGCGGATCCTACACTCCCTCGCTACTGTACACCCACCGCGGCGGTGGCCCCCATTCCGCCCGTGGCGCCGCAGATTGTCTCCCAATATGCACCGATGCCCGTCGTGGCGAGGCTCCGGTTGGGCCAGAGGAGGAGGATGCTGCTGTTAACACCAAAATTTGGTAGAGCCTGGATGACTGATAGGTCGGCGCGCGATCATTCGGTAAGGAATCATTCGGCTAGCGGTATGGTGCCAATGATACTATAGCATTCGAGGGAGCCGTGTTATTCGCCTAAGGAGCCCGAGTTCGAGAAGGAGCCGAGCGTGAGATGGTTCGGCGGACGTGGAGCATCAAGAGGAATATCTGAAACGAGGGCCCACATCACGTGCAATTTCCACGACTCAGAAGACTTGGAGGACAATGTATCTTAGCTAGATATTTTTAGTTATTATTATTCGTAATCGTTAGGACTCAATAAGCCTAGGGTATAAATATGAGACCCCGGCAACTATAAACGATATACCCAATTCAATACAAACAACCCGCTCCGTGCCTTGGCTCAGGCCACCTTCGAGTCCGATCGTGTCGCCGATCTATCGCAAGAGGATTCATCGACCCGTCGACCTCTCCGAAAGTACCGCAACCTTGCACCATGTCTAGTATCGTCGGGCGGATTTAGATTATTGCAAGAAGTCGTGTTCACGCTTAGTATCGTCAGCGGATTTAAGCTATCGGGGGCAAGAGGGTTCTTTTGTCGATCATGAGCCATCCAGGTGGGCTAAGATCGGCTAAGAGCTAGTTATCGGCTTCATTAGATTTTGGCAAGATCTAATGAATTCATTAAGTTACCATGTGTCTGCGCAATACTTTCAATTTATTTATTTTAATTATGTTTGCACACACTTTTTGCCCAATTTAGATTGAGATGTCTCGGCTTTATCTTATCATAGATCTAGTTGCTTTTTTCGTACTTTAATTGTTCATCTTATTGCACTACTAGATTTATCTGTTCATGGTAGCCGAGCTAGATCAATCTAAGTTGTTACATGTTGTGGGTTCGTATGCGTTTAGATCTTGACGGGATCGCGTGTCATCCGGTAGATACAGATCTTTGGGTTACTCTAGAACTAGTCATCCGGTGGACTAGAGATCGTTTAATCGATAGGTTTTTACGCGGGGGTAGTTCCTTCTTCATGGACCCCGATTCGGCAAGCCCCGCCGAACACGGTTATCTTTTAAATTATTACGTGTTGCGGGTTCGTATAACGTTTTTTACGCATGGTAGTTCCTTCGGGTCTGTATATGTTTTACGTAGGGTAGTTCCTTCGGGTCCGTATACGTTTTACATAGGGTAGTTCCTTCAGGTTCGTATACGTTTTTACGTAGGGTAGCTCCTTCTCCGCGTGTCATGAATATCTACAACGATGTTTATGATTTTCTTTTATTTATCATGTTGTCAATTAATTCGATCTATGCAATAGAGCTTTACGATAGCACATCATGATGATCGACTTTACTTGTTCAAACATGTCTTTTATGATCATTCGGCAGCTGTTTATACATCATATCTTCATATTTGCTTACCGAATGCATTCATTAATCATCGACAGATAGCTCTCATAGCTATATGTCTTTACATCTGGCCTCAGAGCCATACATGCGGAACTATCTTGGTCTCACCAGGCACGTTCCAGATCTCACATTTACCTCCTTGTCAATTAACAGGTCAAATTGACTGGCACGCCTTCGAATTCAAGACGCTCGGCAAGAGTAAAGCCAGCTATTCCGGCTTGTCAGTGTGTGCGGCGCAGGGAGTAGGATTTTTGTGCCTACACACTTTTTGGCACGCCCGGTGGAACACGTCAAGGTCAAGACAACATGCCTGAGGAAGTCGACAAGAACAACGTCATTCAGCTCGAGATGAGTGACCTGCCCGATGATCAAGAGGCCATGGTGAGAGATATGTGCGCAGCCTTCGCGCAAAAGTGCATGTCATGCTTCTCCAAGCACAAGAGCGGCACAATCGCCCGTAAGACGAGATCTTCCAAAAATATTGATGCCCGGTGACAAGGGATATGCTCAGCAAATATCTGATGAGGAAGAGGGGGCAGGAAAGGGAGATGAACTAAGTCCTGAAGAAGTTCGTCGGATGGAAGAGATTGTTGCAACTGTTGTTGGGAATGCAATGACCAATCACAACATGGTGTTCTTCAACACTTTTCGCGACATCATGAAGGCTAGTTTTGGACCCAAGTTTGATCAACATTTTGAGGCTCGGCTTGGTGAGCTATCGGGGCCAAGATACATACAAACGCCTAAGCCACCACCAAAGAAAGGAGTTATAAATCAAGAACGGAGGAGAGAACAAGACACTTGAAAAACCGGGGAGGGATCCGGAGCCAAGACACATGGAGAAGCGGCGTTCGGTACACACAGGAACCCTCCAAAGTATACAACACATATTCAATAGCTCCAATGGCCAGTGGGTTGTAGAGAAATCCCTTTGGCCCTGGTTACACAGAGTTCGTTGACTATTCCACGCAGTTCATGCTATGCCAAATCCACGGGTATAAGCGGTTTGGGACGGTCGGGGACAATCTCATGGACCACAAAATTCAAATATGGATATACTCCTAGCGAGGATGGCCGATATGATGCAACACCAATTTGGGATCAAGCCCAAGAATCGGCCCTATGTGTATCAGTCACCCTATCCAGACTGGTACAACAGAGTGGCACTCCCTTCAAGATCGAAGCCTCCAACCGACTTGACCAAGTTCTCTGGACAAGATGATACTTCTACTACCGAACACATTAGTCGGTATCTGATTCAGTTGGGGGAGCTTGCCAATGATGAAGCATGGAGGATTCGCTTCTTCCCATCATCCCTTACAGGGCCGGCTTTCACATGGTTCGCCACATTGCCGGCCAATTCTATTGGAACCTGGTCTGAGCTGGAAGATAAGTTTCATTCATACTTCTACAGCGGTTCCAATGAGAAAGAGCTTGTCGACTTGATGGGGTTGACACAGAAGTACAATGAGACACCACAAGAGTTCTTGCGAGGTTCGGGGAGATAAACAATTCTCGCTATTCTTTGAACTTGCGGACCATCGATTGCCGGCCATGGTCGTTCGGGGGGAATGCATCCAGCTATCAGGGAAAAGCTGGCCAGCATGGAGTTTGATGACCTAGGACAGCTCTCAAGGCGCCTGTCACTTATGGCCAATCAGTTTCAGAGCATCAAGAAGGATACCCGTTTTTAGAAAGGGGGCAACGTGTCTTATCAGGCATACAACCACTTCCTAGAAGAGGGAGAAGATGATGATGATGGCCAGGAGGACATAGCATTTGCCGAATTCACTTGGTCCAAGGAGCCTGTCGGGGTTAACCAATGCTTTGGATGAAGACACTCAAGGGGGCATACGACCGACGTCTCCAAGTCGGAGAAGCTCTTTGAGTTTTTAGTCAAGGAGGGACGCATCAAGCTACCGGATAATCATTCTATGAAGCGTCCAGATTGGGTCAAGGCTGGCAGATATTGTGGTTTCCATGACATGATCACTCACAACATCACTGACTGCCGAATCTTCAAGCAACAGATTCAGAGGGCTATACAGCAGGGTCTCCTCAAATTCAACAACAATATGAAAGTGGATAAGGAGCCTTTCCCTACAAACATGGTTGCTTTCGATTCATGTATGGTTTCTGCCAGTGATCCTAAGGGCAAAGGCCCAATGAAAGTGCTGACTTCTGAAAGGGCAAAGCAAAGTGGTTCGGTTGACCCTAGTCGGCAAGTGTCTAGTGCGGAGCTCCAGCAGCATCGTGTTCGGTTTCCAAATAGCCGAACAGAGAAAGGAGAAACCTCCAAATCAAGGGTAACATCTCGTATACTGTTGAAAAAATGGCAAAGGCAGCAAGAGAAGCAGTATCGTAGGGATCAGCAGCTTGCCAGGGAGCAGCAGAGATATGAAGAGGAGATGTACCACCGAGAACAAGAGGAGTACATGAAGGAACGAGAGGAATCTCACTGGGATTGTCCTTTCTTTAGGCATTACTTTGGAATGAAGGCTTGAAGTTGCCCGCTAGAAACAATTGCCCCGAATGCGGTGAGCAATACCACGGTGCAGACAGGCACGAGTCAACCGCCGTCCCATCCAAGAAAGACGGGGGCACGTTTCCCAGGAGGATGATCGGCTTAAAAATAAAGATAGCACACCTCACATCAGTAAAAGAATTGTAGATCAAGCTTGGGCTGATGTGGAGGATTCGATGGTGACATGGACTCTCCTCAAGAGTATGTGTGGCGAAGGGACAATGGTGCCCTCCCCGGTCTAAGGAAGAGCCGTAAGAGAAGAGTCCAACGTCTCAAAAACAAGGAGCTCAAGGAAAGCAAAAATTTAACGCAAGCAGGTGTGGCGCCTAAAAAGAAAAACTCGGGAAGCCGGTCATTCGGCAGGAAGAGTATTCGGCAAGTGGGCTTTCGGATGTTAGCATGGTGTTCTACGTCCCAATAGAGTTTGCAGCACCTACAAAACAAGCTACTACAGATCCAGAGGAACAAGATGCTTATTCAGATGAAGAGGCCTATTCTGATTTTGATAACAAAGAGATGATTGATCTCCTAGGACAGTTGGCTCTATCAAGATAGGTTGTATTCGACTTGTGCCTAGGAAGCACAACCATCCAAGCCTCTTTACTTGAAAGGATATGTTAATGGAAAACCTCTAACTCATATGTTCGTTGATGGGGAGCTGCAATCAATATCATGCCATATACAACCTTCAAGAAGCTGGGGATGACCAAGGAGGATTTGCTCAAGACAGATATTGTGCTCAGGGACTTTCTTTGGAAATCCGCCGGATACCCATGGAGCCGTTCACGTTGAGTTGATGATCGGCTCAAAGACTTTGATCACTAACTTCTTTGTGGTCGATAGTAAGGGGTCCCTGACTTATTACTTGGGAGAGATTGGATCCATGCTAACTGTTGCGTTCCATCCACCATGCATCAAGTCCTCATCCAATGGAACGGTGACGACGTTGAAATAGTGCAAGCTGATGATTCGGTAAGCATTGCAGCGACTGAGCCATCGTTCTGGGAATATGAAGGCGTGGAGTGTTTCTCAGGAAGAGAGTGGGAAGAAGGTCCTGTTAGTACTCGCTACAAAGATCAACAGCCGATCGAGATAGTCGGCTCTCATAGTAATTTCTAAGGAAAGATTTCGTGTCGGCTTTGAAGAATCAGTTATTTTCAAATATGATTGGCCGACACGTATGAGTTAATAATTGTGAGCAAAGGAGTTTGTTCTATTCATAAGAGAATAGACGATGTGTAAATCATCGCCTTTAGCAGGAAAAATACTCCACGAGATTGGAGAACAGCCGGCATAAGTATCGTTATGTCGCCTTTAGTGCAAAAATATAAAACAACAATATCAATATATGGAAACGGAAGATCTTTATTCAAGGGTTCGAGACATATCACAAAAGTGTTGCCGAATACATCACAAAGGATTTCTACTTAGGATATAACACAAGGGATTTCTACTTAATCCTAAATCCTGAGTACTATTCGGCAAGAAATTCCAACTGCAGATCTTCACTTCTTCTTCATGGCATCCTTGATCTTGTCAACAATCTCCTAGATGCGCGGCGCTGGTGGGTTCACAGGCATGTCGAGTGCTCGCACCAGACTTGACACTGCTTCACGGAGGCACTGATGACGCCCGACGGCGGTTCGGATGACGAATGGAATGAGAAACAATCGAGTTCATCAAAGCAAAGCAATATAAGAACAGGTCGGGATTGAAAATTACCGCCAATGTGGACCTCCAGGGCCATGCGACGATCATGCTGCAGCGGCGGCATAAGGAGCCGTCACATCCGGATCCGCCTCGAGCTCCCTACGGTGGCGTCTCTCTTCACGCAGCTGTTTGCGGAGAGTCTCTGCATCCGCCGGTGAATCGTCATCGGAGGAATCGATGAGATGGGGATTGGAATGCGCCGAGTGCCGAATAAGAAGTCGGATGAGTGGATGATCTAGAAAGAAAAGGATTAGAATACATCGGGATAAAAGATGACCGGATTTGCAAGAGGTCCAATCTTACCCGAGCGGAGCAAGAGGTGGAAGACCTTGAGTTTGTTGATTCCTCGGCAACTTCTTTGCCCTTGTCCGCCATTGGATTGGTAGTACTACCGTAGAGTACTGGGCGGAAAGAAGAAAGAAAGTTGAAAGACCAAATTGCAGTTTCGGTTGCGTTTTGAGATATAAGGCCAAGTATTTGACAAAAAGGAAGGTGATTGGTCAAAATATTTTTAAATTATTTTTCAGGGGGTTGCTTATTAAGGGAGCCATCTTTACTCGTTCCATCTCCCTCGGACTGACATTTTTACCCCTGGTTGGTTTATTGGGAGAAGAGAAAGGTGGGGCACATTCAATGATACAATGTACAATGTCCGCGAAGTTTTTGGAAGCGAATTTCTTATATTATTTAAAAGATTCGGCTAATAATGACGTCGAGGCAAGATTCGGTTGCTTTGTCAAACAAAGGTTCATGCATATTTACAAAGACAGGGGGACCAAAATGCAAGGATCGTCAATGTAACTAAAAGAAGAATCTTATTGATCTTTCGAATGGTAAAAGAATCATGGAAATTGATTTGTTTTTTGGGGCGTGATACTGTTATCATCAATGCCACTACCTGGCGTCAATGCCTATCAGTTTAAGATTTTCTTCAAAGGAGTCGGGAGAGATTGATAGCAGTTTTCATAGAGAACTATTCGATCAAAGGTCCGTTCGGTAATGGTATTCGGCATAGTGGTGATTCGGCATCAAGATGATCGAGTTCGATTCATGCAAATAAATTGAAGACACATGATCATAAAAAGACGTAATTCAAAGAAACTGATTTTTATTGACAGAGGTAGGGAATATTACATAGTAACTAATTTTTTCCCTAATCTACAACCATGTTGTAGATGGTTTCAAAGCCCGTAGGCTTGCCGGAGCCTCCGGATGTGGTCGGGCCGGAGGATCGTCCT
Organism: Hyparrhenia diplandra; assembly: GCA_015847255.1. Classification (NCBI taxonomy): domain Eukaryota; kingdom Viridiplantae; phylum Streptophyta; class Magnoliopsida; order Poales; family Poaceae; genus Hyparrhenia; species Hyparrhenia diplandra. Next base: position 286,103 of record JADLZK010011061.1, read on the forward strand.
TTTCAAGCTCCATGATCAACCCGCCCGGTAGCAACCTTTCGGCGATGGAGTTTCGTTGCCAAGTCTCAAACATAGAAAGAATTTGAATGAAAGAGTTGTATTCGGGATACAAGAGACAGAGGACAAAGCATCACAAGCAAAACTCACCGTTGCTATGACGCATTTGGGCTTCATTCTCCCTGTCAAGGCGCTACATGGCCTCCCTCTGCATCCTCCAAAAGATCTTGATTGTTATGTCGTGATTTGCCTTTTCCTCCTTGAAAAGGGTCTCTCGCCCTCGCCGGTGACGGCGGAGTTGGGCGTTTTCCTCATCATTTGGGGATTTCAAGAGGAAGGATTAGGATTAGAAAATACAAAATGAGATTAGATTGAGATATACGAAGACATACTCACCTTGTTGCGGGCTTCTTGGAGGGTGCGGATCTCGGCCGAATCGCCGGGCGCTTGTTGCTTGGACTCGCCATCCGGAGGTTTAGATCTTGGTAGAGGAGGAGAAGAGTTGAAGGATAGAAAGGAGATCTGAATGGTTATTCTCGGCTAAGGGAGTTCACCTGTATTTATACTGTAAGAAAAACTTGAAGAGAAGCAATCTAAGAGGACTATTCGGTGCTTATCTTGAGAAGCGGAAGCGGCTTTGGCTTGCCGATTCACATTGGTGGAGACTCCGGTAGCACAAGTCCCAAGAAGAAACTGAAAGGTTTGAAACCGTGTCGCAGGAAATTTCCAGAAGATGGGCCTTGATGATTTTAGCCCAGATTAAAAAGCTTGGCCCGAGATTTTAGCGGATCGTGGTCAATTTCAGAGCAAATGGTGCCTCTTTTACTCTAAAATTGAGGGGGCATATGTTAACACCAAAATTTGGTAGAGCCTGGATGACCGATAGGTCGGCGCGCGATCATTCGGGTAAAGAATCATTCGGCTAGCGGTATGGTGCCAATGATACCGTAGCATTCGAGGGAGTCGCCCGTTATTCGGCTAAGGAGCCCGAGTTTGAGAAAGAGCTGAGCGTGAGATGGTTCGGCGGACGTGGAGCATCAAGAGGAATATCTGAAACGAGGGCCCACATCACGTGCAATTTCCACGACTCCGAGAAGACTTGGAGGACAATGTATCTTAGCTAGATATTTTTAGTTATTATTATTCATAATCAGTTAGGACTCAATAAGCCCGGGGTATAAATATGAGACCCGGCAGAATCGTAAACGATATACCCAATTCAATACAAACAACGGCCCGGCTCGTGCCTTGGCTCGCCGCCACCTTCGAGTCTAGTCGTGTCGCCGATCTACTGCAAGAGGATTCATCGACCCGTCGACCTCTGTAAGTACCGGCAACCTTGCACCATGTCTAGTATCGTCGGCGGATTTAGATTATTGCAAGAAGTTGTGTTCACGCTTAGTATCGTCGGCGGATTTAAGCTATCGGGGCAAGAGGGTTCTTTTGTCGATCATGAGCCATCCGGTGGGCTAAGATCCGCTAAGAGCTAGTTATCGGCTTCATTAGATTTTGGCAAGATCTAATGAATTCATTAAGTTACCACGTGTGCGCAATACTTTCAATTTATTTATTTTAATTATGTTTGCACACTTTTTGCCCAATTTAGATTGAGATGTCTCGGCTTTATCTTATCATAGATCTAGTTGCTTTTCGTACTTTAATTGTTCATCTTATTGCACTACTAGATTTATCTGTTCATGGTAGCCGAGCTAGATCAATCTAAGTTGTTACATGTTGTGGGTTCGTATGCGTTTAGATCTTGGCAGTAGTGTGTCATCCGGTAGATACGAGATCTTTGGGTTACTCTAGAACTAGTCATCGGTGGACTAGAGATCGCTTTTAATCGATAGGTTTTTTACGCGAGGGTAGTTCCTTCTTTATGGACCCGATTCGGCAAACTGCGCGGAACACGGTTATGCTTTTTAAATTATTACGTGTTGCGGGTTTGTATACGTTTTTTACGCATGGTAGTTCCTTCGGTGCGTATATGTTTTACGTGGGGTAGTTCCTTCGGGTCGTATATCGTTTTACATAGGGTAGTTCCTTCGGTTTTCGTATAACGTTTTTTACGTAGGGGTAGCTCCTTCTCCGCGTGTCATGAATATCTACAAGCGATGTTTATGATTTATATTCTTTTATTTATCATGTTGTCAATTAATTCGATCTATGCAATAGAGCTTTACGATAGCACATCATGATGATCAACTTTACTTGTTCAAACATGTCTTTTTATGATCATTCGGTATTTGTTTATACATCATATCTTCATATTTGCTTTACGAATGCATTCATTAATCATCGCACAGATAGCTCTCATAGCTATATGTCTTTACATCCGCCTCGAGCCATACATGCGAACTGTCTTGGTCTCACCAGGCACGTTCGGATCTCACATTTACCTCCTTGTCAATTAATGGGTCAAATTGGCGGCACGCTTCGAATTCAAGGCGGCTCGGTGTTGGTATTTTTTAACGCACACGGATAAATCCATAAGCGCATCGGAAAGTACCGTTGTAGCTTTCACCGGAGTATTCGGGGTATCGATTTCCACGGGGAACGAGAAGTGAACTAGAAGGGATCAAGTACGTCCAAGAGATGAGGTAGAATAAATATTTTTGTAGGTCTGAGAGGGGTTCTCTAAGGTTTTCTCAAGATTACTAAATACCAAGGTTCAAGCTTACTAGACCCTACTTACTTCGGAGCGGCGACCTTTCCGATTCTCGAAAAGGCGGGAAACGGTGTCGGGAAGGCCAGCCAAAAGCTCTGAAAACACCAATACGCACGTGGTGGACTACAAAGGCACGGTCGGAGCTGTCACCCCCGGGGCTACCACAACTATTCCGTAGCATTGGGTGCAATCTCAGGTAAACTCTAGCCCAGACACCATGTCTACGCTAGCGAGTACGAAACTAGTTTCACGTGAAAACTAGAGCATTCGGTCGAACGGAGATCTAGTAAGTTAAATAAAGTAAGCACTAAATTTAGTTAAATAATAATCAAGAAATTACCATAAGATAACCTGGATATTACTCACAAAAAGTCGGCTCCGTAGAGGTACAAGGTTGAGAAGGATGCGACAAACCCGGCTCCTCCTCTTCACTCTTCCCTCTCCTCTCTTCCTCTTTTCTAATCCATACAACTAGGTGAAGAACACCTAGAGGGACACCACTACATGGTGGAGGATGTGGAACTTGAAACACAATGTCAAGTGTAGTGTGTTGTGTGTTCTAATGTGTAGTGTGCCCCTCTTTATATAGGAAAAGAGAGAGGAGAATGGATGGCTCTCCTCATTCTAGGGGAAATTTGGGAGTTTTGGCGGGAGAGTTTTGGCACCACATTAAACCATGCACTCATGCAACCGTGTTTTTTGGGCTTGAAACCAAAAGTCCTCCCGCATGCAATGCCTCCAAGCCATGCAACCATGTATTCCAAGGGAATTTTGGTGGGAGTTCTTGGCACCATCCCGAAAAACACCGCATGCAACCGCCTTCTCTCCTCTGGACGCGGGTCAAGGCAAAAGCACAGTGGGTTCGGGGCTAAGCCCACGGCCGCCCGCGCCTGCGGCGTTCGGCGCAAGTTTGGCCCACCTCGCGCCGTGCCTTTGCAGGTGGGCTTGTGGCCCTTGTAGGTCGTGTGTCGGGGGTGCTTTGGCCTGGTTCGCATCGATTTTGGCTTTGTGTGCATTCCCCTTGTCCAAAGTGCAGTCCTGGTGTGCGCTTTTCTTCCATATAATGTCAATTAATATGTATTTTCGAGACATTACGCAAAACAACTTAGAACCAGCAAAACTTGTGGAATTCGTCGGATAAATAATATTTGTTTATGATTTGACATGAAATATTATCTTTTAGTTCACTTTGGCATTCATAAGACATGCATTAATTGAGTGTCAACACTCGGCAAGAGTAAAGCCAGCTATTCCGGCTTTGTCGGTGTGTGTGGCCTTGAGGAGTAGGATTTTTGTGCCTACATTTGCCACTCTTGATAGCGAGGGCACAACGTCGTGCAACACTTCTATTATTGCACGAAGTGCTGCGTGGCGGTTACTCAGTCGAGGCGGCGTCGTCGCCGCCGCCGTGTCGGGCAGGATCTCCGCAACACCACTTTCGGGCATGGTCGGTCATCGGCGGTGGTGTTCCGCGTGTAAGCGAGAAGAGCGCACGTACCAGGGCGAGCACATGCCCCGAGTCGGCGGCTTGTTTCAGCTTGTTGAGAGGCGGCGGAGGCGGTGAGGCGACCTTCCACGAACATGGCGGACATGCACCGCGGAAGCTGCGCCTCCGGGTTGCCGACCTCGGCGGCGAGCTTGTTGATGAGACTCAGCGGTACTCGCGTGAGTGGTACAGCGGCCCGGCCCGAGGCGTAGCCGTCAACGTCAACCCGCCGCCGTCGTTTCACCACCCGGTCTAGTGGGATGCTCCGGTCCGTATATGTCGCGGCGGCACGCTTCGTGTCAGTGCGGGTGGCCCGTGAGATTGTAGAGTTCCTCCATAGGATCCTCTGCGGCCATGGCGGACGCGGAGCGCAATGTCCTCAAAAGCAACTCCCGCGGAAGGTTGTCCGGGTTCTCCATGGCTCGAGGCAAATGCGGTGGGGGCTTTTTGCTAGAAACTTTGAGCGGCGGGGCGGAGGTGAATAGCAGCAATAATACGGGTGGCGCCGGGCGGTGCGTTCCCGTGCAGCCACGTGTTTTTTTAGCGGCGGAGAGGCTTGCGGCGACATGACCGGTGTGTACGTTTTTATTTTTGAGACCGTGCCGTCGCGCGTAAAAATTCATCTAGTACGCCTTATTTTCGCGATCGCGCAATTTTTTTTTTCAAGAGCACGCCTAGGCACGTTTTTCATTAAGCGTAAAGAGTGTTACGCCTAGGCACACCAATGAATACCAACGCCTTTTGATAGAGCGTCTCAGTAACCTTTGCACGGTGCGTGCGTGTGTAGGTGTATCCTTTGTGTGGAGAGCTTGTGGGCTTAACGCCCGCCATCGCCCCCGGATTCCGTGCCATTTTTTCGATCGCGTCGTCTTATTCAAATTTTTACATAAATATAATTTATTTTGTTATTTTATCAATATTGATACTTGAATATTGATTAATTTATTTTATGATTTACATAAATATTTTAAATAAGACGGATGGTCAAACATATGAAATTCAAAAAGTCAAAAAAAAGACAAACTCCATGGGGCCGGAGGGAGTATATCACAAATTCACAATTAATCACAACTAATAAAAAGTTCTCGGTTTCTCACCATCACGCGCACATACACAAGGATCGACATCAAGCATCACGTGACGCACCAAAAGCTATGGAATTAAGTTTTGTTCGACGAGGTCTCAATCTAGAGCACTAGAAATAGAAAGTTTGATCGTAAAAAGATCACCAACCACGACAAAAAGATTAAGTTGAGTGGCGAACCTCGACACTTCGTCACGGATCCCTGCACTCCTCATTGCGAGAACACGCAACACACATCACCCGAGCCCTCACCGAGGCGGCACTACTGGCAGCACCGCCCTGGCTGGTACGCACGGATGCCCCGTCATGGCGAGGCACCATTTGGGCTATAGGACGAAGCGGCACTCACTATGTAAAAAAAAGGCTTCTACAGTCGTGGCGTTGAGGGCATCTGATCGATGCGCGGCGTCGCCCGCCCATTAGGGTCTAAATGTCCGACTTTACAGACTGTCCCCGTGTGGCGTCTCGCAGAACAGCTTTAATACGAGGCGGGATTTCGTGGTGTCTCAAACTTCCATGCGTAGTGAGCCCTTGTTACACTGTGGCGCCGTGGAACGCCGTCGGTCCTGGGGTTTTGCTCGACCGTGGTCTACGGTATCTCGGACATTATTCTCTAAGATGCGGCCCGTACCTGCGAAACGTCACGCACCGCGCACCATCGATAACGACCGCATTCGCGCGTCAAAAGTAGCGGACGCATCGAACCCAATATGCGATCGTAGCGGTTTTGAACGTGCGAACACGTCGCCAAGCGGCGCGTCGTGGCACTGACGCACATGACGAGACGCTTGTATGCATCGCGCGCCTCGCTATCCGTTCCACGACACTGCGATCACTATAAGGGTCTCGTAAACCATTATTTAAATACGAACCCGTGTGGGACGGCCGACCGTGATATCTCGTGCTTACGCAACCCGCGGTACACGTGTACGTGTCACCTACTGAAGCTCTGACGCAGTTAGATTGCTTTCGACTGTAACTACGCTCTAGTTCACGCACGCTTGTTCGGCTAAATCTGAAACTTAATCCACTTTCGATCTTCGTAGGTCGCCGACCAGCTTTCGTCGAACTACGATCGCATGTTTAAAACAATCGTCATAATGTGTTCCATGTTACGAGGCGGTTGTTCGCAAAGACGTGTCGAGGAAGTAACACCACGAGCTACTGCACGCGTTTTAGTAAGCTCGCCTGCGTTCCTTTCAAGCTATTCACGCATATTCTTTTTGTACCCACGCCGTAGGATTTAGTCGCTTTATTGACGCCGTTTTGATTACATGCGACACATCAGAACGTTCGCACTTTCAGACGCTTGTTCAGTGTTTGGAGCGTTTCTTGGTTATCGTACGGACATTTAGTCTTAAAACCTACGGCGCCATCGATCGCCAGATGTGGTCATACATAGATAACAAAGACCTTTTCAACTATGCGGCGTAAATTGAAAATGGTAGACACCGCAAACACAAATAATCTGAGATGGACAGGTCCGATCACAAACAAATGGCAGACGACAGCGGCATTGCAAATTCAGGTGTATCTCAGATTGTTCACACGGATGTACCGGTTCTTGAGGGCACGCATACGCGATTGTTCACAACACAAATAACACGAGTTCACATGCATGTATCCGGCTTTGATCGTCATGCGGCAAAGGGAAACAAGAATACGTTCACATGCATGTATCCACCGATCGTCATGCGGCAAGGGAAAAGAATCAACTCACGGTTTATGAAACGAAATGCTCGCCGGGGGTGATGACATGTTCCATAAGAAACTTGGCCATCTTCTCTCTAATATCCTCCAAATGGATGGAATCTCCGTCAAGTCAAAATCCTAATACAAAGAAAGGTAGGCGTAAGTGTTTGTGTACACATGGTCTATATTGCCAAACAAAGGTAGGCACAAGATGGAGCCGCACTTCAAGTTACCTCGCGTGACGATCCAAATGAACTTGTTTCATCGCGACCATCAAGTGGTGCACCGTGTAGAACCCACATGTCTTGTTATCGCTTTTGCAACAGGCACTTTGCAATCATATGAAGAAATTCGATAAATCTCAAAGGCCCAATATCCGTGTTCCCAATATCGGCAAACATATATTCTCAAAAAAATCGCAAGCATACAGTAGATCCAAGTTTACCTTCTTTTATGAGATGGGTTTAAGGTAGTGTTGGAGTCCAATAAAGTAGTTATGTCTAAGCATGGACAATTTATTGGTGAAGGCTATGGTTGCGGAGGTTTGTTTCGCCTAAGTTTGGCGTGATTTTTGTAATAAGTCGATGAATCGATTTGTGACACAATTAATGATAATTGAGTGTTTGGCATTCTCGTTTGTGTCATGTGAAGTTTGGTGTCACATCTATCTAGCTTGCGATTAATTCTAGATGTGAATTTTGGTGAGCTTGCAGTTAATTCTAGATTTCACCATTACCAAAGGTTCTAAGTGTCATAATTGTGTGCAATCTAAACAACCTCGAAAGCCCTCACAAGGCGGTGGAGGAGAGGCTCTTGGCACCTCTAGAACTCATACATTCCGATCTATCCGAGATGAATGGTGTGTGCAAAGAGATATTTCATGTCATTAATTGATGATGCTTCTAGATTTTGCTATATTTACTTGCTGAAAACTAAAGATGAGGCATTATTAGACTACATTAAAATCTTTAAGGCTGAAGTTGAAAATTAACTAGAAAGAAAGAAAAATTAACCAACATGTCTTGTTGTCACTTATCGATTTTGCAAATGAGTACTTTGCAAACATATGAAACTCGATTGTTCACGGATGTACCCGGTTCTTGAGGGCACGCCACGCATTGTTCACAACACAAATAACACGGTTCACATGCATGTATCCAGCTTTGATCGTCATGCAGCAAGGGAAACAAGAAAACGGTTCACATGCATGTATCCACCGATCGTCATGCGGCAAGGGAAGGGAGAATCAACTCACGGTTTACAAAACGAAATGCTCGACTTTGGTCGATGACATGTTCCATAAGAAACTTGGCCATCTTCTCTCTAATATCCTCCAAATTGATCGAATCTCCCATCAAGTCAAAATCCTAATACAAAGAAAGGTAGGCGTAAGTGTTTGTTTTACACATGGTCTATACTAGAAAATAGCGGCTTTTTGCCGCTCTAAAATGATTTTGGGCGTAAGTATTTGGCCACCACGTGATGGAATGTGCAAACGTATTCTTCACTTATTAATTCTTAGCTGAAACCTTGTGATGGATATGCAGTTCTCAATGCGTGTTAGAGTGCTCAATACAAAGCTTGAAACACGGAACATATTACGCAGATATATAACATAGATCAGTTTTTATACGAGTTCTAATTTATCATCCCCGATTACCCTACCATAAATTGCACATTTCGAAATGATATTGTTTTCCTGGTCATCATGACAATCTTCAGTAGAAATCAATGCAACCTGCAAGAATTCAAATGTTCAACATCCACTTTGTACACTTACTATGAAAACCCACCAAGTAACGACAACTTTATGCATAAGTTACATTAATCTATTTAATATGGATGAGATACCTCGGTACCAATAGGTGGAAGAAACCTTTAAGTTGATTTTACTCAAAGGGCATCTTGCAACACTTTCAAATTTAAAAGGTAGCAACAAGTAAAATTGGTAGTTGTAGGATTATTACTTGAGAAACTATTATTTTTAGGTAATAATCTGTATGTGTTTTTTGTATTAGTTTCGATTGTTAGAAAAAGCTCGTAGCTCAACAGGTAGCAAAAGTACAAAGCTAGATTTATTAAAAAAATTGATGATTAGTGGGATACTAAAGCTTAGAACTGGAAATCATATATCGGTGAGGTATCCATGTGAGGATAAGATATTTTAAAAAGTGCATTTGACTTGTATCATCAATGCATATGATGGTGAATACTATGCATTCAATTGATCACAACAAAATCGGTGACTACAGTTCAAATCTAAGGTTTAATCTTTTTGTTTTACATAAACAAATACAACTATGCATTGATAATTCTAGCTCTAACACAAATTTATTGATATATTTATAGTGTCTTTGGCAATCCTGAATTCATAGGAATTGCTAACAATGAATATCAGATCTTGTTGTTTATCTTAAGTACCCATCTATTCTTGTAAAAGTTGGGCTAACTTAAAAGTCATTATTGATGTTGATTCATGATCGGTAATTATGCCTTTTTTTATAAATGAAAATTTCAAAGTGGGATACTATACATAGGAAGCTCCTAATTAAATATCGAGGTTCATGAATCACATTTTTGAAGAAAAGTAGTGTAAGGAAGCATGGTACTCTAGCTTCATTGAATTAATAGGATGCAAACACGGTAGAGGGTGCATTGTAACTTGTAATATCTCCATGCAAACTAAAGCAGTCATCGAAATGCTTGTTGATGATATTTCCATAGGTGGGGACAACAACTTCAATAGCAATTGCAAACCAAATGTCCCCGAGTGCATTTGTAAGTGAATAAAAGGTAAGATGACAAAGTGAGCAACATATAATGACAAAAGTAGTTATAATTGGTGACTATTTCCAATTGCCGCGATCCATTCGCTAAAAGCCAATTCAAATGGCCATATGAGATTGATGCTTTGGAATTTGCATTTAGCTAGAATTTCTTTTGAATTACGGTGATTGACAAGTTAATTCCATGAATTTTTGTTGGAAAATAATAGTATATGTAGTCTCTTGAAAAAGTGAACCAAACTTTGTTTTCGAACACAAACTTTTTTCAAGAAATGGTAGCTCTGGAAATGGTTGTACTGTACCATGCTTATGTTGCTGGTTTTGCTAAACAGACCCCATCTACCTGACGAAGCTTGGTTAGAAAGGATAAAACGCTAAGCACTAAAACTTGTTTGCATTTTATAAAAGCGGTTGGATGGGGATCGTCCATCATGAGATCCATCTTTGTCCTAATCAAATCAAAGCTATAGCAATATGGAAAACTACAAAACATGAATGGGTTGATCTTGATCTACTCAAGCGTTGTTGTTTTTTTAACTCGAAGATACTGACTTCAAACAGAACAGACATTGCCCAGCCTGTGAAGCAAGCTCTTCAGTTCAGATCCACTAACACAAGGTTTGGTTGTTTAGCATCACACGTACCTCTTCAAGTTTGTCTGCTATTGTCAAACTATTTAACATGACACAATGCAAAGCTAATATTTACATAATTTTTTTTTTTTTTGCAACATAAGGCAACAAAAGCATAAAAAAATTATAATGCAAAGATTGTTGTGTATATACATTTCTCGAGGTAAGGACACATCATCACAACAGATCCAATAAAATTGTGTTGCTATTTGTAGAACCTTGGGGAATTTATTTTGCATTTATCAATTTATGCTCATTATAATAAATAAAGAAATTTTAGCTAGAGTAGCATATTATGCAAACATATTTTCCACAGTAGAGGATTAAGTTATGAATCTAACAAAATTAATTTTACATTACTTGGATCTATAATTACTTTTCTAGGAGTTTTTCAAATCTCTGCACGCATTCGTACAATGTATAGTTCTTATTAGCATGTACTCTAGCAACCTCCAAAGCCTCACAAGGCAGTGGAGGAGAGACTCTTGGCACCTCTAGAACTCATACATTACGATCTATGTGAGATGAATGGTGTGTGCAAAGAGATATTTGATGACGTTGATTCATGATGCTTCTAGATTTTGCTATATTTACTTGCTAAAAACTAAAGATGAGGCATTAGCATTAGACTACTTTAAAATCTTTAAAAATTTGAAGTTGAAAATTAACTAGAAAGAAAGATTAAACATCTAAGGTCGATCGTGGTTGTAAACCAATTGAGGCAAGTCCAGAAAAGGCAAGCGGCGGCGTAGGTGCCATGGAGGCTCCTCCCGGGCGGTTCGAGAACGAAGCGGTACTAAGCGAGAATACTTGTGAGAGGCGAGAATCGGCGACCTTGCTGATTGAGGTTCAAAACTGTCCTATAAAATGGTGCAATGGAATGTAAATCAGTAACCATCTAGATTTTTTAGATGAATTTTACTATTTAAGTGTCTTGGCTTAACTTGGCGAAAATGATTACATTTGCTACATAGTGCATTAGGTGATTACGGAGAATCGGCTTCCAAATGTTAATGACAACGAAAACTCAATGGGACTTGAGAGTTATAAATGGAGGAACTAAGTGATTTCCTTTTGATGTCTTTGTCTGTAGGTTTGTGTGCCCCGGTGAGGGCCTCCTCGGTGACATTGTCCGGGATACGTTCAGCAATGCCCAATGGTCAACCCAAGAAGGCGTAGGACTAAGCACATGCGGGGAAGATCCTCCAATTGATGGGTGCAATGTCCAATACATCGAGGAGTCGAGGGGAGTTTCTTCCTTATCGTCCTCGAGCTACCCGGCCTTGTCCCGGTGGTAGAGAAATCAACTGATATGTATCTATATTTGCATGTTGTGTGGAATTATATGTAATAAGTTGTGTGATGTTGCTGCCATTTTTTAAAAAAATAGGGGTAAAATCACAATGCACACAAGAAAAGTAAGGGTATTTTTCCAAGGGCAAAGTTGTCCTAAAAGGCTCGATTAACACCATTAGCTTTGATAATGGAGTAAGGGTAAACTTGAGCTTCGTTTTTATAAAACAAGGGTAAAAATGCAAGATGATGAAAAGCGAGGGTAGAATCACAATTGGCTATCTCAGCAAGGGTACAAACACAATAGCCCCTTCTAGATTTCACCATTACTAAAGGTTCTAAGTGTCATAATTGTGTGCAATCTAAGCAACCTCGAAAGCCTCACAAGGCAGTGGAGGAAAGACACTTGGCACCTCTTGAACTCATACATTCTGATCTATGTGAGATGAATGGTGTGTGGAAAGAGATATTTCACGACATTAATTGATGATGCTTCTAGATTTTGCTATATTTACTTCTTGAAAACTAAAGATGAGGCATTCATATGAAAAAAATTACGATAAATCTCAAAGGCCCAATATCTGTGTTCCCTAATGGGCTTTATTGTTTCAAAGAAATCTGTAGTTTAGCTTGATTCGTTTAGTAGAAAATTTTTGTAAGACAAGATAGCATTAGTACTCGACGAGAAAGCGGTCGGTGTTCTTGAGCTTGTGTATTCATCTATGAAGAAAATAAGCGGCAGAATTATCACCTTTCCTCACTTCGGCAAGGCGAAAAATTTCGGGCGACCTTTGGATGACGCGTTGATGCCTGCTATTGGATGGAAATCATTGAAGCAGCCGTCGCGTGAAGCGATTTGAAAATTTCAGTCACCGGGTATTAGGAAGGCCTTAATATACAATTACGTAATAGGAACTAGGAAGTCTATGAGGACTACACAATCCACGGAGAGGCAATGATTACAAAAATTGCACTCTCCGTTAACAGTAACACAGTTCACATGCATGTATCCGGTGGTCATCATGCGGCAAAGGGGAAACGAAGAAACTCACGGTTTACTAAACAAAATGCTTGCCTTCGGGGCTGATGATACATTCCATAAGAAACTTGGCGATCTTCTCTCTAATATCCTCCAAATTGATCGAATTTCCGGACAAGTTAAATTCTAATACAAAATAAGGTAGGCATAAGTGTTTGTTGTACACATGGTCTTTATTGCCAAACAAAGGTAGGCACAAGATGGAGCTGCACTTCGACTTACCTCGGGACAATCCAAATGAACTTGTTTCATCGCGGCCATCATGTGGTGGGCGTGTAGAACCCACATGTCTTTTCATCGATTTGCGGCGTGCCACGCAAACATATGAAACACGATTGGTAACGTTAGGAAACACTCAGCGGTCTATTGCCCTTTTCACTGACCGATTATTTGACTTTTAAGCGGGCAGAGTCAACCAAATAAGCCTTCCTGAATTTAGCAAGCAAATAGATGAAGAGGCATCCCGAATGAGTCAGAATAGAAGAAATTGTACTCCACGGTGTCATGCGGCGAAGGATGGCCATATCCAATACATCAAGTGCCATGAGGTCAAACAAGTCGTCGAAACCCCATTGATCATAGCCTCTTCGATGCGTGTCACACCAAAAGGCCTCTTCGAGGCGATGCAATAAACGCCACCGATTGCCTGTTGTTTGCTTGCATGTACCACTCTTGAAGAGCAGCACAAGAAGGCCCCGCCTTATGAAGCTCTTCGGGTGATAGTATTGGAGATCTGTTGGCGTTTCTTAGCGTATGCAGAAGAATCCATAGCGCCGACGGAATTGTCGTTATAGCATTTCACCGGGAAGTATTCGGTATCGTATTTCCACGAGGAACGGTTGTGTGATTACTCTCTGAAGGAGAGTCACCCTAGGATAACTATGGGTGGTGAGGTATCTTTATGGGCTCGAACTCTCTAGCGGGGATCACTTGGTCATTATGTCCCCACCCGGGGCACCGCCCACGCCCAAAGGGCGGTGTCCGCAATTTACCTTGCGCCACACCCGAGCGTGGGGGATTACAAGGGGACGGACAAAGGTTGTCACAACCCGGCTGCCTACCCCTCAACCGTGGGATCGCCACAAAAGATAGAAAACCCTTAGTCTAGACACCACGTCTACACTAGTGATTATTACTGCGGCGTGTCGACAAGGCTTACCCGTCCACAGGGTCCTTCTACGAGCACGCCGCCGAAGAAAACGACTATCAATCCCGTAATTCTATAACAGCTAGATAATATGTTTAAGAGTAATAAGCCAAAGAGGGACACAACCATTCTTACCCAAATGATTAGAAGGTTGTAGAGGTACAAAGCGTGGCGGGTGCCGACAAGTCCAAAGCACTCCGGCCACCCGAGATCCAATGAATGCAGGGGTACAGGGACTCCATGGAGAAGAGGCCAAGCCCTCTTCTAGCCTTCCCTCTCTCACTCTCCATTAGAACTAAGAGGAAGAAGAAGAAGATAGGAGTGGAGTGGGAGCTTCTTCCTCTCTTTTACATGGTGGCCCTCCTTGTGTTGTATGGAAATTGGTGTGTGACTCCAATTGAGGTGTGTTGAGTGAGGGAGAGAGGGGACCTATTTATACACATGGGAGAGGTGGCCAAATGACCCTATTACCCCTAACCAACCTAGCGGGCGTCCAGGTACGTTGCACCGGCCATCAACCACCGAACCGCTGATTACGCACTTAATGTACCGCCTCGGCGGTCGGGCTCGAGGCAGCCCCAGGAGGGTGCGGCGCACTTTGGGGTGCGCCCCCACCTTTTGGCTCGGCCCGGTCCGAGCCTCGGCGTGCTATCTTGAATGGGCTTGAAAAGTTGTAGTGTGGGCTTGGCACGGTCGGTTGTGTCGTTTGGTCCATTACCCCGGGCTTGTTATCTTCAGAAATGCGCTTTCGGGATGGCGTACTTTGGACGTATATTTTCACTGTATTTATTATAAATACTACAAAATACATTTCGAATACTACAAGTGGAAATATGTTAGTAATAAATGTATATGAGTATAAAAAGGTATAGTTTTACTCCCTTTATGGTAATAAGTTGTGGGGAAAAATATGTCATTAGTGACCGTCAACAAGATCCATCTTTGGTACTTAGGGTTGGCCTATGCGGGCGAAGGGCATTGAAGCCACTGCACGGTGAAATGGGGAGAGCCACTCTGCATTCTCACCACCTACAGGGCTAGGGTGTTGGCGGGCGGTGAGCGATGTCCTCGTGATTCCATCTCAACTCGACATCCGGTCGGTTGCGTCGATTCCATCTCAAGCTGCGGCATCCGGTCCGTGCGCATCCGTGGCTAAAGGCGTATACGCTATCGGACCACCTACAAGGCTACACGGTGTTGGCGGGCGTTGAACAATGTCCTTGCGATTTTATCGCCTCCAACTCGACCACAGAGCTCATCTATTGCGGTACGCAAGCTCTTCTTAAAGTGCCGACCTTGATCGCCTCCCGAGCTTCCTCTTTACGTACATGTTGGCGCACTCGGCCAAGCCTTCCAACGAGGCGAACTAGACACCCCCCGCACATGCCTGCACGTTGCGAGATGCGGGGCGTGCGTGAGCATATCTCTTTCCCTTACACGGTGCCCTTAGAAGGATGGGCTGCCTTCTCTAAAACCTTCTCTGAAGACCGAGCCCCATGCATTACGTGGTGCCCGGGGCCTCGTGAGCTCATACCTTTCCCTTCCCTTCTATGCAACAAAAGTCGCCCAATCATCGGACACCTATATCAAAAAAATAAGTTACCTGAGAGAAGTCAACGGCTAGCACTCAAAAATCTAACAATAAGTAGGGTTCATATATCTCGGAGGCAAGATATCACAAAAAAATGTAGTTGAGAACGGAGAAACATAAACAAACCTGTTGTTTAGCTTGATTCATTTAATATGCACATTTTTAAGACAAGATAGTTGTAGTACTCTACAAAGCAGTCATTCATCTTCATCGGCATGTAATTCATCGTAAAGAAAATATGAAACTTGTAGTTGCGATTTCCTATGACAAAAACACACGGTGCGGTAACAACATTATAGTAGCGGTCAAGGTTCAAGTTCAGCGAGTATCCACAACTCAAAATATCCATGTGAGGATAAAATTATCTGAGTTCAATTACGTAATAGGCGGTTTATGAGGACTATACAAACGAAGGCGAGGAGAGAAAAAAAAAATGTAGTTGAGGAATAGATGAATATAAACAAAGCGTAGTTCGAAGAATGATCCATTTAATAGGCACATTTTTGTAAGCCAAGATAGTAGTACTCTACAAAGCACTCGTGATTCTTGAGCACGCATATATATTCATCTATAAAAAAAAAAGCGGCAGTAGTGCGGTTTCGGTACGACAAAAACACACAGATATCAACATTGTAGCAGTCAGGTGTCAAGTTTAGTATCTACAACCCTATCTTTATCCTTTTGTCTTGTGCCTTTCTATGTTCTTTTGTACTGTTTCATATGGGTTTCATCTCTAGCCTACCCCAACTAGCTTGGGACTAAAGGCTATGTTGTTGTTGTTGTTGTTGTTGTTGAATAAGGTTTTTGGGAAGCGTTCTTCGCGACGCATCGTTCCCAATCTTCGTCACGGCTCGTCTACCTTCAAGGCCCGGAGGCGCTACATCTTGGTGTCTTCAACGTCGGCATCGTCGAGCTCTCTTTGCCGCCGATTGATCGGCAGCGGCGACAGCGACTTTGGAAGATCTCGGCTTCGCTTTCGAACCTCTCCATCAATTTGTCATCTACGTCTAGCTTGGTATTACTCGAGATCTAATCTCGGTGTTAGTCATGTCCAATCTGTTCAATCTATACGGTGTGCTAGTTGTGCTTACACTGTTGCTATGATCATGCTATGCTATGTCTTTGTTGAATCTTGCTATGCTCGTGATATGATTTTGAGTCATGCAAGTTTCGCACATGCTTATTGCTTAATCTAGTTGTTCGATTCGTCATGATTTATATTATGGATTTAATCTGGGAAATTGCCTAATATCTTTATTTTTTTTACAACAAAAACGTGGGGGAGAACCCCACGGTGGCGCCATTTTCATTAATTTTTAAACGAGGAATAATTGCCTAATATCTTAACAATCCAAAAACTTTGAAGATTTTAAAGTAGTCGAATGCCCCATCTTTATACTGATTACAATTTTGTAATAGGCGGGCTATGAGGACTAAACAAACCGGAGGCACGGTCGCAAAAAAATGTAGTTCAGGGGAATACATGAATATATAAACAAAGCGTAGTTGAGTAACAGTCCATTTAATAGGTACATTTTTGTAAGCCAAGATAGTAGTAATCTCTGAGCACTCATGTTTCTTGAGAGTAACAATCCATTAAATAGGCACATTTTTGTAAGCCAAGATAGTAGTACTCTACAAGCATGAGCGACCATTGTTCTTGAGCATGTATATTCATCTATAAAGAAAATATGCAGCAGTAGCTGCAGTTTCCTATGACTAAAACACACAGGTAACAACATTACATGAGAGGTCGGTGTCAAGTTCGGTACCTACAACTTCGATATTTCTATCCGAGGATAAAATTATACGATTCAATTACGTAATAGGCGTCTATGAGGACTAAACAAACCAAAGAGGCACGATCGCAAAAAATATGTAGTTGAGGAATAGAGAGGAATACAAACTGTAGTTTAGCAACAGTTCATTTAATAGAAACTTTTTTTATAAAGAAAATAAGCGGCGTAGTTGCGGTTTCGATGACAAAAACACACGGATAACAATATTATAGTTATAGTAGCGGTCGGTGTATTGTTCAAGTATCTACAACTCTAGATATCCATCGGGATAAAGGTACCACCTTCCCTCACTTACATTGTAGCGATCGGTGTCGGGTTCGATTATCTAACAACTCGATATATCCATCTTAGGATAAAGTTATCACCTTCACTTTCGATTCTGCGCATGAAAAAATCGGGCGACAATGCGTGCTCTCTATCTCTTCCCGCCCGATGGTCCGTGAAGAAAATAAGCGGCGATGAGTTGCGACTTCCTATGACAAAAACACAGAGATAACAACATTATAGTAGCGGTCCGGCGTCAAGTTGATATCGGCGGCTCTATATATCAATCGAGCACAAAATTATCACCTTTCCCGCAGGCGATTGGAAAATTCAGGCGACAACGTGTGTGCTCGCTATCTCTTCTGCGATGGTGCATTGATGGCTCTTTGTTGGATGGAAATCAGCGAAGCACCTTCGTCTGAAAAATGGCGTACCAGTGCCGTAGGCTCCCGCACTACGCGGGATCCGGGGTAGGGTATTTTAGCGCTAAGCCTTACCCGCACCATGTGCAATATCGCGGAGGCTAGGGCTTGAACCCGGGACCTTCCATGTGCGGTAGAGCACTACCACCTTCGTCGCTGAACAGATTTCAAAATTTCAGTCGCCTGAAAATTAGCGGGGGGCCTAATACTATACAGTTCAATTCTTAGGCAGTTTATGAGGACTACACAAACCGCGCCGTCGGAGATGACATGAACGGCGCGCGCCTTCCGCGTGGTGGAGGATGAAGCCGTCGTAGCCGTGCTTGCATTAACCCGCAGATCACGCGTCGTCCGGAGATGGGTTGGGCCGGTGGTCGCCGCTGGATGCGCCGGTCGGGCTTGAAAAACCTAGAATGGCGAGGGCGGTAGTTGGTTGCGGCGGTGGTGGTTGTCAACGGGGCGGAACGGCAGCGGCGGCGGGGGGTCAGTATACCCTAGAATGGCCTAGTGAGGGAGGCGGATGAGGGATTTTGAGTTTTGCGAATGCTCGGCGTCGGCGCACAAATTTATTGAAAATTTTTGGCGTGCACAAGGAAAAAGAGCTCCACTTCAGTGCAGTTGGGACACTGGGGATAAGGCGCGTGGTGGGACCGCTCTGTCGGCATGGAAAACTTCGGGATGAGAGGTTTTGCGTTTTGCAAATGCTCGGCGCGCAATTTTGGTAAAATTTTTGGCGGGAACAAGGAAAGCGCTTGCACGGTGGGACCGCCCCCTGTCGATTTGGAAAACATACAAGCTACCAGGCACGTCTCATAGTAATTATAAAATTGATGGTTTTTCTTTCTAAAATTCTATAAATCATGTCTATGAAGCTTGTATAACAACATTTTTGAGCATTTACTGGTTTCAAAGACAATAAGTCATGAACATAAAAATTGTAGTATAACTTCTTAAGATGTACATCTTTTATATTGGTCATTTCTTCATGCGACGTGTTGCCGCGCTAACATTGTTCACAAGATTATTGAGGGTCTGTTTAGCAACAGGAGCGGCGGCTCGGTGGGCTGCGAGCGCCTTGTAGAAAGACTTGTTCACATGAGCCGAGTTTTTCTCACTCCCTCCCTCTCTCGCTGGCCGACAACCACCACTTTGTTCATAGGAGCCTGGAGAAGCTTATTTTGGGCTCCTCAGGCTCTTGCGTGCTCTGATGGAGGAAGAGAGGAAGAGAGTGAGAGGAGAAGAGAAGAGGAGAAGCCGGGTTTGTCGGTTACACCTCAACTTTTGTACCTCTACGGAGCCGACTCAATTTGAGTAACGTCCAGGTTATCTTGTGGTATTTCCAAGTTTATTACTTGACTTAATTTAGTATTGCTTTATCTTACTTGCTGGAACTCCGCTCGACCGAGTGCTCTAGTCCAGGATCCGGGCTAGTTTAGTAATCATTAGCATAGACGTGGTGTCTAGGCTAGTGTATTACCCGAGTTTGCGCCCAAACCTACGGAATAGTTGTGGTAGCCCCGGGGGTGACAATCTCCGTCGGGCCTTTGTAGTCCACCACGTGCGGGTTGGTGTTTTCGTAGAGCTTTTGGCGGCCCGACCCGATTACCGTTTCGGTCTCTTCGAGAATCGGAAAGGTTCATTTGCTCCGAAGTAAGTAGGGTTTAGTAAGCCTGAACTTTGGTATTTAATAATCTTGGGAAAACCTTAGAGAACCCCTCTCTACCTACAAAAATATTATTCTTTCTTATCTCTTGGACGTACTTGATCCTTTCTAGTTCACTTCTCGTTCCCCGTGGAAATCGATACCACTGAATACTCCGGGTGAAAGCTACAGCGGTACTTTCCGCGGCGCTTGCGGATTTATTCATACGCTAAAATTACCAACAAGCTTCGGCGCGCCGTTCTGTGGGAACGGTAGCTGTTCTAGGATCGAACCAAGTCATCGGTATTTTTTTTATTTTTACCACCATTTTTATGCACCTTACCACCACCATCACCACAACCACATGGACTCAACGCCTATCTATAAACATTCGGCTCCAAAGGGCGATTCGTTGGAGCCTCCACCATCATCCCATCCGATTCTTACAAATGGCTTTGAAATTAGCCCCGCTTTCATAGCCATGGTTGAGACCAACCCTTCTCTCGGGCACGATAATGAAAATCCATATAGCCACCTTCGGGAATTCGAGCACTGTGTTCTTGCCTCATTTTATCCGGCATGACACGGGGAGACCATTAAATGGAAATCTGTTTCCATTCTCCCTTTTGGGAAGTCTTGAAACAATGGTATGCTCATACCGTAGGAGGTGTTTCGGAAACCGGGTTGAACATCGAGACAAATTTTGTCTTGCTTTCTTCCCGATTCGAGTCGTGCCCTTCGAATAGAAATTCTCAAATTTAAACAAAAAGAGAAGGAGACTCTAGGAGCATCTTGGGCGGGTTACTAAGTCTTATAAATACAGGCCCGGACCTTTCTTTGCCGGACCAAGTCATTCTTTGCCATTTCTATCTTGGTCTTAGCAAGGAGGATGCTCTCCAACTTGACCTCTCTTCTAGAGGCTCATTTGTGCATAAATCCATTAGTGAGGGGAAAGCCATTCTAGAGAAGATCTTAGAAAACACCCCATACACTGGTATATATGACGAGTTTCGGAAGATCCAATAGAGTCAAGCCCCGACCAACAAAAGGAGGCACTTTACAAACCGAATTTGAAGTTCCTTCAAATTCTTCTCATAATTCGGTTGTCGAGGAACCTCCGATTAAGGGAACATGCAATCACACTTCTTGGGATGATGAATCCCATCCTTATGCATGTCCCTTTGAATTCGAGGATGACCATTTCCTTGATGATGATTTTTGGAATGCTTTAGAAATTCCCGGTCGGAATCATCATATACCTTGAATTCTATATGAGACATCAAGAACACTCACAACACATAGAGGGCGAACCAATTCATTTAGAAGACATTTTTACACCTTCTCCCCTATGCCCCACACACGATGTCTCATCAATTCATTCATTCTGATCATCAGGGGGGAGGCGTGAGGCAGTCTCGCAATAATAATATCGATCCATATTTTTTGCGGATAACTTGATCTGTCATGAAAAGAAAGTGCTCCCCACAAATAGGAGATTTCATCAACGAACATGGAAGTTACATTCGAAATGTCCCATCCATTCCATGCTCATATGAAAAATCTCCCGAGTCGATCCATAACTCAGCCATCTTCACCATGATCTACAACCCTTTCTCGCTCTCTGTTCATAAAAATTTTGAAAGGGTTATTGTAGATGCTTTTGTCTACCATAAATTTTGCAAATTTCGTGGTATCTCGGCATGAGTTCTGGGACGACACTCAAAGGTTGGTGTTGGAGGGGAAACCACTTCACCAACATTGGTTTCAAATTTAAAAGGTTTCCCAAGGACGAGCTTTCGTCTTTAAACAAAGCACTTTAGGGAGATAACCCGTCCTTATGTGATTTACCTTCAATAAAATTGTTCTTTTCAAAAAAAAAAAAAAGCACTTTTCCTATTAATAAAAGCAAGAACATGTTATCAAGCTAGTATACACCTTCGGGTATTCTTGTTGCTAACCATTTCAGTGGAGACAAAGAAGAACGAAGAAGCATACAATGCTTGAGGACATGAGGCTACATCAACAACAAACTTTGATGCTCATGGGTGATGGAACATACTCAAGCAGAGGAGGCGGAACGGAGACGAGCGGGAGCATGAGGCACGATTGGCGTTCTGGCGCCACATGGGGTACTACCCCTAACCCATAGGCCATCGGCTAGCTTGGGGAGGACCCCACGGAGGTAAGTACCTACCTCCCTATCATTTTATTTTATCTCTTAGTTTTTCATTTTCAATTCTTTCAAAAAAAACAAATGAAAAGAACAAAAATATGATTCCACTCCAATATGTAGTATAAGGATGCTTAATTTCTCTGAAGTTGAAATGATGAATAGATGCTCGTCTATAGTTCAATTTGCACCTAGTTCATAACATTGTATTCCCCAATGTTTAAGTTTATTGGCTTAACTTGTCTTGTCCTAAAACTTAATGATTTGTGGGTATGCAAACACATGATTCTTCTCTAAGCTATTGCCGGATATGATATGGTAAAAATAGAATCTACTATGATTTTGTTCTAAGAGAGATTCATCATTCGAGAGAATAATTTTCAAAATTCCTTAATGATCAAAATTCTCATGATAGCCTATGTGAGACACCTGTCATACGCTTTTGATCAAGATTCACATTCACATTGCTAAAAATAGGTTATGGGCTAAGCTAGAAAAAATGGACGTGTGTGCGGAAAAATAAAACAATGGGTACTTCGATACCGCCTCTAAAAAAAGAGAGAGAAGAATAATGGACAAGTGTCGAGGGCGAGTAGAGCCCACTTCTCTAAAAAGAAATAAGAGCTAGCCCATACCTTATCAAAAAGAAATAAAATTTCACTTGCACATCTTGATCAAGGCTTATGACTTGTTTCTCCTTATGGTTTGCACACACGAGATGATTTAAGGAATCATTACGAAAATCTCCGCATGAATGATCAATCAAAGAATGAATGACTAGTGTTTCTATGAAAACCGTTCTATCTTGCAATAACCCAAGAGTTTGGAGAATGTTATAAGCCCCATATGATTTAAGTAAACAAGGATAGATAAAAAAATGCCAATTTATTTAAACAACGGAAGAATACTTTATTATGAGCATGGTACATTTTGACATATATCGGCATTGTAGCAACTCTGATCAACAACCAAACACTTAGCTATTTGCTCGGGGACGAGCAAAGGTTAAGCAGGGGAACTTGTTGGCGGTCATTATCGAAAGTATATTATACCGCCAACCTTTATCCAATTCACGAGAAAGGAGCAAACTTATGTTACATATACCTTTACTTCTAACCTAGTTCCACTTGTATTCGTAGAAATTATGTTTTGCAGGTATAAGAGTGGAAAGCAGTACACAAAGTCGCCAAATAAATTAGAAAGCGTATTGAATAAAAAAGACGCAAGGAGTAGATCAATCAAGAGGACCAAACCCAGCAGCACAATTTGGCCCATGCACCATCATAGGCCCAACATTTGAAGGACAAAACGCGCAACGAGGAGAAGGCGGGGCGGGAGGCCCGGCCGAGGGGGCGGCCGGCGCAAATTTTCGCCAAAATTTGCCGCCCTTTCTCGGGCGGTTTGGACCGGTCTTCACGCGGCGGTTGCATGCGGTGCAAAGTTTCGTTCCCGCCTAGAAGACCTCGAAGCAAGGAGAGCCCTCCATTCACTCCTCCTCTCCACTATATAAAGAGAGGCACCCCCTCACTTGTAAGACACACCATTCTACATTGTGAGCATCACTTCCATATTTTATATCAAGTAGTAGTGTCCCTCTAGGTGGCTCTCACCTAGTTGTATACTTAGAAAAGAGGAAGAGAGTGAGAGGAGAAGAGAAGAGGAGAAGCCGGGTTTGTCGGTTACACCTCAACTTTTTTTGTACGTCTACGGAGCCGACTCAATTTGAGTAACGCCCGAGGGTTATCTTGTGGTATTTTCAAGTTTATTACTTGACTTAATTCAGTATTGCTTTTATCTTACTTGCTGGAACTCCGCTCGACCGAGTGCTCTAGTCCAGGATCCGGGCTAGTTTAGTAATCATTAGCATAGACGTGGTGTCTAGGCTAGTGTATTACCCGAGTTTGCGCCCAAACCTACGGAATAGTTGTGGTAGCCCCGGGGTGACAGCTCCGATCGGGCCTTTGTAGTCCACCACGCACGGGTTGGTGTTTTTCGTAGAGCTTTTGGCGGCCTGACCCCGATTACCGTTTCCAGTCGCTTCGAGAATCGGAAAGGTTCCATTTGCTCGAAGTAAGTAGGGTTTAGTAAGCTTTGAACTTTGGTATTTAATAATCTTGGGAAAACCTTAGAGAACCCCTCTCTACCTACAAAAATATTATTCTTTCTTATCTCTTGGACGTATTTGATCCTTTCTAGTTCACTTCTCGTTCCCGTGGAAATCGATACCTGAATACTCAGGGTGAAAGCTACAACGGTACTTTTCGATGCGCTTGCGGATTTATACGTGTGCGTTAAAAAATACCAACAGTTCATAACCGCCATTGAGGATCAATCTCATCCATCCATCAAGGTCGGTTTCATCCAAGGGCTACGGTTCATCGTCCCCGCCTATATAAGCATGCCCCCTGGCCCCTGCCAGGGCAATGATGGTTCATTAGTTCATTACCCCATCATTTCGGCCGATCAACGGCCTATGCCCTAGCTTCTAATTAGAAGAGCTCTAGATCTAGTTGAGAGAGAAGATTAGCAAGTTGAGAGACTAGTTCATAGCTCCCTTTGAGAGTAGCTAAATCTAGTCTTGTTCGAAAGATAGATATTGAGTGGAAGGAGAAGTAAAGGGGAAGCTCCGAACCTGTCGGTGTCTCCTCTTCGCTTGTACCTGGGACCAAGCCTCCTTTGGAGCTTGATCCTAAGACAACTACGGTGGATCGACTTCTTATTTGAGTAAGTTTACTTGTTTATATTATTGTTGTGGTTTGCGACTCTTTTTAGAGTACTTCGATTCTTGTCGCTCTTGAATTGGAGTTGCTACCCCTAGTGTGAGCGTGGTGCTTAGACTAGATAGCCCGTAGATACACCCTACCTTCCGGAGCTGTGGTAACTAACGTAGGTGACTTATAGCTACGTTAATTCTTTGTAGTCCACATCCCGTTGGATAGGCCTCGGTAGAACCTATTTGCTAGGAGTATGCACTCGTTGCTAGTGTCTTTCTCCTTGAATAAAGTTCCCATAAGATATATTCACAAGCCTTACAAGGATATCAACTAGACAACCATAGCCGTCTTCTTAAAAGATTTATCAACTTCCTTCCTTGTCGAGATTCTCGGCCTTAGTTATATCTTCACTATTTGTAAACCTTTCTCCTTGTGGATACGATATTTGAAACCCATCTCGGGTGAAGTGCTCACCGGTATCCGTGCGCTTGCGGATTATACAAATCATAAATATTTACGTGGGCCTTAACTTTTACCAACAAGCATTTTCGGCGCCGTTCTCGGGAGAACGGTTGTTTAAGAAAACGTGAGTATAACTAAGTCTTGTAACCTATCGTAGCGTAGAATTTATCTTTTTTCCTTTCTTTTATTTTATCTTTTTCTTTGCCCAAATGGATACCATCCCTCTTTATAAACACATGGCACCCACGGAACACCCTCGTAGCCCTTTGCCATCATCTAAACCAATCACTACCGATGACTACGAAGTTGCGTCCTAGGTTAGTAGAGATGGTCCAAAATCATATGTTCTCGGGTACAATAGGCGAAAACCCTTATCACCATCTCGGACCTTCGAAGAAACATGTGATTTGCCTTCACATAAAAGGCATGTCCAATGAAACTATCCGCTGGAAGCTCTTTCCATTCTCTTTGAAAGGGAAGGCTTGTCGCTGGTACGACACGAACAAGGAGAAGATGGAAGGCGGGGGGAAAGTTACTAGTTGAATTTTGCCTAGATTTTTACCCCATGTCCAAAGTAGTCAACTTTAGGCTCTCGATCATATCCTCTACACACAGCAGGATAATGAATCTTTGAGTGCCTTCGGGAACGTCTTGAACTTCTTTCCAAATCCGGACTGGACCTAGCCATGCGGACCCCGTTTTACTTCAACATTTTTATGTTGGTCCGAACAAAAAATCCGAAAAAGAATTGAATACCTCAAAGCAAATGGATCTTTTATCCATCTCCCACCTATTCAAGCTAGAAAACTCTTGACCATAATAGCGGAGAATAATAAGGATCCTATTGCAGAGAACCCCTTAGAAGAAGAAGAAATAGGATTAGTTGAGGACGATTTCATACCAAATTCATTGCAACCTTTAGCCAATCCACCAACTAATCGAGCCATCGAATCATCGAAACGGAGGACACTCTAATATCGATTTCCTACTTGACATCGAGGATGATTTATTTTCCGATTTTGGAGATACCTCGAAATACAAAACTGAAAAGATATTTGAGAAGGCTAAACATTTATGTGTAGATCCTTCGATAAAACACTTTTACGAAGGACTACTAAAGAGCTTGTTTCAATCGTGAGCAGCGAATGGTTAGAAGAATCAGAGCTTTCTTCTGATGTAGTCCGTTTGGATTCACCTTCTATACCTATTCATTGCCAAATTCATAGAGACTCTTTCGACGCCCTTTATAATCCGGTTGTGGGGATAAACATCATGTCATTATCTTTTTGCTAATGATCTTCTCTTAAGTATACCATTAAGTCCCACAACCAAATTGCTACAAAGCCCATCGGGACAAATTGTCCAAAGTTAGAATTCTTTATGTCTTACCAATCCATGTTAAAGGTATCATGGTACACTTAAGCTTTCATATCTTTGATATCATGGAGTTTGACGTGTTGATAGGACAACCTATTGAAAGGCTTATTTGGAAGGACAAACGGGAGAATTAGGAATACGCTTTTAGGTAAGGGATTAAAATTCTCATTGCCTATTGCCCAAGCTATCAATTCGAAAACGTAATCTTGTCCTGAACTGGATCCTATGGAAGAAGTTAAGGAGGCATCAGTAGAACATTTTGTAGAATCCGGTTACGAGGATTATACTAAATTCTTCGTAGAAGAAGAAGATGAAAATCCCACTACAATGTAACCTTTGAATGAATTCGAAAACCCTCCTAGACCTCCAATAGAGCTTAAACCTCTACCACCCCGGTCTTACTTATGCTTTCCTCCATAATGATCCGAGTCCCCCGTGATTATAAGTGATAAACTCACCCGGAGGAGACTTTTAGATTGATAATCGCCTTAGAACATCATCGATCCGTTTTCGGCTATTCACTTTCGAAGACCTCAAGGGAATTAACCCCTCGCTCTCGCACTCATCGTATTCCAACGGATCCGAGATATTCCACCTTCTAGAGAACCCCAATGTAGACTTAACAACACGATGAAGGAGGTAATTAAGAAAGAGGTGCTAAAGTTATTGCACGTTTGGGATTATTTATCCCGTGCCACATAGCGAGTGGGTAAGCCCCATGCGGTTGTGCCTAAAAAGGGAGGCATGACGCTTGTTAAAAATGATAAGAATGAATTAATCCCTCAAAGAACGATCCACGGGATGGCGGATGTGCATAGATTATAGAAAGTTAAACAAAGCCACAAGAAAAGATCATTTTCCATTGCCCTTCATCGATGAGATGTTAGAGCGATTGGCAAACCACTCTTTCTTTTGCTTTCTCGATGGATATTCGAGGATATCACCAAATTCCCATCCATCCTGATCAAAGCAAAACCACTTTTACATGCCCATACGGAACCTATGCCTATAGAAGAATGTCTTTTTTGGGTTATGTAATGCTCCGGCTTCTTTTGAGAGATGTATGATGTCTATATTCTCGATATGATTGAAGAAATTGTAGAAGTTTTCATGGATGATTTTTCATTTTATGGAAAAACTTTTTGATGATTGTCTTAGAAACTTGGATAGAGTTTTGCAAAGATGTGAAGAGAAGCACTTAGTTCTAAATTGGGAGAAATGTCATTTTATGGTTAGAGAAGGAATAGTGCTTGGACACCTAGTGTCGAGAAAGGGGAATAGAGGTAGATAAAGCCAAACTAGAAGTGATAGAACAATTACCTCCCCTATAAATGTCAAAGGGATTAGAAGTTTTCTTGGTCATCTTTGGATTTTTACCGAAGATTTATAAAAGATTTTTCACATATTGCTAGACCACTCACCAGCTTGTTAGCCAAGGATGTCCCTTTTGAATTTGATGATGCTTGCTTGAAAGCGTTTGAAACTTTGAAAAAGGCCCTCGCTTTTCGCACCTATCATTCAACCCCCCGATTGGTCTTTGCCTTTTGAAATCATGTGTGATGCCCGATTATCTTTGTGGGGGGCGGTGTTAGCGCAAACTAAAGATAGGAAGCATCATGCCATTGCATATGCCAGCAAAACTTTGACCCGGGCCACAGCTTAATTATGCTACTACTTTGAAAAGGAATTGCTAGTCATTTGTTGTTTATGCTATTGATAAGTTTAGATCTTACTTGGTAGGAGCTAAAGTAATTGTTTATCTTGATCATCTTTGCATTGAAATACTTGCTCACCAAGAAAGATGCTAAACCTCGCTTATTAAGATGGATTTTGTTACTCCAAGAATTTGATTTAGAAATAAAAGATAAGAAGGGAGTAGAAAATTTCATTTGTCGATCATTTATCTAGAATGCATTTTGAGAAACCCAATGAATTGCCCATTAATGACTCACTTTCGGGGATGATACTCTTTATCGGATAACCCGCACCGATCCCCTCGGTACGTAGATATTGTTAATTTTATGGTTGCGGGTTATGTACCACCGAGGGGGTTGATAAGAGGAAGCTTATTTATGATAGTCGTTATCACCTTTGGGATGAACCATACCTCTTCGTGGTTTGCTCGGATGGATTACTCGTAAGATTTGTGCCTACGTAAGAAGGAATTCAGATCATTGAAAGATGTCACTCATCACCATATGGAGGACATTATGGGGCATTCGAACACACGCAAAGATTTGGCAAGCAAGATTTTTCCGGCCAACCATATATCAAGACACTAAAGATTTTATTCAAGATGCGAGCCTGTCAAAGGCATGGGAATATCAATGCAAGAGACGCCATGCCTCTTACAACCAACCTCCAGATAGAGCTCTTCGATGTATGGGGAATTGACTACATGGGACCGTTTCCAAAGTCCGGAAATTATGAACACATACTAGTGGCAGTTGACTATGTGTCAAAGTGGGTGGAAGCTATGCCATGCAGTCTGCTAGATAAATGAAGCTCGATAAAGATGTTTGAAGAAATAATATTTCCAAGATTTGGAGTACCAAGGATGGTAATCAGTGACGGAGGATCCCACTTCATTGATAGTCGATTCAAAAGATATTTAGAGAAGCACGGAGTTCGTCACAATGTTGCTACACCTTATCACCCCCAAACAAGTGGGCAAGCAGAAACATCAAACAAGCAAATCAAGAATATCTTGCAGAAGACAGTAGAAGAGATGGGAACAAAGTGGAAGGATAGACTTCCAGAAGCATTATGGGCGTACAGGACAGCCTACAAAGCACCAATTGGAATGTCACCATACCAACTTGTTTATGGCAAAACTGTCACTTGCCTCGTTGAGCTAGAGTTTAAAGCTCCTTTGGGCAATCAAGAGATGGAACATGGATTTAGAAACGGCGCAGGAGTAAAAGAAAGATGCAATTATCGAGCTCGACGAATGGCGAGAGAAAGCTTATCACAATGCCAAGATCTACAAAAGAAAGAACAAAAAGGTGGCATGATAAAAGAATTAAAAAGAAGAACTTCACTCCAGGCGATCAGGTATTACTTTTTAATTCCAGGGTTAAATTATTCGGGCATGGAAAACTTCGGAGTAAATGGGAAGGACCCTTCAAGGTGGTGAATTCGTCATCACATGGAGGAGTCACTCTTCAAGATTCCAAAAGGTAAATTATTCAAGGGAAACGGCCAACGTCTTAAAATCTTTTATGAGCCCAATAAAGAACCCGAGGAATTAGATGTTTTAGAATTCTTTATTTTACCTAATCATTAGGCCTTGATCACGTAGTGTCCGTTTTTTTCGCCCAAAAGTACGAGTAACGCAGGACTAGAATGGACCTTAGGAGACCGCAGACGGAAGCCGGGCCGTGGACCTGTGGGGCCCACGCGCCGCCCTTCCGGCTGGCGGCACGCCCGCGCCACGTGGCCGCCACGCGTCCCGCATCTTCCCACGGATCTACCCTAGGATATCCTAACGAATACCGAACCTTTTGGCGCGATTCTCCGCGTTGACGTCCCGATAACCGTCATCTTGACTCCCCTTCCAAGTCATTCCCGATATATAAACCGACCCATTCTACCTTGAGCCTATTCCCATCTACCTCTCCAACCGACGACCCAAGACCTTCATCGCTGCCATGGCCAACCCCGAGATGAGAATGGTGGTGTACGATCCCACCAAGATCACCACGCCGCCGCCCTCGACGTCGTCAACATCGTCGGCTCTCGTCGTTGTGCCTCCAACACCTACACCCCTCGCCGTTATTCCACCACCTCAGCCACCATCATCATCACCATCCCCGCTGTTCTTATGGCGAGGATGATCTGAACAATCATCGCAATGATGGCATGAAGAAGTTCACGTGCCGGAGGGCACCGATTGTTGCCGCCCGTCGGGATGAGACGCTTACGGGCGTCAAACGAGACAGGTTCAACAACATCCGTCGGCTCAACTACACGCATCCTCGCGTCTCCATTGATGGAGTGTGCGCCACGCCGCGCAAGTGAAGTTCATCCCGCCAAAGGAGGCGGCGAACGCGCTTCTAAGCGTCGTTTCGCAAGTGCACGATAGCTGATCTCCGCGAAGAAGTCGCGGATTGGAGAAGCTTCACCTTGACCGAAAGCACAAGAATTGGAGTGCCACGGCGAGAAGCGTGGGCGCTCTCTAGATAGGCGCGTGGAAGACGCTAGAGACGAGATCGCTGCGTTAGTCAAGAGAATTGAATCTCTTGAGAATCGCCCCGCAACTAGGAAGGAACCCTAGTAATAATTAGAGTGTTTCATTTAGCTAGTTCAATTAGATTGCTTAGTTAGTTCGATTGCTAGATTGGTTTGTTTTACTTAGATTAAATTTTTATATGTAATATTTGCTAGAATAAATAAAGGAACACTCTATCATTTTTCTGAAGTTGATCTTCCTTATTTATCATTTATTTTTGCAAAGTTTCTTGTCTCCACCATGTTTTGAATAAAAGGTAACAAGGAAAAAGTGTGGGGAAACAAAGACGAACGTCGAAAAACGAATAGAACCGAACCACGAAAATATCGAGAAACCGAAAGATCTGAGCAAAGATCATGCACGCACGAAGATCGCCGTGGGCCTGTGGGACCCACGCGGCCGCCTGATTGGCTGGCGGCGCCGCCGCCACATCACCACCTCGGCCTCCCCTTCGCCCACGTGTCGGTTTGTTCTCTCGATCTTTCTAATTACGTGATTTTTGTTTTTCGTTTTCGCAAAATACCGAAAAGATCTCTCGATATCTAATGAATAAATATAAATATAAAAAAGATTGATATGCTTAGTTCAAGTTAGGACTCACATAATTCTTTTTCATGGTCTAACTAAGTTGATAAAAGTTAAAAAGTAAAATAATATCCCAAGATACTTAGAGTTGTTGTAGAACATGAGATAGAAGATTGGTGAGAGCACGAATCTTGATATCTTGTCCTTTGGAGAATTTATTTCGAAAATATTAAAAATGATAGCTATACCTCCTCTTTATGGTAATCATCCTATCAAAGCCATGCTTCTTTGAAAAAAAAACTAGCCATAAGCTACTTGTTTTGCATTGAGGTTTGTCAAGTCCCGTGATCCAAGTTGAGAGACTAGCTATCACGAACACGCGTACACTCAATTATTTATGTTGCTTTTATATGCTCCAAGTTTTGATCTCTCCATATTAAAAGTGTTGATACAAATGTGAGACAAGGCATGGGCTATGCAAAAGTATTGAAAAAAAAAAGAGAGTATACAAAGAAATAATATTAAGAGATGAAGAATGGACAAGTGTCCACGGGTGAGTAGAACCCACATCTCTTAAGAGAGGAAATAAAAGGCAAAAGTCTAGGGCGAGTAGAGCCCACCTCTCCAAAAAAAGAGAGAGAAAGAAATAAAGATAGCCCATGACCTTACTTGCATAGTATCCTTCTTTCAAGAAGAGAGAATCTACAAAAAGCATAGTAGAATTAGAAAACTAAACACACTTGCACATCTTGAGAATGTCTCTCCTCGGATCCAGCCTTGATATTGCAAATATATGCAAGGTAAGTATGCTACATCCTTGACATACCTGAAACTCCAGATAAAGCTTTATTAGAAGAAGGATGTTTTTAAGGGCATTAAAATTGTGCCTTGTGAGGATCCAGAAACACCATATACGAATATCTTGAGTGATTGAGAGTCTTTGCAAAAAGGAGGATGGTAAGCTATGTTTCTTTTCAAAAATCATTGCAAAATCTCCAAAGTGGCTCGATTGAGAGAAGAAGGTAATCTATATCAAATATTCTCGTTCTCCAACTCCTCAAAATTCTTGGTAAATACAATAAAACCTGCATATAAATAAGACCATGAGATTGATTTATGTTAGATGTCTTGACTTACAGCTTTGCTATATCCATCCTTTTCTCGAGACGAGTAAAAGCCTAAGTGTGGGGGAGCTTGTTGACACATCTTATAGTATATTTTTATAGCTCAATTAAAACTGAAATAAGGGTATAAATAAATATTTATGTAGAACTAGGGGCTTTACTAACAATTTCCACGAGTTTTGGTGAATTATATATTTTTCAGGGATTCACAGGCAAAAGCCCAAAGTTTGCACCCCATACGATGAAAGGACATGACCGTGAAGCAACCCAACTTGAAACCCACGTAAGAAGACCCTAGAAGACTCCGAGCGGCCGCCGGGACGGGGACGGGCCCACCGTCGACGGGACGGCGCGCCCACTTGAGCCCCGGCGGCGCCGCCCCCGTGGAGCCCCGCCGCCGCCCTCCTCGTTCAAGGTCGGCTCATAACCGCCATTGAGGATCAATCTCATCCATCCATCAAGGTCGGTTTCATCCAAGGGCTACGGTTCATTGTCCCCCGCCTATATAAGCATGCCCCCGGCCTCGCCGCAAAGGCAATGATGGTTCATTAATTCATTACCCCATCGCTCGGCGATCAACAGCCTATGCCCTAGCTTCTAATTAGAAGAGCTCTAGATCTAGTTGAGAGAGAAGATTAGCAAGACTAGTTCATAGCTCCCTTTGAGAGTAGCTAAATCTAGTCTTGTTCGAAAGATAGATATTGAGTGGAAGGAGAAGTAAAGGGGAAGCTCCGAACCTGTCGGTGTCTCCTCTTCGCTTGTACCTCCGGGACCAAGCCTCCTTTGGAGCTTGATCCTAAGACAACTACGGTGGATCGACTTCTTATTTGAGTAAGTTTACTTGTTTATATTATTCTTGTGGTTTGCGACTCTTTTAGAGTACTTCAATTCTTGTCGCTCTTGAATTGGAGTTGCTACCCCTAGTGTGAGCGTGGTGCTTAGACTAGATAGCCCGTAGATACACCCTACCTTCCGGAACTGTGGTAACTAACGTAGGTGACTTATAGCTACGTTAATTCTTTGTAGTCCACATCCCGTTGGATAGGCCTCGGTAGAACCTATTTGCTAGGAGTTTGCACTCTTTGCTAGTGTCTTTCTCCTTGAATAAAGTTCCCATAAGATATATTCACAAGCCTTACAAGGATATCAACTAGACAACCATAGCCGTCTTCTTAAAAAGATTTATCAACTTCCTTCCTTGTCGAGATTCTCCGGTCTTAGTTATATCTTCACTATTTGTAAACCTTTCTCCTTGTGGATACGATATTTGAAACCCATCTCCCGGGTGAAGTGCTCACCGTATCCGCGGCGCTTTGCGGATTATACAAATCATAAATATTTCGTGGGCCTTAACTTTTACCAACACTGCGGCCGGGACTTGACGCTATCGGGCCCTTCAAAGCAGCTCCCGGTGGCTTCAAGTGGATATTCGTCATGGTCGACAAGTTCTCCAAATGGATCGAATATCTCCCTCTAGTCGACGCCAACCAATACAAGGCCGTCGAGATGTTGGATGAAGTGGTCCATCGTTTCGGCATCCCCAACTCCATCATCACCGACCGGGCAAAGACGCTTACGCGGGCGTCATTTTTGGGATTATTGCGAAGACAAAGGCATCCGGTGAAATATGTGTGCATTGCCCATCCCCGTGCTAACGGGCAGGCCGAAGCGAGCAAACGGCATGATCTTAGAAGCACTACGGAAACGGCTCTTCCGGCGGATGGGAAATATCCTGGTCGATGGTTTAAAGTGTTACCGCCGTTATCACCGGGACTCGTACTCAACCCAGCCCCGCAGTCTGGGTGTTTCCCCATACTTCATGGTGTTTGGATCAGAAGCAGTCCTCCCGGCCGACATTGCCTTTTGCTCCCCTCGCGTTGAAAATTATAACGAAGAAACTTCGGACGCTACTCGAGAAGACGAGCTTGTCGCGCTCGAGGAAACCCCCGCCAAGATCTTTCGCGACGCTGAACGCTAAATACCTTGAAGGCGTTCAAAGATATTACAATCGCAATGTACGTGGAAGAGCCTTTGCGGTTGGCGACCTGGTCCTTCAAAGGACGCAAAAGAGCGCATACAAAGCTGGGATCTCATTGGGAAGGCCCTTTTAAAGTTAAAGAGGTTACCCGGCTAGGGTTATACCGCTTGATGACCATGGAAGATGTCGACGTCCCCAACTCCTGGAACATCGAGCACCTGCGACGATTTTTCCTATAATCTCGGGGACTCTGTAAGCCAGCTTGTATCGTTTCTTACTTTCTGCTGTCGCATATTAATAAAGTTTACTTGAGTATGTTGACATGGTTATATTTTCTTTCGACCGACGTAACAATTTATTTCCATGCTCGACTACACTCTTAAGTCCTTTGGACCCCCTAGAGCCGTCTCTCGTATTTCTGGTCGCTTTTAGCAGTATGTGTGAATGGTGTACTCCCCGCATAGACCGACGGCGCGAAGACTCCTTACCGTAGTCGAATAGCCCAATAGCTTGCCTGAGCATCACGTCTCCTTGTTGCGGCTATACCGGCGCGGTAAGGCTAGCGTCTCGCCATAAGTGACCCCGTTTTTTCGTCTACGGTCTACACTGCATCGTCTACCATAATCGTATGCATGCTATAACGATTGTGACATAAAAACAAAGTATTACGCTACTTATGCCACCCACATCCGGGCGTGGCTCGGCAAAATTCCCAAGTGTTTTTTACTGTTTTTTCACTAACTGTTTCTTGCTACGGCCAAAAGAAGCAAAGTATCATGCCTGGGGCAACCTCACCCAGGACTTTACACTCTAAACAGCTCATAGGAGTGGATTCATCTCGTCGGCAAGTATTGTCGCCGCCTCGTCAGCCTCCTCGCGCAGGTTGAGCGCACCCGCCTCCGTCGTCCCGAGTGCGTAGCCTAAGTGGACGCGCTGAAACTGCACCTCGGGATGATGGGAGTGCGCCACCGCCAGAACGTGTCGAGCCGTGTCGCGAGTGGCCTGGCGGGTGAACTCCATGAAGTTTGCCCATGCTGCCGCGACTGCGTTGCTCCATGTTCTGGGCGTCCGTCGGGCGGCGCTTCCTCCGGATTGACCCCGCCAACCGCATAGCCATGGATGGCGTCGAGGACTGGTCCGACACCTTGCAGAAGACTTTCAGTGCGATTCCTCCAAAGCAAATACTCAGCCTCCAGATCGCGAATCCGATAACTGGAAGCTGCACGCCTTGCTGCCATATATACACGGTAAGATCAGCATACTTGGTTACATAATTCTTCCCGAGCAGGTAATTGTTTATGCAGCAAAACGACATACCGTCATGATCGGCGGTGGTGTTTGGAAGCTCCTCGCGTAGCTCACCCGTCAGTTGGTTCGCCATAACCAGCTGACGCTGCAGGGTCTCGATGGACGCTTCATGCTCTGCAAGGTATTATAACGCCACCATTTCAATCATTTTTATCACTAATCTTTCTCGCAAAGATGTCTCCAGATTAACGTTTCCAATGGTCCTGGCACATACCGAGTATTTGGGACTGGGCCTCATGGCGTGCTCGCTCCCCCTAAGCAACGAGTTCCACGCGCTCCTCCTCGTGCGCTTGCGGTCGGCGGCAAGTTGTGCGCTGCGTCCATCTTCCGTGGCCTTACTCTCCCCTCGGGCACCCGGGCGGCTTCGCGATCCAAAGCGGGGTTCGCTCGATCTCCAGGACTTCACGCTCCGCCGCCGCCGTCCTCTCCTGTGCAAAGGCGTGGCACCGGGCATCGTTGTTGCTTTGGCCAACAGCGGTCCCTCTCGACGCAAGCACCGCCGCTTCTCAAGCAAGACGGTCGCTCACGGGAGAGCTCATCCCGCGCTTGTATGGCCTCAAACGGCGCCCGGCACCGCTCCCGGCTCTTCACGCAGCTGGCGGATCTCCTCGTTACGAATATGCTACAAAGCAACATACAATCACAGGATGTCTATGGCAGGATTGCAACAAGAAGACAAGATGGTTGAGTACTTACGCCGCTGCACGGGGGGGCTCCCTCCCCTCTACCCGGGCGGGCTATGCGCGCGGCTCGGCTCCTCCTCTTCCACTTCAGCCACTCTTGCCCGACAGGGCACCGGTCCTCGCGGCCGCACCAGCCCTTGGCCTCCTCCATCTCCCGATCCCCACCTCGACTTGAATAAAGTCCGGGGGATTCGTGGCGGATGGCCATGGGCGCGGCCAGTCGCGGCAACGGCCTCGCGATCTACGACGGGCTCTTGTGGCACCCGGTGCCCCGCCACCTCTTGCGGCTCCTCCGGCCGGGCGCGTCTTCGACCGCCATGTCCCGCCTCGGGGACTCCCCGAAGCGCCGGGTGCAACCGGGTTGGTCCCGGGCTGCGGGCGCTGCCTATAGGAACCGGCACCGCACGCTCGATGACGTGCCCCCTCAGACCAAGAGCAAGATTCACACATACATACACCGGCAAACTGAGCGATCATGGTTGATGACAGCAAGTATACTTACACATTGGCAAAGCGCAGGCCACTAAGACGACTTCCCGAAGCCGCCACCATCGCGGCCTCCTCCACTCCGCGGGCGCCGACACATCGCCGTGTGGACTGGCTGGTGCCCTTGGCAGGTCAACTCGAACAATCGGCGTTCTATCCCCAACAGGTTGCTGCATATGACAAATGACGACGATCAATGTACCCTTACCCGGGACTAGGTAACGCTTAGAAGGATACTTACAAAAGGTCGTTGACTCGACGAACGCCGTTCTTCATCGCCAAGAAAGTCGCCATCGTCGTAGCCGTGTCACGATGGGCGGGACGCCCCGCCGTCACCCTTGGTCGGCTGGCCTCTCGATCCGACGGGCTCTCAAAGGGCGCTTGCCGCGTGTTGGTATTTTTTTAACGCACACGATAAATCCGCAAGCGCACGGAAAGTACCGTTGTAGCTTTCACCCGAGTATTCGTGGTATCGATTTCCACGGGAACGAGAAGTGAAGCGGAGCAAGGCCAAGGTCATCCAAAGACTATTTTTGGTAGGAAGAAAGAGGTTCTCTAAGGTTTTCCCAAAGTTATTAAATACCAAGTTCAGGCTTACTTAACCCCACTTATCTGCGGAGCAGCGGAACCTTTCGATTCTCGAAAAGACGGGAAACGGTAATCGGGTCGCCGCCAAAAGCTCTCACGAAAAACACCAACCCGCACGTGGTGGACTACAAAGGCCCGATCGGATTTTGTCACCCCGGGGCTACCACAACTATTCCGTAGGTTTGGGCGCAATCTCGGGTAAACTCTAGCCCGGACACCACGCCTACGCTTAGCGGATACGAAACTAGTTCCGCATTTAAAACTAGAACCCGATTGGCCGAACGGAGATCCGTAAGTAAAAATCAAGCATGAACTGAATTTAGTGAAATAATAATATTGGAATTAGCACAAGATAACCTGAATCTTTCTCAGACGAGTCGGATTCGAAGAGGTACAAAGTTGAGGGAAGCCGACAATCCCGGCTACTCCTCCGCTCTTTCCCTTTCACTCTCTTCCTCTTTTCCTCGAATACAACTAGGTGATGAACACCTAGAGGGACACTACTACTTGATATGAAATGTGGAAGTGAAGCTCACAAGGTAGGATGTGTGTGTGATCAATGGGTGTAGGGGTCTCTTTATATAGGAAAAGAGAGGAGAGAATGGAGGGCCATCCTTGTTCCAAGGGGCATTTTGGCGGGAACGAAAGTTTGCACCATATGCAACCGCAGCGTGAAGTCCGTAGCGAACCGCGAGGAGAAAGGGCGGGAAAAAGCGCCGAAATTTTGGGCCGGCCGCCTTGATGCGCCTGGCCGTCGCCGCAAATATGGGCCCCATTTTGCCTCTCCTTTCTCTCGGTGGGCTTGTGGGCCTTGGTAGATGGTTTTTCCCGCTGGTGCAAAGTCCGGATGAGGCGTGGAATCGGCCTCCTTGCTTCCCTTTGCTCTTTGGCGTATTTCTGACTTTGCGCTTCCCACTTTATTTGGCATACTTTATTTGTATTTTCACAACATTCCTACAAAACAACTTGAAACACCAAAACTCGTGGAACACATTAGATAAATAATGTTTGGTTATGTTTTCTCATGTGATATTGTATTAGTGGTTCACTTTGGTGGTAGTAAAACATGCATTTAATGAGTGTCAACAAGTTCCCCACACTTGGCTCTTTGCTCGTCCCGAGTAAAGGTTAATGATAAAGTAAGTATAAACATAGCAATTCAAGTTGTGAACGACATAAAGATCATCCCAAGACATACCTCATTACCATGGGATATGTGGATTGTCTAACATATATTCTTGGGCGGTTGAGAAATGGAACGACTTTGAACAAAGTCATCCTCTTTTCACATCTTAGTAACTTGGAGTTTTCTTTTTTTTTTAAAATAAAGCATAGTTCACAAGTACTCCTCAAATGGCACTCTCAAATCACTCAAGTGGTGTATGTTCCCCTTACCAAGGCATTTATAGCATTGCCTTCTTTTTTCTTCCTACTTCTAAAAGGCTTATGTGGAGCTCGGGTAGGAAAAAATTTTGTGGGCATACTTGTATTGCATATTTTGCTAGGTTAAACAATGGATCCATGGAGAAAAAATGTCATACAATAAAATCAAGATGTGCAAGTGTGTGGATATATATGGTGGCTATCCTATTTCTACTATGCTCCTTGAAATATCTCTCTCTTTATTGAGACTTTGGAGAAAAATATTTGTGAGAACATGGGCTATCTTTTATTCTCATCTTTTGTTTCTTTTTTTCTTCTTCTTTTTTTTTTTTTTTTATAGAGAGGCGGGCATCTAAGTACCCATTGTTTTAAAACCGGCCACTTGTCCATTTTTTTTTCTCTTTTTTTTTATTTGATGATAGCCTCATGTCTCTTTTTTTTCAAACTTTTGAGAGTGAGATATCAACAAGTGTTTGGAGCAATTATTTTAAAAGGAACCTATCCAATATACTTTTTTTTCCCTCCTAGTGTACGAGTAGAACATTTTTGGATGGATCTAATTGGAAGGCATGTTCATGCGCCTACACCCAATGTAGGAGTAGTGCATATATTTGGTGGCGTGTAACGTGATCTTGATTTAAGAGCATGATAAATTTCTCAACTAGGGTCAACAAAGTTTGGATGAGCTCAATGCAACAACAAGTAGCAAATGTAAAAGGTTTTCAAATTGTATTGTGGTATTTGGCCCTCGTAGGAATTTCTCACCATTGAGGAGTATGTGAGACTATGTTTTTTAACATTTTGATGAAAAGGAAATTCTCCAAGTACTTTGAATAGAAAAAGGTTGGATTTCCATGTCAATGCCATATCTCACTTCACAACAACTTGGGCAATATGTTTTTCCTATGTGTTTTTCCCACAAGCACAAAGGATATGCAAGGAACAAAAATTTATGTAGGCCAAACTCAAAGAGCTATATTTATATTTACTTTCGAGTTTTAATTCTAAGTGTGGAATTTTGGTTCTTTTTAAAGTTTGCGTGTTTAAACAAGTGTAGAACCGGGAACATGCATATGAAGCAAGTGGGAGAGAAGTGATCAAACCGAGTTTTGTATACATTCCTCCACCAGTTCATGATGTGGTTTGGCGCTTTTCGTTCTTCAATGGGATGTTGCATACCCCCACACTTCTTTTGTGCTATATCTATATTTATTCAAAGACAAAAACAAGTGGAAATAGCAGGGGACTCTTTCGGTGGAAAAACACCAGAGAGTCGGATATTTATTTGATTAATGAATTATTCTAGACTCTATGTTATTTTTATTTTATTTTTATTTTTTTTAATCTTTTTTTTTTTTGGAAAGAACAAATTTATTGAAGGTAAATCACATAAGGGCGGGTTATCTCCGGAAGTGCTTTGTTTAAAGGCTAAAGCTCGTCCTTGGGAAACCTTTTTAAATTTGAAACCAATGTTGGTGAAGTGGTTTCCTTCCAACACCAACCTTTGAGTGTCGATCCTGTAAACTCATGCCGAGATACCACGAAATTTGCAAAATTTATGGTAGACAAAAGCATCTACAATAACCCTTTCAAAATTTTTATGAACAGAGAGCGAGAAGGGGTTGTAGATCATGGTGAAGATGGCGAGTTATGGATCGACTCGGGAGATTTTTCATATGAGCATGGAATGGATGGGACATTTAGAATGTAACTTCCATGTTCGTTGATGAAATCTCCTATTTGTGGGGAGCACTTTCTTTTTCATGACAGATCAAGTTATCCGCAAAATATGGATCGAAATTATTATTGCGAGTAGACTGTCTCACGCTCTCCCGGTGATGATGAGGGAATGAATTCTGATGAGACATCGTGTGTGGGCATAGGGGAGAAGGTGTAAAAATGTCTTCTATATGAATTGGTTCACCCTCTATGTGTTGTGAGTGTTCTTGATGTCTCATATAGGAATTCAAGGTATATGATGATTACGATCCGGGAATTTCTAAAGCATTCCAAAAATCATCATCAAGGAAATGGTCATCCTCGAATTCAAAGGGACATGTATAAGGATGGGATTCATCATCCCAAAAAGTGTGATTGCATGTTCCCTTAACGGGAGGTTCCTCGACAACCGAATTATGAGAAGAATTTGAAGGAACTTCAAATTCGGTTGTAAGTGCCTCCTTTTGTTGGTAGGGGCTTGACAAGTATTGGATCTTCTCGAAACTCGTCATATATACGGTGTATGGGGTATTTTCTAAGATCTTCTCTAGAATGGCTTTCCCCTCACTAATGGATTTATGCACAAACGAGCCTCTAGAAGAGAGGTCAAGTTGGAGAGCATCCTCCTTGCTAAGACCAAGATAGAAGTGGCAAAGAATGACTTGGTCCGGCAAAGAAAGGTCCTGGGCCTGTATTTATAAGACTTAGTAACCTGGCCCAGGATGCTCCTAAGGTCTCCTTCTCTTTTTGTTTAAATCTGAGAATTTCTATTCGAAGGGGGCGACTTCGGGAATCGAGGGAAGAAAGCAAGACAAAATTT
Source organism: Hyparrhenia diplandra (assembly GCA_015847255.1). NCBI lineage: Eukaryota > Viridiplantae > Streptophyta > Magnoliopsida > Poales > Poaceae > Hyparrhenia > Hyparrhenia diplandra. Next base: position 327,213 of record JADLZK010011061.1, read on the forward strand.
GTCTCGAAGTTCAACCTGTTTTTGTGAACACCTTCTACGGTATGAGCATACCATTGTTTCGCGCTTCCCAAAAGGGAGAATGGAAACAATTTCCATTTAATGGTCTCCTGTGTCATGCCAGATAAAATGAGGCAAGAACGCAGGTGCTCGAATTCCCGAAGGTGGTTATATGGATTTTCATTATCGTGCCCGAGAGAAGGGTTGGTCTCGAACCATGGCTATGAAAGCGGGGCGAATTTCATAGCCGGTTGTGTGAATGGGGTGTGATGATGGTGGAGGCTCCAACGAATCGCCCTTTGGAGCCAAAAATTTATAGATGGGCATTGAATCCATGTGGTAGTGGTGGTGGTGGTGGTGAGGTGCATAAAAATGGTGATGAAAAGAAAAAGGATACACGGACGACTTGGTTCGATCCTAGAACGCCTACCGGCTCCTAAAGACAGCGCTTTAAAGCTTGTTGGTATTTTTAACGCACACGGATAAATCCGCAAAGCGCCACGGAAAGTACCGTTGTAGCTTTCACCCGAGTATTCAGGTATCGATTTCCACGGGAACGAGAAGTGAACTGGAGCAAGGCCAAGGTCATCCAAAGACTATTTTTGGTAGGAAGAAAGAGGTTCTCTAAGGTTTTCCCAAAGTTATTAAATACCAAGTTCAAGGGCTTACTTAACCCCACTTATGCGGAGCGGCGGAACCTTTCCGATTCTCGAAAAGGCGGGGAAACGGTAATCGGGGTCGGGCCGCCAAAAGCTCTATGAAAACACCAACCCGTGCGTGGTGGACTACAAAGGCCTGATCGGGAGTTTGTCACCCCGGGGCTACCACAACTATTCCGTAGGTTTGGGCGCAATCTCGGGGTAAACTCTAGCCCGGACACCACGTCTACGCTTAGCGGATACGAAACTAGTTTCATTTAAAACTAGAACCTTCGGTCGAACGGAGATCCGTAAGTAAAATCAAGCATGAACTGAATTTAGTGAAATAATAATATTGGAATTAGCACAAGATAACCTCGAATCTTTCTCGGGCGAAGTCGGATTCGAAGAGGTACAAAGTTGAGGTGAAGCCGACAGGCAATCCCGCTACTCCTCGCTCTTTCCCTTTCACTCTCTTCCTCTTTTCCTCGAATACAACTAGGTGATGAACACCTAGAGGGACACTACTACTTGATATGAAATGTGGAAGTGAAGCTCACAAGGTAGGATGTGTGTGTGATCAATGGGTGTAGGGGTCTCTTTATATAGGAAAAGAGAGGAGAGAATGGAGGGCCATCCTTGTTCCGAGGGGCATTTGGCGGAACGAAAGTTTGCACCATATGCAACCGCCGCGTGAAGTCCGTAGCGAACCGCCCAGAGAAAGGGCGGGAAAAAGCGCCGAAATTTTGGGCCGGCCGCAAAGGCGATCGGCCGCCGCCGCAGATATGGGCCCCATTTTGCCTCTCCTTTCTCCGGTGGGCTTGTGGGCCTTGGTAGATGGTTTTTCGCTGGTGCAAAGTCCGGATGAGGCGTGGAATCGGCCTCCTTGCTTCCCTTTGCTCTTTGGCGTATTTCGACTTTGCGCTTCCCACTTTATTTGGCATACTTTATTTGTATTTTCACAACATTCCTGCAAAACAACTTGAAACACCAAAACTCGTGGAACACATTAGATAAATAATGTTTGGTTATGTTTTCTCATGTGATATTGTATTAGTGGTTCACTTTGGTGGTAGTAAAACATGCATTTAATGAGTGTCAACACGCGCTGGCACTCTCCGCCCACCGCCCACGGCCTCCGGATTCCTCCGGGCTGCGGGCGCCGGGGCACAGAACGAATATACGAGAACGTAGCAGGGCGCGGACGACGGCGACCTCCTCGGGCGACAAATTTTGAAATATTGGGCGCTGGTCATCCCATGAATCCGCAATAACCGCCGCTAGCAACAACAAAAGCAACCTCGCAAAGAAATCATGTACCAAGGCTACACTTACTAGTGGCGGCGGATTCCCGGCACAGAAGGTGGGCACCGTGCGCGGATCGTGCGGTACCCCGGCCGTCGGGCGTAGAATCTTCGCTACCGCTGGACCCCGACTCGGCCGACGGGTAGAACTCTGCCCGACCGCGGGTGGGATCGTTTAGCCCGATGTAGTCGAACCGGGGTGATCCCTCCGCTTGAGCGGCCAGTCCGGGCGCTCCACCGAACACGTGAGCAAGGTCGATGCTGTCCACATGCAGCTCATCCATCATCGCCAAAGAACTCCCTCACGCGTGTGGCATGTCGGGCGGTCGCGGGCTCCTCATTCCGCCTTGCCCGCCTCACTTTGCGGGACACGGGTGGGATCGGTCGGAATTGGCACGTCCGTGCGGCGGTGTAGAACCACCGTGTATACCACCGAGGCACGCTCGGCCGGTAGCGGTGTCGACGGAATCGGCCCGCCGGTTGCCCCGAGTTTCACAAACACACCACCGCCTACCGGTGATCCCGAATCCCCCTTCAACCCAACATAGAAGAAGTACTTCCACAAGCTAAGGTTGGGGAGAATGCCGAGGCAACACTCACGAGCGTGATGAAGATAGCGATGTCGAGGATGGCGTTCGTGGGAGGTGGCGTAGCCGGAGGCCGTAGAACACCGCGAGTTCCAAAGCAGAACGGGTGTGCGGGCATCCCGAACCCACGCCGTAAGTGGCTCTCGAAGACCACCACCTCGTCCGCTTATGCATCGGTACGGTTCCGCCTCCCGCACCCTCCAACCGGGCGATGACCTTCTGGCGCGTAACGCGGGCATCCACCAACTCCCTCACTTTGTTGCCTCGATTGGAAGAAGAGGCCGCCACTCCTATCCATCGGGATGACGGGATGCCGCCGCGAGCGGCATAGGCTCTCCGTCGCGCCCAGCGGCGGCGGCGCTCCGTGTTGGCGGCAGCCCCCGCCATGCCCTCCAAAGGCGGCAGCTCCGCGTGCCCTCCCGGCCAGCGCCAAGACCACGCCCACGGCGACCTCGCTGGCGTGGCGATCCATCCCACCTCAACCGATTCTATATTCCAAGAAGATGAAGCGTGTCGGACCAAATCAAAAGCAGATCAAATCCGTGCTCAAATCGACTACATTTGGGCTCAAAAGGTGGCGAATCAACAGATATCTGTGGCGTACTTACTCTCCCGCGATCGACGGATGCGTAGGAGAAGATGCGTCTCGTTGGCGCCGCCCGCCGCAAAACCTAGGAGGTGCTCCTTTGTAGCAAGATGCCGATGGAGGGATCGAGAAGATGAAGAGGCTCCCAGGCGAACGAAGCGAGAAGGGACGAGGCGCTGGTATTTATAGCCCTGGCTGCCGCTAGGGTTAATGCATTGGCAACCGTCGCAAGGCCAAGGGCCCGCGCCCCCATTTTGTGGGTTGAGTGCGTGTGGCGTGCAAGGGCGTCGCCTTGCCATCATTACCCTTTCCGGGTTTACGCGTGTTGTGGCTCGCCACGCGTCCCCCCCTCGATTCTCGCGCGGTTTGTTCCCCTACACGATCTGGGATATTAATTGACCAGATATCTTGCCGTTCTTGGGAATCGCGCGGCCCTATCTTCTTGACGAAGTTTACTTAAAGCACGGGCTCTCCAGATCTTCTGACATCGCCTAGATATTCTTTGGGTTGGCACTGTCTACGCCTCGACCCACGCACGGTCCATGGGAGCTGCACATATGGGCAAATATACAGGGCGGAAGGACCCCTGAGCATACACACCACATTGGTGTTTGGTACATGCGCCCGATTCGGTTTCCGATTACTCGGGGACTATTTTTTCATATTCTTACTTTTGACCCTAGCAAAGATGCGTGATCACTCACCTACTCCTAGGATCGGGGACTAAGTGGGCACACTTCACCTATGGTGAATCGTGCTAATTATTTCTCGAGTTCTTAATAGTGTTTTTCCACTATACGTGGGCACACTTCGCCTTAAAGACAAAGATTTTTTTCATTGGAGCACCCAAAGATCCAGCCAGCGGACTCGTCAAGACTAGACCGTCGGAAGCAAAGGAAAGAAGCCACAGAAAACAAGTGGTCGGGTCGAGAGCCGCCCCGTGCTAGTCGGGCGTATAACTAGTCCGGTCGATTAATCGCTTGAAGACCGGTCAACAACACCTCTCGATGATCAAAGCGTCAAGACTCTTTCACCTGCAGCATACAGCGTGCTCGGGGACTAGCTGTGGGGGGATAAACCCCTATCCCCTCACGGGCTACTTTGGGATAGGCCTCTCGGGCCGGCCCAGGACGGCGGATTGAAGCCCTTGGTGATAGAAGACCGAGATTATCGGAGATTATGGCCTAAACGTGGTCGACAAGATAGTTTCCTAGTATAGCTCAATCGTAATCACTATATACTTTCCTATTGTAACCGATCAGGATAGCTCTTGTCGGGACGGATCCGACCTGTAACCCTGCTCCCCGGACTATATAAGGAGAGCAGGGATCCCCCCCGAGGGACAGATAATTCTCAATCAATCAATACAACTAAGCAGGGACATAGGTTTTATGCCATCAAGGCGGCCGAACACAGGTAAACCCGTGTGTTTTGTCCTTCGCCGTTTACGCTTAACGCCTCGTTAGCCGTCTTGCCCATCCCTAACCGCTCAATCTTCTAGCCGGGTATACCCCTGCTAGACTATCGCCCGTAAACCGACGGCAGTGTGGGCTCTTGGGGAAATATGGCGTGCGACCATTTGCCACAAAGCCCACAAAGACGTGGCCTTGGATGCCTTCAACCGTCGGTCCACGCTCGTCCCGCCATGTAGTGTAGCCAGAGAGAAAAGAAAGGGAGAGAGAAAAGTGAAGAGCGGCAGAGGGGTGAGGGGAAGAGAGCAAGCGACGGTGAGAGAGAGAGAGAGAACGGGAAAAAAAAGAAAAAAAAGAGAGAGAATAGGAGGGTGTGATAGTAATATTCTAACTTAACGTACTAGATTTCTCGTTCATACCCATGTCAACACGGGGATATGACGAGTGAAGGACAAAGTTAAACGGGATTAAAACATACCAAGGATTTCCTCAAATAAATTATTATATATATGTTTTATTGCATTACCAGAAGTTGTCACTTGTCCAACATATCTAAATATTTCTATTCAATATTGGTTTAGCTTAGAGTTTAAACATAAGATTATATAATCTTTTTGCAGATAATTTTAGTGATTACACAATTCAATCCTTTAACAATATAATACCCCTTTCTACCCGCAGCAACGCACGGGAATACCTCTAGTTATTACTACTCTCCAACCGAGCACCACACAACCTGTTGTTCACCTCCCACCTCCCCCCGCGCCAGAGCTACTAGCTTCTAGCAAAAAAGCCCCCCACCGTGCCACCGCTTCGTGCCATGGAGAACATTTCGAGCACTTGCTTGTGGAGCTTGCGATGCACGCCGCCATGCACGCAAAGCATCCTATGGAGGACCTTCAATCTGGGGGCCATTTTGTTTGTAGAGATGAAAGCGGCGTGCCGCGACCCCCGTAGGACGGAGCATCCGGCTAGATTGCGCCGTCTCGGGTCTACGACTAGGGGCCACTGTACTACTCGTGCGAGTCTCATCGCAAGCTTGCCTAGGTCGGCAACCCGGAGGGCGTGCTTCGTGAGCAGGCATGTCTACCGTGTTCGTGGAAGGCCGCGGACACCGCCTCGCCACCCTCTCGACAGCTGAAACAAGCCGACTCTTCGGGGCAAGCGCCGCCCCAGACGTTCACGCTCTTCTCGCTCTAGAGGCAGAACGCCGCCGCCGATGACGACAAAGTGTGCCGAGAGGTGTTGCGGGAGATCGAAGCGCGACTCGGCGGCGACGCCGCCTCGACGCTGGACGAACGTGAACTGCCGCAAGCACTTCATGCAGGCACTGGAAGTGTTGCGCGGCGATTCGCTGCTGCCGTAATAGTTTATTTATATTTTTTTGGGAATTTTCTGAAGCTTGAAAAATGTAGTTTTCGTTCCTCCATGTACGATTTCTGGGTGCACGTGTAGCATTTACCTAGCGGCCGATGCGCTGGTCCAATCGCACTTGGGACCGGCCTCTTCCTTAGCATGTATAGTACCCACGACCTCTCCCTTTTCTCTCTTCCCCACATGGTGCAACACAATGGTCTACAGACGCGATGGACAAATTCCTTATTCTCCCATAGTCCTATTATACTCCAAAAAATGTTTGAAATTTCGAAATAGCACACAAGTTACAGTCGCCCTTTTACATTAACCGTGGGACCATGGTGTCTGCATCGAACACTCTAGACTCTACAGTTGCCACCTCGGATTCCTTTATAGTGCTACTATGGGCGCAGTTTTTTCTCGCAGTCTCTCGTCTCTTCCTTCTCCCATACTACACCTCTTCTCATACTGTACTAGTAGTACTCTTCTCACCTCTTCTCCGTCCTGACTTTCCAAACTCATCTCAACTAGAGAGCGGTCCGACACAGGGGACTGCCTCGCCTTCTCGCCTTTGTCTCCATCCTGGGCAGGTGGTGCTCTTTATCACATCCATGCACCTAGATATGGTTTTTCGTGTGGTTTTTGAAGCAGCAAATACAAAAGTTTTTTCTTTTTTTGGTGGTTGCAGATCTGGGGTCCGTCGCGGAAGCACATCTTCTTTTCTTTTATTGGTGGTTGCAGATTTGGGGTCCGTCGCAGAAGCACATCTTCTTTTCTTTTTTGGTGGTTGCAGATCTGGGGTCCGTCGCGGAAGCACGTCTTCTTGGGTAAGCACCGAAATCTAGATTGTATAGTGCATTATCCTTCCTTTCTTGAAGTGATTTCTGAATGGATCTAAATTTTTTTGTGTTTGTCTTACATATCTGTGTGACTCATGCTACCTTCTACAACCACAGAGATCTACGCGGGAGATTATTAAAGGATGCAGGAGGAGCCATGTGCAAAAACCAATGTGAGCAAGCTTCATCTTGTTCTCCTCTGATCGACACCACAGCTCCAGGGCAGAGATAGATTATTAGACGTTTTAGAGTGGTGTTTATCCCTGACCCAAGTGTTTGAGAGCCCTAAAAACTCAAAACTCAAGTTTTGCTTGTTTCTCTAGAACTTGTAGAGAGACCCTTTGAGTGGACTTTGACGAGTGGGGCTCACGGCCGTAGGACTATAATCTCCCGTGTAGGTCTCGAGCCCTAGTCATGGGCATGGCTAGCGCTTAAGACCTGCGCTGGAGATTATAATCCGGCCGCAAGCTCCTGGAGGGTGTTGTCATCCCTACTCGAGTCTGGACCCGAGGGACGTCCATATATGTCTTGCTTCCTTCTCTTTGACAATATTCGCTTGCTCTTGCTTCATCTAGTTTCAGCTTGTTATGTCTCACGGAATACTATTAAATCAGCCAAAATCAGGCGCTAGCAAAACAACCTGTTCTCCGTAATGTTGTTATATTATCAAAAAATTGTTCAAATTTAGAATGCTTTGGCTCTCCAAGAATCTGTATCGAACCTGTATTGCTAGTTTGTGCATTGTGGCTCAACAAACGAATTCAAATTTTTGATTTGTTCCGTAAAAGAGGCAAATTTTGGCCTTGTGTTGAAACATTGGCATCGAACACTCACCTCCTCTCTCTCTCTCTCTCTCGATCGAACAGGCATGTGAAATGACTCCATACGTGACCCCCGATGTACGGTACACCTACGTATACGGTGTTCGAGCATGTCATCATGATTACGATTCTACTGCACCCGTGAAAAAAAAAAAACGGGTGCGTAGGATGGTGCGAATGACAACTGCGAGGATGGACGGAACGACAAGTTTTTTATATTTCCCAAAAAAGTTTTGACCTAAACCTTTCCAACAATACTACGGGGACTCGCGCTTTGCGCGGCAGAGTCGAGTCGAGACGGAGACGGCCGTGGCAACGTGAACGCTTCGGTTCCTTGTCGTAGAAGCGCCGGATTAATTATAGACGAGAGAGAAAATGGCCACCGGGCGGGCCCCACAATTTGAAATACCTAAAAAATGTTTTACACCAACCGAGAAACCAAAAATCTAAATTAAATTTTGATCGCTACACCATTAAATTTGTTTCAATTAATTCTTCAAAACAAGATATCACATGGATATACGTATTTAGATAAAATTACAACCGGGCCCACACGATGGTAGTTGGGATAGAGTAGGACAAACTTTTCAGGGCCAAATTCTAATTCTCCAAATAATGTTTGAAATTTGAAATAGCACACAAGTTCTGATTCGCCCTTATACATTAACCGTGGGACCATGGTGTTGTGCGCATCGAACACTCTACAAAGAGCCACCTCGGATTCCTTTATAGTGCTACTATGGGCGTTTTCTCAAGATCTCTCGTCACTTCCTTCTCCCATACTACACCTCTTCTCATATCGCATACATTCTCACCTCTTCTCCGTCCCGACTTTCCAAACTCATCTCAACCAAACACGGGAGTACAGAGAGCTGTCCGACACAGCGATCGCCCTCGCCTTCGCCTTCGTCTCCATCCCAGGGGGTGGTGCTCTTTATCACATCCATGCAGCTAGATATGGTTTTTTTAGGTGTGATTTTGAGCGGCAAAATACAAAAGTTTTTTTTTTTTGGTGGTTGCAGATCTGGGGGTCCGTCGCGGAAGCACATCTTCTTTTTTCTTTTATTGGTGGTTTGCAGATCCGGGGTCCGTCGTGGAAGCACATCTTGGGTAAGCACCGAAATCTAGATTGTAAAGTGCATTATCCTTCCTTTTTTGAAGGGTTTTTTTGAATGGCTATAAAAAGGTTTTGTTTTGTTTTGCATATCTGTGTGACTCATGCTATCTACTAGCTTGTACAACATTGCTCAATTATTTTGTTGTCTTATACCTTTTCCCAATTCATCATAGATACAAACACAAAAGACCTACGCGGGAGATTATAAAAGGATGGCCTCTATTTTCTATCTTTGCGGGCGGGTCGGCTCGGATTAGGTGGATGCGGCCGCGGTCGATGACGCCGATCCGGATCGAGTCCCGGCCGTTCAGATCTCTAGTGGTCTATGAAGTCCCGGCCGCTCTGATCTTTGTTAATTAACATTTGCCTCTGGTCGATGTTTGGCAATATGTAATGAGGTGTAGTGTTGAAGGAGGCCGAAGAAAATGTCACAAAAGAAGCACGTCTTCTTGGGTAAACACCGCTGAGATCTCTAAAATGCATTTCCTTTTTTGAATTTTTTTAATGGCTCTAAAAAGGTTTTGTTTTGTCTTTATATTTTTGTGATTCATGCTAGCGACAAAGATCTACGCGGGAGATTATAAAAGGATGGGGAGGAGGTCGAAGAAAATGTGGCAAGAAAAGCACATTTTCTTTGTGCTTGTGAAGTCTAGGTCCTCAGGAATGGATGTCTCCTTCCGAGGCACTTCTTGGCACTTCCAATTGCATCCAAGACGGATTGTACAAGTAACGCCGTAAACAGGTCCGTTCTCTTACAAATTTATGTGACTCTGCTATATTGCTCGTAATTTGGTTCTTACATAGTAGTTTCTATTTTAAAGTTTGGCTCAGTCTTTGGAGGTCGCCGGGCGGGTGTTGGTGTTTCTTAGCGAAAGCGGCAAAGTCCGCAAGCGCACGGAAATACCGTTGTAGCACTTCACCCGGTGATAAAAGGGTATCGTATAAGTCGCAAGGACGGTTGCGTTGAGGGCTTTACGGCCTGTGTCTACCCAAGGCAAGGTTAAGCTTCTAAGAGGAATGAGGTATCTTTATGGGTTGACACTCTCGAGGCGGGGATCACTCGTCCGTTATCTCCTCACCTCGGGCACCGCCCACGCCCAAAGGACGGTGTCCGCAATTGCAATCGTGTGCCCACACCCGAACGTGGGGGATTACAAAGGGACGGACAAGGTCGTCACAACCCGGCCGCCTACCCCTCAACCGTGGGATGCGCCACAAAAAGATAGGAAATCACTATTCCAAACACCACGTTTGCACCGATGATTACTACTCGAGTGTGAATTCAAGGCTTACCCGCCCGGGGTCCTTCACTAGAGTACCGCCCCGAAGGAACGACTATCAATCCCGCTTAAGATTATAACGGCTAAGATAATATGCTTGAAAGTAGTAACCGAAAAGAGGAACACAACCTGTCTTACCAAAGTGTAAGTAGATTGTAGAGGTACAAGCAGGCGTGGCCCAGACAAATCGGCACTCCGACCTCCTAGGAACCGCGGAACAGGGGCACTCCAACAACTCGGGTAGAAGGAGCCAAGCTCCTTCTAGCTCTCCCTCTCTCACTCTCTAGAATTAGAATGGGGATAGAGGTAGAAAACTCTCTCTCTCTTGCTTCTCTTGTGCTTGTAGCTCCTTGAGGTGTATTGTGTTGTCTTCAAATGAGAGAGAGGGTCCTCCTTTTATAGCTTGAGTGGAGGGGTGTCTTTGCAAATGTGCCTCCTCCCTCCATTATGGCAAAACCGACCAAGGGGAGGCGGTTTCAAGGTTCAACGCACCAGGACAACACCGCCACCGACGTTCTCTGGTGTAATTGAACCGCCTCGCGAAGGCCTGGCCCCACCGGACAGAAGATAGGTGCGGCCGCACCCCAAAAGAAGCTTGCGGTCGCACCCTTGCCGGGCCCAAATCGCCCAAATTTGGCGTGGCGTCCTCTTTTCGTTGTGTTGGGCTTGGTGTTGGTGTTGGGACGCTTGAGTTCGTGACCCAACCGAGGTAAATTGATTTGGCTTGCCATTTTGCTCCTTTGGGCCTTTTTCTATTTATTGTTTTTATTCTTATTTTCTTTATATTTTGGCCCAAAGTGCACATATCCCTGTCTTTTGTACCGCAAAGCCAAATATACACCAAAACTATGAAATGTGTGAGATTATAAACCCTATTTCTAGGTTGTTTTGGTCTATGTTGACGGTATATGATGCGTAGTTGGTTACCGTCAACGGCCGGGCGCTCCCCTCTCCTCGCCGAGTTGAGTATTTTTTTTCGAGTCGCGCCGAAAGACTTCGAGAGACTCGTGTTCTACTTGTTTCACTACAACCTGCGAGACCCTTTCACTACAACTTCGGAGATTATAATCCGGCCGCAAGCTCACGGAGGGTGTTGTCATCCCTACCGAGTCCGGACCCGAGGGACGTCCATATATGTCTTGCTTCCTTCTCTTTGACAATATTCGCTTGCTCTTGCTTCATCTAGTTTCAGCTTGTTATGTCTCACGGAATACTATTAAATCACCAAAATCGCGCTAGCAAAACAACTTTGTTCTCCGAAATGTTGTTATATTATCAAAAAATTGTTCAAATTTGGAATGCTTTGGCTCTCCAAGAATCAGATCGAACTTTTGTATTGCTAGTTTGTGCATTGTGGCTCAACAAATGAATTCAGCTTGATTTGTTCCGTAAAGAGGCAAATTTTGGCCTTGTGTTGAAACATTGGCATCGAACACTCACCTCCTCTCTCTCGATCGATCGATCGAGCGGGGCATGTGAAATGACTCCATACGTGACCCACGATGTACGGTACACCTCATGTATACGGTGTTCGAGCATGTCATCATGATTACGATTCTACGGACCCTGCTCGAAAAAACGGGTCACGTAGGATGGTGCGAATGTTTCCGCGAGGATGGACGGAACGACAAGTTTTTATATTTCCCAAAAAGTTTTGACCAAAACCTTTCCAACAATACTACGGGGACTCGTGACTTTTCGCGGGCCGAGAGTCGAGACGGAGACGGTCGTGGCAACGTGAACGCTTACGGTTCCTTGTCGCAGAAGCGTCGGATTAATTATAGGCGAGAGAGAGAAAATGGCCACCGCGGGCCCCACAATTTGAAATACCTAAAAAATGTTTTACACCAACCGAGAAACCAAAAATCTAAATTAAATTCGATCGCTACACCATTAAATTTGTTTCAATTAATTCTTCAAAACAAGATATCACATGGATATACGTATTTAGATAAAATTACAAGTGGGCCCACACGATGGTAGTTGGGATAGAGTAGGACAAACTTTTTGGGGCCAAATTCTAATTCTCCAAATAATGTTTGAAATTTTGAAATAGCACACAAGTTCTGATCGCCCTTATACATTAACAGGTGGGACCATGGTGTGCGCATCGAACACTCTACGTTAGCCACCTCGGATTCCTTTATAGTGCTACTATGGGTAGTTTTTTCTCTCATGATCTCTCGTCACTTCCTTCTCCCATACTACACCTCTTCTCATACTTGTACATTCTCACCTCTTCTCCGTCTCCGACTTTCCAAACTCATCTCAACCAAACACAGGGAGTACAGAGCTGTCCGACACAGGCGACTGCCTCGCCTTCGCCTTCGTCTCCATCCTGGGCAGGTGGTGCTCTTTATCACATCCATGTAGCTAGATATGGTTTTTCGTGTGGTTTTTGAAGCAGCAAATACAAAAGTTTTTTTTTTTTTTCGTGGTTGCAGATCACGGGGTCCATCGCGGAAGCACATCTTCTTTTCTTTTATTGGTGGTTGCAGATCTGGGGTCCGTCGTGGAAGCACATCTTGGGTAAGCACCGAAATCTAGATTGTAAAGTGCATTATCCTTCCTTTTTTTGAAGGGTTTTTTTGAATGGCTATAAAAAGGTTTTGTTTTGTCTTGCATATCATTGTGACTCATGCTATCTACTAGCTTGTACAACATTGCTCAATTATTTTGTTGTCTTATACCTTTTCCGATTCATCCTAGGTACAAACACAAAGACCTACGTGGGAGATTATAAAAGGATGGCCTCTAATTTCTATCTTTGCGGTCGGGCTCAGATTGGGTGGATGTTTTGAAGTTTAGAGCAATGCCGGATTCAAATCTTGGAGCTTACGAAGTCCCTCAAAAGATCCACCTGGTGTATGTGCTAGCCATTCCTTTAATATACAAGTCATCTGCGGGATTCAAAAAAAAAAAAGTCATCTGCACTTGTCCTTGGTGTTTGCAAACTCGATTCAAAAACTGCCGACATGGTGTGTGCAATGTCACTTTCGCGGCGCTGCCTTGGCCGTGCCCTCCTACTCTTCCATCTTCTTTGGAGTAATTAGCGAGCTGTAGTTGGTACTCATTGTCCCTATTAACATCGGTCGGAGAAACATCAACGGGGAGGGGCTCGTGACCGTCGTCTATGAAGTTTCGGCCGCCTCGATCTGTGGGTGTTTTGGGCGGAGGCTGAAAAAAAATGTCGCAAGAGAAGCACATCTTCTTGGGTGAGCACCGAAATCTAGATTGTAAAGTGCATTATCCTTCTTTTTTTTTTGAAGGTTTTTCGTGAAAAGCACATCCTGGTTGGTGTGCTCTGTTCGAGATTGTCAACCACAATGGCGTGCTCCTTTTTGATATTTGCAACCACCTGCGCCTTTGCCATCCGCAGCTCCTCGGTGGCCTCGGCTTTTTTGCCTTCTTGGGCATCATTTAGCGAGGCTCTTTGCTTGAGTTGCACAACCGTCCTCATGTTGCGCCTTGGCCGCCACAATTTACACGCTTTTGATGCGCAATGTCGGCTTCATCTTTGGGCCTTAGCCGCGCCCTCCCTACTCATCTACTGGCTCTTTGGAGTAATTTGAAGATAACAAATCTTGCGTTCTAGGCCCAAAGTGTGGTGCGCTCCAAGTGAATAGTAGCGATCTCTACCTTGGCGTGCACATTAGGGATATGCATCCCATGATATGAGTATTGTTGATCTTTATGAGCATCCATTGTGTGTGACCAAGCATATTACGACCTATGTTGCTTGTAAACTCTGTGTCATATATTGTACATTGTGGAGAGTTTACAATGGATGAAACTTCTACTCATGTGTCAAATTTGATTGTGTGAACGTCTAGCTTGTCATATTTTTCTTTTGACATATTTTAAAAATTGAGATGCTGACTCCATAAGACTAATGATAGAACTTGTTTGTTATGGTTTATTGAAACTTTCTTTGTCAAGATGACCGCTTGTGGTTTCGAAACTGATTTCTTTTGTACACATCCGTAGTGATTACTTTGGTTGTGTGAAGGCTAGTGTTGTCAATGCATTCTGCGTGTCTAGATTGAGCTTTATCATGGCAATAAAGCAAGGCTGGAATGGAAGGGTCATTCGGAAGTTTTTTTTGGTGATCGATCTTATCTTTGTCTTGACTTACTTTTGGTGATGATGTACTATCTAGCTAACCTAGTATTAAAACTATGTGATGATCGATGCAAACTCGATCTTTCGCTTGCTCAATTTGATAAAATATATGATGCTAGTAGCTTGTTCGTACAAATTGTTGACCACACATACATATGCTTCGGACCCGTCTTTGGATCTGGCGATCGTAAAATACGTATATATTATTATATTGAACTTGTTGCCCGTGGGACCATCTTGTGCGTAATGCGCATCCCAACTCCACTCCCTCTGCGTGGGGAGTGGGCCGAACAATACCGACGGCCTGTTGTGAACAATTCAGGTGCTGGGCCAACTTGGGCTGTGAATTCTTAGCCGGAGGCCTCTTATTTGCTTAAGAATCGGGCGACCTTAGTGGTCCGATCAAATCGGACGACCCACGGTTCACGATGTTGCAAAAATATCGCCGCCACCGCCGATTTCTACCGCGTAAAACCTAGTCTTGTACTACTAGAGCTGTCGGGAAAGAAAGCGGCGCAATAGTTTCGATCCGGTATGAAGAAACCTAGGTTCGCCGGAAATGGCGAGTCATCCGCCAGATCCATCAAAACCGGCTTCAAACCACGCCCGCTAGCTCCAATCTTATCAGCAACCTCCGGGCGACATTCTCACCACCATCATCTCCCTCCTACCGGCCGACAGCGGTGCCGGGGCGCAAGTATTATCCACCCGATGGTGCCCCCTATGGCGGAACTCTCCGCTCAACCTCTGCGACGGCGACATCAAGCTCATCAAGCGCAAGCGCAGCGCTAGCGCCCGACCTATATTTGACGTCGTCTTGATCGTATCTCGGATCATCTCCAATCATTCGGGTAATTTCGCCGGCTGTGCTTTGGTTGTCAAAGCATAGTCGACATCTATCCAGATCTACAGTGTCTGGCTTCAATCCCCTAAATCGATAGCCTTGAGCATCTCGAGCTTTGGAATGCATTCACATATCGGTGCGGGAGAGCCGGCCCAATTTCTGTTATCCTCCTCCCTTTGCTCTCTCACCATCGCGGATGATAGACCGGACCTAGACTACACCATGAGTACGCCAAGTTTCCGGTGCTGATTTAGATAGTTTACATTTCGCCAATATGAAAGAGCTTACCATCCAATAAGCATGGCTATCGGGGACAAAATGCTCCATACGCTCCTCTCCAAATGCCCCATACTACGAGTTTGGTATTGTCGAAATGTCGGACTTTCTTGCATCCGCATAACTAATTGTACACTTAGGTCGTTTGGTCTTTCCGACGAAGAATATTCTAAGTCTGAGCAAATTCTGAAAGAAGTGGTGATTGAGGATGCTCCTCTTTTAGAAAAGCTATTCATTGAACGCCACCATTACTCTGCCCCCGACTTACATTGAGCCCCGGTCTCGGCCGCACGTTCGCATCCAAATGGGTCCAAAGCTTCAGTTCTTGGGGCCCCTCGGTCGGCCCTACGACATTTGAGTTTGCTATTTGTTTGTGTAGTGTGTAAGTTCACCATGCCATTACTTGATTTACTTTATTATTTATACATTATGTCAATACGTATAACCAAAGTTTTGCTTTGCAGATGTCTATACCTCCGGCATTCCCATATCGATGGGAGCTATTAAAGTTTTGGTTGTGTCCATGCCATCTCGACATTAATGATCTTTGTTAGTCTTCTGAATTGTTTCCCCTGCCTCCAAAAGCTCTATGTGAAGGTAACTAACATTTGGATCAAAAATTTATATGTACCTTACATTCCACATTTAGTTTCTAGCTTATATTGCTTGATGAGATTTTTTTACACGCTCAAATGTAGCTGGTATTTCATGATATTTATGAATTGAATTATTTATGTGTAATCTGAATTATGTCTGAATAAATGTTCATTTAGTCAAATTGTGCAATCGTTGTCACTACGTTTTTGCGGGTGTTCAGCTCAGACATTTTTGTTTATTTCATTTGCAGGTCTCTTTGAAGGCCAGGTCAAAAAGGGTGAAGCACCATTATGCCCTTGATCATCTTGATTGTCTTCAAAGCCACCTTAAGAAACTAGTACTGTTAGATTACAAGGGCAGGAAGAGAGATGTGGAATTTGTCAACTTCTTTATTCAAAACGCCAAAGTTACGGAGAAAATAGAATTTTGGATAGGGCGTGACAAATGCGATTTTGAATATTAAGGCAATGACAAAAGTTTAAACTGAAACTAATGTTCGGTGCTTCCAAGGACATAAAAGTAGCATTTCGCCCTTGTGCCGATCTCCACCTTGATCTTGTGCACATCGGGGATATGCATGATAGGAGTATTGTTGATCTTTATGAGCATGCGTTGTGTGTGACCGAGCATTATGACCAACATTGCTTATAAACTCTTTGTGTCGTATATTGTACATTGTCGAGAGTTTACAATGGATGGAACTAGAGTTCTGACTGAATTGAGATATAGAGCTGACTTAGAGTGGAATTGGGATGTTAGAAGGCTATCCAACAGTGAATTTGTGGTGAATATGCCTTCTAAAAGCTGTCCTAAATCGCTTGTTAAGATGAAACAGATCAAATTCATTACCTCGGATGTTGTTCTTTGTGGTAGAGGAGTATGATGGAGATCGAGTCTTTTCAAACCTTGAAAATAGTTTGGATTAAACCTATGGTATACCTTATATTGCAAGAATAGAGTTTCTTTGTACTTGAACTAGCAAAATTGGTGGGGGCTCAGAAAAAGTGCACAAACCATCACTAAAATGGAAATCGGTGTGGATACAAATCTCTTGCAAGAATCCCAAGAAGTTGGTGTCCTCTCCTAAAGGGATTATCTACAAGGCGATCTTTCTTTGATCAAGACACGGAAGCCACTCTTGAAGACCAAGATGCCGGTGGCGAGAAGAGATGATTCGGCTTTTTGTCCTCAAGCGCTCCGTGATCGGTTCTTTTGGCATTTTTGAATGTCCGTAAGCATAGGAGGTGTGATGAGTACTTGGTTGGGCTGTGATGCGTGCCTTCGTGCCGCAAAATAAGAAAACTTGTCTTTGTGTTGCGTGCCTTCGAGCCGCATAGGAGGTTAAACTTTTGAGTCAGCGTGCCGTTGTGCCGCAAAAAATGTTGGTCGAGTTATCATTTGAACTCTGTTTAGTGGTATTATGAAGTAGAGTTATGGTAGAAGTTGAGTTCGGTCTGGTGTAGCACTATAGAGTGCTTTTGTCTTGTAAACTGGTAACCCTAGGGCAAGGCCATGGGTGTTCGTTAAGCTTTCAATAAAGTAGGGTGAATACCTTTGATCGAAAAAAACAATGGATGGAACTTCTACTCATGTGTCAAATTTGATTGTGTGAACGTCTACCTTGTCATCTTTTTCCTTTGTCATATTTTAAAAATTGAGATGCTGACTTCATAAGACTAATGATGAGAACTTGTTTGTTTCTTTGTGGCACTCATTTGCACCGTTGATAGTGCACTTTTATGGTTTATTGAAACTTTGCTTTCAAGATGACCGCTTGTGGTGTGGAACTGATTTCTTTGTGTACACATCCGTAGTGATTACTTTGGTTGTGTGAAGGCTAGTGTTATCGATGCATTCTGCATTGGTGCGGATTGAGCTTTATCATGGCAATGAATCAAGACTGGAATGGAAAGGGTCGGATTTTTTTTTTTTGTTTCCCCACACTTTCGAGGACAAGCACCGCAAAACGGAGGCTACCTATGCTGAATTGCGGATGCTTGTGGATTGGATTAGCTAATGCTTGTGGATTAGATTACAATGAAATGAAGCAAAGGCAGAAAGCCTCGTCTTCCGAGTTTGTGGATGATGAGGAACAGATTTTGTTGGGCTATCCTTCGAGATGGAGGATGAATTTGGAGCCCAACAAAGCGAGCCCAAGTGCTTGTGCACCGATTGATCTCGGTTGGATTCAACGGTTGAGATTGCTTCTTGGGAAGCATGTATGGGGTAAGGAAAAACCCTAGCCTCCATTCAGGCGAGAAACTATGCCGCCTCGGATGCCGTGGACGGCGTGCTTTCTGTTTGCAGTGCTTGGGAGGACTTGCTCGGCGGAAGATCCTCGGTAGCTGCATCCAACGGAGGAACAACTTCCAACTTGGAGCCTCGTCGCGTGCCGCGCCGCAGTTTCGCAAAGCATAACCGACACCAAGGAGCCGATCCAAATACAGTGTACTCCGTACTATATAGCGTGGCGTAGCAAATCAATCATCAACAGTATATAGCTGTCGTCCTGTGCGTCGCGCTCCTCCGCTGCCCCCGCCCCCACCCCTGCGGTGTGCCACCACCACCAGAGAGAGAGACGGTGTTGAAGTGTGTGGCAACCCATTATATATATATAATATAAACAATAATATGCCCGCAGTGTTATAACCTCACGCTTGCGGAAAACGGTGGCTCGTTGTACCACAAGAGAACGGGCCTAACATGTCCAAATTCAGGCCCAAAGGAAGGCCGGCTTCTGCCGGAGCGAAGCGAGGCCCGTTCAAAACCGGATGCAGGCCCAGCCAAATTCAGTCCGGGTACGACGGCGTGTCAACATCCATCATCTCTAGCGGGACGGGGGCGATCGTAAGACTCCGGACAAATACAGGCGCGTGCACCGCCGAGCGCGTCTGCTCAGCGACATGTAATGCGCAACGCCGGACACCACGGCACACCTATGGACTACGGCAAAGCAACGCACGACTGTAACATGCATGCAGATTCCGGCACGCGCACCTGCGGCATCTGCTCAGCGATGCGTGTCCGCAATACCGGCAAAGCGCAGACGCATACCGCGACAATAGGCGTGCGTAAATGACCGCGCGTCGGTAGCGGTTGCGACATGTACAGACACCTACTAACACATCTCGTCTGAAAACTATACGCGCGTCGGTAGTGGCTGAGACATGTACAGACACCTGATATCACAACTCGTCTGAAACTATACGCGCGTCGGTAGTAGCTGCGACATGTACGCATTACACTTGTTAACACAACTCGTCCAAAATAAACGCGCGTCGGTAGTGGTTGCGACATGTACAGACACCCCCTAACACAACTCGTCTGAAAATAAACGCGCGACTTTAATTTACGTGGCCGTTACAGACCCTTGTACTGTTCCAAGCGTCGGTATCTGCGGCACGCCGCACGTACCGGTGTCAAGCTAACACGGACGGGTATCGACCACGCCGAAGTCTGCGTGAATCCACGCGCGTCACGTAATACTCGTAACGATACAGGGCGGCGTAGAAAAGGTGTCTGTAAGCAAAAACGCGTCTGAATTAGGGGTTGCATCCACGGTCGATCGGTCTTGAAAATGCGCTTTGTGATGAAACGGCGTGTCGGAGATACGTTGAATTCGCGGACACTCGGTTTCAAAAAGCGTCTGCCGTAGCCAGCGTCGTGCCCAGCCAAGGAAAACAGCGTGCGGATTAAGAAAACAGCGCGTACATCAACGTATTGCCGGCGCCTATTACCGACGGTCGCCCGCCTGCGCGCGCGTGTAATGTCCAACACGAACGCTTCGTTATTAGTGACGTCTCTCGGGCTCACCTGGCGGCTATTAGCCTTTTTACATAGTGCTCTTCTGGTATATGCGCCGCCAAGTAGCCCACCATACTGCTCCATGCCTCTCGGCAGGGGCAGCACAGTTGATGTTCTTCCACGTCCCAGTAGTTGCCGAGCGTCCCTCTTCGATCTCCTCCCGCGCCGTAGGGCATAGTCGTCGTCCGCTGCACCGTGTTGGGCCCGTGAGAGCACAAGAGCAAGAACATACTTGGCGGTTTCATGCCACGGCTGGCGGCGCGCCGCGGCATCTCGAGCGGCGGCATGACGGTGAAGCTGCCTTCGACATAGACGGCATTCATGCCGGCTATGAAGCACGATCCGGGTTGTCGACGGCGGCGAAGGTGACAAGACTCGCGATCCTCGGCGACACCCTTGCGTGCGGGCGGTACGTAAACATCTAGTCTAGTCGGATGCTCCGTCCCACGGGGTCGCCAGACGCCGCTTTCATCGCGAACAGGTGGCCCGCAGATTGGCGAGGTCCCCCATGGGATCTGGGCGCCCTTGGCGACTCGAATCACACCGGCAAGCATGTCACGCGGAAGGTTTTCCATGGCGCGAGGCGGCGTAGCGGGGGGGGCTTTTTGGTGGAAGCTCGAGGCGCTCTAGCTATGTTTTGTGCAGCGGGGAGCTGAACAGCAGTTGGTGGCGGTGCGTAGCACGCGGTGCACTGACGATGGGATTTTATGAGCGGGGCGGGCGGTGCACTCCGGCGGCGTTATCGAGCTAGCGACGTACTATTCCAAGGCTCGTCTCGTAAGATTTCTTCTATTAAAATCACCGGGTGGTCCAAAATTGATGTTTGGAGTTGTAATTTTTGAAATTTAAAATTGAAATGTTATCGATGATACATGACAAGAGCATGATTTGACAAAAAAATTTAGAAAGAAAAACCATCATTTTGGAGTTACTATGAGGGAGAAAGACTAGTTACAACTTTTGACCACAGATTAAAATGAAAAATTAGGGTTCTTGAAGCCTGAAGGTCTCACCATCGCAAGCGTGAATATAACACGAATTACCACATATATACATCAACCATCACGTACCAAAAGTAAGATAGATTCATGCAACTCCACTGCCCATCGTGCAACACAAAAGAACTTACTACACTCGGCGCGGATCCTACACTCCTCGGTGCAGAACAGGGGGTTTGTATGCCATAGGCCGTGCCCCCATTCGACGCGGGTGCCGCATAGTCTCCCCATGTGCGCGATGCCCGTCTGGCGAGGCGCCGGTTGTGCTAGAGGAAGACGAAGATACCGACTCTACGCATATGGCGCCACCAACAAGTCGTTACGCAACACCGCGCCTTTGTTGCGGAGTTACGCGCATTCCACGGCCCTCGGTGCAGCCATCGTCGCCGCCGTGTTGCGCTCCAGCTCCCGCAACACCGCCCGGGCGCGATGCGTCATGGGCGGCGGCGGCATTCCGCCTCGTAGAAGCGGAAAGAATGCACACCGGCGAGTGCATGCCCGAGTTGGCGGCTTGTTCCGGCAAGCCGGCGGCGGGCGACGGTGCCGCGGCCTTCCACGAACACGGCAGACATGCCTACTCTAAAGCACGCCTCCGGGTTGCCGACCTCGGCGAGCTTGGCGATGAGACTCCGCGCGGTACCGCGCGAGTAGTACAGCGGCCCGGCCGCAGACGTAGCCGTCGACCCACGCCGTCGTCGCAAAGACGGTCCAGTGGGATGCTCCGGTCCAATATGGCGCCGCTGCACGCTTTTTCGTGTCAGGTACGGTGGCTGTAGATTGTAGAGGGGCCGCATAAGATCCTGTGTGGCCATGGCGACGCTGAGCGCAACGTCCTCAAGCAACTCCCGCGGAATGTTCCGCGGCATGGCTCGGGGCTCGGTGACGCACGGTTTTCCTCGGAAGCTCGGCCGGGGTCTGGGAAAAGGAAGATGAACAGTGTTCTCGCTCGATAATGCGAGATGGAGGGCGTAGAAAAGTATGCCGGCCGGCATTGGGTGGTCTTGATTTGTTGTGACTTGTGAGAGAAAAGCACTGTTGGCAGCCGAACGACCGAGAGTGAGTTGGGATTATTACTGGAGTACACCAGTGGGCCGGTGCTGTCGGGCCGGGCGTAGAGGTCGAGTGACAAACATGACTTGGGACGTGCTGATCATATCCACAGTTCCACACATGACACACCTTGCATGCGTATCTTTGCGTATCGCCGTATCCATGACGGGGTTTCGGTTTTTCGGGTCTCGGGTTTCTTGGTATGGGAGAGCGATTTTTTTAATGAGAATAGAGGGAGAGGGTTTGATTTTTGGTTGGTGTGTGCGTGGAATGGGGGTGGGCGAGGGGTGGTAGTGAAAATCGCGGTGGACGGCTGGGTGGCATTTGTATATGGCTTGGGTGGGGTAGGCGGGGCCGATGGGAAGTGAAGGAGAAGGGTCGGTTAACTCGTGAGTGGTTCGTGGGCGGTATGTGGTGGTGAGTTGGAGTAGATTCAAAAGTAAAGAAAAATAGAAATATATATATACCCGGGTGCACTTTCTATACACCTACACCCATATTCAAAAAATCACATTCGGTTTGAGTATGTTTAGATACTCATTAAGATACTCTAGATCTTACTACACGAAAAAAATTTCGAAGGAACCTATATTTTTAATATATTACATAAAATGCCACTATTGCCTGTATATAAAAAAAGTATATCCATATACTCAATGTATGAATACATGCTTAACATATATACCACCATGGATGGTCTAGTATGATCATATACTTCATCCACATGCACTTCGTTCGGTCATGTACGGCAACGCGTAGGCATATGACGCGTGAAGGACGAAGTTCAAGAGATTAAATCATCTACCAAGGATTTCCTCAAATAAATTATTATATATGTTTTATTACATTACGAAGTTGTCACCCGGTCCAACATATCTAAATATTTCTATTCGATATTGGTTCATTTTGGAGTTTAAACATATAAGATTAAATAATCTTTATGCAAATGAGTATATACTCTATTTCATACATTTAAGTTCTTCGTTACTAACTTTGTTTCTAACCCGCACAAGCAAAGTAATTCTACTCAATAGCTAATTGTGATCGATTTCACAACGGTTACAATTCCTTTTTTGAGATTAAACAAGTACAATAATTCAATCCTTTAACAATACCCTTTCCTACCCGCAAGCAATGTGCGGGGAATTTTCTTTGGTATTTAGATAAAATTATAAGTGGGCCCCATTGATGGTAGTTGTATAGAGTAGAGATAAATGAGGCATGAGTGCGGAAGAAAGTGTCAGTAAAAAGGAAGGAATCTTGATGACTATAGGCCATATAGAGGATCGAGGCAAATAGAGATACATCGGTCGGAGTACGCAAAGAAGAAAGTCTTGTAAAGGAGGGAAATCTTGATGATCAAGATGTATAGAGGAAGTAAATAGAGAAACATTGCGGATGGGCGAGGTGCACTCGCTAACTCCATCGCACAATATATTTTTGTACAATATTCGAAGATATGGATAATGGGTTACACGATGGGGTTAAAAAACCTAGGAAAGCTACTCATTTCTCAGGTAGCAAGGCGGTAGCAGTGATGTAATGTGGCCGGGAAAAAAAATAGGACGGGCTGATCAATCTCAAATACATCTTAGCCCTCCTAATCTATGTAATTACGAATAAAAATTTAGGTGGGGCTTATTAGGTAGGGCTACGTGTAATTTTGATCGATAGGGGGCTATAGAGCCCAACCTACTCATTTCTCGGGTAGCAAGGCGGTAGTGGGAGTAGTCGATAGTGTGGAGTGATTGCCTTGTGTGCGTGGAGGAGAATAGATTCATGTTGCGGCGTGTGGATAGCAAATATATGTTTCAAAATTATTTTTTTTTCCATGACCTTGCATGCGTATCCTTTGCATATCCCACACACCCCTCTCTACCAAGAGGGCGCGCGTCTGCCATCATTAGTGCGGTTCCATCAGCACGATGCCTGTCTTGATCGGCGAGGCACCCGATTGGGCGAGACGAGGACGAAGGGACGGACGCTGCAGTATCAGATTCGCTTATCTTATTTCAGCTTATTCTCTCTCTCACGAGAATACTATTCAATCGGCCATCGGCCAAAATCAGCCTTCGAGCACGGGTGCGTAACATACACCCTCCGTCCCACAAATAAAAGGTTGTTTTTACTTTTACAATCCCTATTTGACCATTCGTCTTATTTACAATCCCCCTGTTTGACCATTCGTTACAGTTTTTGACCACACATTAAAATTCTTGAGCCCTGAAAAGTTCTCTCGACATGGGCGTAGCGTCTTGCGGATGTCACTGGAGATGAGGTCTCTAGAGACGGGTGGACAACCATCATACCCAGAACCTAGAGCGTTGCTGTTGATATTTCTTACACGATCCCAATTAGGAAGGCGAAAGAAATATATATGGGATATCTATCTAATCATGTTAGCTTGGATATGGGATTAACCTCATGATCCAACAAAGCGGAGTTAAACGGTGTTAGTAGTGGGATGTATCATAGTATCATTATCCATAGTGGAGTTAATCTCACTAGGATATGTACTCAAGGTATACCACTCATTTCTAGGCATTACCTATACACTAGTCCGTCACCCTAGCAATAACGCTCAAAGAAATGTGGGGCATGGTACTCTTGATTGGCCTTGATAAAAGAATGAACATGATATCCGCAGCGCCACGGATAGAAATACCAATTGTAGCACTTCACCGGGAGTAATCTAGGTATCGTATTTATATTTTACCACAGGGAAGGGAGTCTATGGAAAGGTAGAGAGAAAAGGTCATCTAATGATTTATATTGTGATTTAATTATGAGATCATCCACTTTCTGATAATGTAATGCAGAGTTGCCATAAGTATCTAACATTACTCAACAGGATAAGTCACAGGATAAAGATAATTATATAAATGATAAATACCCAAGTCTAAGATCATCATATGCCACTAGAATCATACGAGCTATTAACATGTTATAGAATAGAATAGAATGAATATTCCTAAGATACTCCTAATCATATATGTCAATGAATACTACAATTAGTGCAATACATCTAGCTATCATGGCAAGGTTGGATTACTTCTACACATGGCAAGCATTACCAATGAAAAACAAAGACGAAACTTGTTCATCACCGTAATTATAGGCTCGACGTGTCCTACATTCGGAGGGTGGATTCCAAAGGACTCAACAGGGGCTGTCACTCCCACGATCTACCACATGGCCCAGAATGTAGGGTGCAATTGCAGATAAACGTTGTATAAACACCACGTTTACACATTGCTTATCACCCACATAGTGATCATCTATATGGATGCTATACAATTCCATGCATAAAATATAAAGCAATCTTACTAAACTAAACATATAATCATAGCAAGCATAAACACATATCAATAAGAATATAATAATTATAAAGATCAAAGCCATAACAATTGTATTCTAGATATAAGAGTACTTACAGATTGGATACAAGAGAGAAGTCTCAAGAACGATGATCCTTGCTACTTCTTGACTAATCAGGAACTCAAGATGAACTTGATCTTCAACTAGAACTAGCTAGATAGCTAATTACTTCTAGTATGAACTAGGGCTTAGGTCTAGACTTGGCTGGACTAGATGGGTATGAGTTGATGAATGAGTATGATAATGAAATTGTTATCAGCCCTGAGGTCAGCTGGTCTTCTTATATAGTACTTGGCGATGAACGTCAACCCTTGGATCAAACCGACCTTCAGCAACGGTGTAGAAACAACCTCAATGTCGGTAGTAAACCGACCTAGGAAGGGGAGGCTGACAGGCCGACCCCACCTGGCGGCCGGCCTACATGGCACTGGCGGCCGCCAGGGTGGAGTGCCACCTTGGCATCCCGTCTTTTCTGGTGTCCTCTGGTATCTTCTAGAATGTTTTAGTTCACTTTTCGGGTTGAGTTGCTTCACGGTTAAGTCTGGTCTTCATGTGCCTTGTATATTCTGGAACTTTCTCCATCTTTCTCTGGCAATTATCTATTAAGTCCCTGGAAAGTCACGAATACCAAAACTCATGGAATTATGTTAGTTAGACCCCTAGACTTATGTTTGGTCTTTGACTTGAGCCCTAAATTCATGTTTTTTAACTTGTAATATTATGCTATAACAGGTGTCAACAAGCTCCCCCAAGCTTACCTCTTGCTAGTCTCTTAGCAAGACACAAAATATTATATTAAACTACTTACTTGGATCAGGAGTTGCTGCAACGCTATCACACCTTTAAAGTACACATGCTTTCAAGATTTCTCTTCAGATAAAGATAAACTTTTTAAAACTTCAACTTACTCAATTACCTCTTTACCTTTTGGGGCTTATATCTTTTCAGGTCTTGGGTAATTGAAAGATAGAACAATCAAGTCAAACACTATATCTCAAACTCTTTTGATCAACTGTCCTTCCGAGTTTTTTGTTGATTTTTTAAATAAAACTCAAAAGTTCCTCAGTATGACTCTCGCTAATCTTTCATTTGTAGTATTTGTGGATCCTCTTAAGGCAATAAGATAGTGTTTGCCTTACTCTCATAATATATAACATTTTTGGTTAAGGCAATAGCATACTATGCCTTCTTCTCTCTCACCTAATATCTAAGGCTTATATATCTGGAGCTCATAGGTAGGAGAAAATAATTTATTTACTTACTAAGCATATATTGTAAATTCAAGCAATGGATCCAAAGTTACAAGTCACCTTGATCAAGTGGTGCATGTGTATGGTGGATAGGATATAAATGGTATGGGACATAATAAAGTATATAGTGAAGTGAATAGAATAGATGAGGGAAATCTCACTTTTGCTCCTTGAGGAAATCTTCTCTCTTTTGTAAACTTTTTGTAGAGAACCTGGGTTGTATCTTTTTCTTTCTTTATGTTTTTCTAGAGAGGTGGGTTCTACTCACCCTCGGACTTGTGTCCATTATTTCCTCTCTTTAAAGATGTGGGTTCTACTCACCCTCGGACACTTGTCCATTTTTCATCTTTTTTTTAGAGATGTGGGCTCTACTCGCCCTCGAACACTTGTTCATTTTTCATCTCTTTTATTTAGGGAGGTAGGCTCTACTCGCCCGTAGGACTTTTGTCCATTTTTCATCTCCCTTTCTCTCTTTTTCTCTTTTCTCTCTTTTTTTTTATAATCTACAACCCAGATCTCTTTTTCAATAATTTTTGAGAGGTATAAATGTAATGGAGCTTTTGTAAGATATTGGCTAGCAATGAATGAGTGGATGGGTATAGTGAATATTTTTGGTTGCTCTCTCCTAGGATAGGAGTAGAACATTTTTGCTGGCTAGAGTGAGTGAATGATAGTGGTATATATATGGTGGATGCGTATTTCCAGGATAGAAATAGCATATGTGTAGAGTGGAATATAGTAGAGTGGAATGGAGTGGAGTGTACATGATCAGCATGACAAGTTTCTAAAGGTCGACAAAAGATTGAACAAACTCAATGCAAAGCAAGCAGCCTATATATATATTTTTTTTTTTTTCAAAAGGTTTTCCTAATCTAAAGAGCATGTATATATATGGCTGTGATAGGAGGTTCACACTCTTGTCACACAGGAACTTATCATGTGCATTTTCAATTTTCAAAATATAAATCTCCGTAAATCTAGTGTCACTAGGAGTAAGATCAAATAGTAGCTCGGACTATCATATATCATATCCGTCAATTACCTAGACTTTAGAGCAAGCATTTGCAACCCATAGGTTTCAGGTTTTGAGTAAATATCAAAGTAACTTTTGCAAATGGAGCTCAAGAGAAATTATGCTTGAAAGCTAGGTACTAAAAAAGTATAACAACGGAGCAACTATTCATCATCTCCATGTTGGCAAATTTTAAGGTTCCTTTTAGTTGAGCAAAGTAAACTTTAGTGTGCACTCTCTCTTGATCCTTTTATTCACACTCTAACAAAAGACTCTTATTAAAAACTAGACTCTTAAACAAACTTTCTAGCAAACAAAATATTTAGCTAATAATAAATAATATATAAATAGATAGATAGTAAGATACTTATTCGGGTAATGGGGGGTTGCACTCCCCAAGCTAGATTGGAGTGTAATCTTCAATGATGTAGAAGTTGAGGTAGTTGGCGACAAAAGTGGCGCCTAACATATCTCTTCTCCTCTTGAAATCTGCTGATCTCAAAATAGACAACAAAGCTAGTGGAACTTGATCAAGCATTAGGGGTTAGCCAAATTGCTTTAGTTGCCTAGTATATATATTTTTTTTAGATTTTTATTTTTTTAAAAAAATTTTATTTTATTTTATATGTAAGGAAAAATAAAGTATAACTTATGTATAAGTACTTATGTATCTTTATTTTATTATTATTTTTTTATGCCACCACAAACCAAATAGCCTAGAGGTGTTAAGCCTTTGGGATATTAGCATGGGGCTTAAAGGTTTTCACAAAAGACAAAAGACAAAATATATTTTTGTTGTTTTCAAATGTATATATAAGATATTAAAAAGATAAACATGATATGGAAATAAAATATGTAATGTGGGGATTTTATTGATAACTTACCGACTTACCTTTCGGCGAGGATTTGGCGTTTAGAGTCCTTCGAACAAGACTCCAAGTTCTGCTCTTTACTCCCATGGTATATCAGTTGTCACAATCGGTGGCACTGATGATTCTATGGTCTCTTCTGATGATGTTCTGGGAGATGTCTTCTTCTTCCTCCATCTTTTAGATGATGTACTCTTCTCTGGAGTAGTTGATTCTTCTTTCTCCATAGATGTATTAAGTGTAGGAAACTTCATCTTTCTAGCCTTTAATTCTTTTTGAGCTTCCTTAAACAAGGAAAAAATTTGTTGACCTCTATTCCACCAATACTTATCGCGTGCTTTCTCATATTCTTCCCATGATTCTCCTAATTCTTGAGAAAATTCACTACGTGAGACAAACTGTCTTTCTGGGTAAAGTCGAGCAAGCTTTTCCTTGATATATCTGAGAATCTTCTTTTATCTCCTTATCCAATTTCTTCATGGCTTCTTTGTGTCCTTTAAGATGATGCCCAAGTATTGAATCTGTTGGTATCATGGTGCCATCTTCTGGATTCTTGATCCATTTTCTATTATGGCGGCGACGAGCTGCCCTGCTTCTCCTCCTGGGATTTGTATACTCATTATAGCTATTAAAATAAACACGTACCTTCTCTTTAGGAAATTGGAAATGAATCTCTCCTGTATGGATGTAGATGATTGCACGAGTAGTGTTGAGGAACGGTCTTCCAAGCACTAGTGGAGGATCTTCTTCTTTTCCCATGTCCATGACTACAAAGTCAGTGAGAACATAGTGGTCCATAATCTTGACTGGTACGTTTTTAGCAATTCCTTTAGGAACTCTATAAGATTGGTCTGCCATCTGTAGCTGCACATATGTTGGTTGCAATGGCAATTTTCCAAATAATAATTCATATGTTGATTTTGCCATTAGATTAACACGAGATCCGAAGATCGCAATATGTATTATAAAAGGTTAAACATTGAATAGAACATGCGATGGTAGGTGTACCGGATCATCTTCTTGATTTAAGTATTGGAGATTGAAGTAAATGGTCATTATAAGATGTTGTTTTATTTACTACCATTACCTTTGTAGGTCGCGGCCGTCTTGTTCTTGTTCGATTCGATTCCTCCTTCTGTTCGATTATAGTTTTCTATCTTTGGTTCTAGAACATAACGGTTGGTATTTTGGGAATAAGTAAGAGAGTTTTGTACCTTGTTCTTGAAATTGAATTTCTCCTTTTTCCCTTTGATATTAAAAACAATCTTCGCAGACTTTATGCTGCGTAGATAATTGACTTTAGCTGAGCATAAGAATGGTCTACCAAGTATGATTGTTGCTCTTTCATTTCTTCCGGTGTCTACAACTGCGAAGTCTGCTGGCACGTAAGAGCCTCTGATTCCCACACACACGTCTTCAAGGATCCCCTTGGGATAATGAGAATGATTGATCGCGCAAGCTGCAAGCACATATTTGTTTTCCAAAGTGGTTCACTATAAATCTTTTCATAAATTACCTTTGGTAGTATGTCGACGCTTGAGCCAAAATCACGAGAGAGCATTGTCGAATGTGTGTTGTCCAATCTTGATTGTCATGACTGGCCTTCCCTGGATCTTCCTTTTTAGGTGGCATTGAGTCATCCAACCAACGACTTCCCGAGGTCTCTCTATAGTAACGACACGCATTATAAATATCGACAAGGTTTGCGGTTTCTAATTCTTCCGGCTGCCCAGGAATCTTTCTGGTGTGGTTAGTGGAACAGATATGGCGAGAAATCTGAGATTCTATCATCTTATTAAAACTATCTTTGATTCTTTATAAATTTGAAGAAAAGCTTTCTAAACGAGTATTGATAAGTTCTAAAGCCTTATCATTAGTTGCTATCTTTCTTGACAGATTCTCCATGGTCTTACCTTGGTTAACAACAAGGTCTCTTAAAGAAGGTTGATAAGTATTAAAATTGTTACCTGGATTGTTACCTTGGTAGTTGCTTTGATAGTTGGGGCTCTGTTGGTTCCAATCTTGATTCTGTTGAGGACGGAAATTATTATTGTTATTGATGAAATTGATGTCCTCCGGGATCTCTACGGACAATTCCTTCCAGTGTGGCCTAAGTTTCCACATTCTTCACACGTCATGTGAGAGTCTTGAATTTGCATGACGCCTTGGGTTGAGGATCTCTATCCTCTAGCTTCTTCATTATAAGGTCCATTTTAGCGGATAGCATATCTACCTCTTTTAAGCTGGTGCATTCCTCTTTTGCGAGATTGGCGCTCTTCACTCCAACCTTGGTTGGAAGCCATCTTCTCCACAAGTTACAGGGCACGAGTTAATGTAAGTGATAAGAAAGCACCACCATTTGCGGCATCCATAGTTTCACGAGCACTTTGGGAATAAGCCCATGATAGAAAGTCTGCATCAACAGACCACTTCTCCATCCCATGGTGTGGACATTCTGAAATATATTCTTGAAAACGCTCCCATGCTTCGAGGGACTCCGATTCATCATGCTGTTGTTGAAAATTTGATATCTTCCTCTTAAGGCATTTGTCTTGCCTACGGGGGAAAGAACTTAGCAAGAAAGGCTGTGGAACAAATATCCCATGTTGTATTCTTATCTTTTTGTAGCATAAAACCATTGCTTGGCCCTTCCCAAAAGTGAGAATGGAAAGAGGCGGAGCAAGATTGCATCTTCGGATCGTCCTTCATAGTAAATGTCTTGTACGCAAATCTCCGGGGAAGTGTTGGAGATGAGCACTAGCATCTTCATGTGCCTTTCCACAAAATTGACTTGCTTGCACCATATTGATGAGCCCTAGCTTAAGCTCAAAGCCTTTGTCTCCAACCTCTACCTTCGGCCCAACAAGAATGTTGTCCGTGGTAGGAGCTGAAAATTCACGAAGTGTCTTGGTTGCCATAGCTTCAAATTGAGATGTCAAGTCTTTAGTAACTTGATTAACTTCCGATTCAGTAGGTCTTGGATTCTCAGATGATGATGATGATGATGATGATGTAGGTCTTTGGAGTTTGTCCGAGTTTTGCTCGGCCACGCCTCGATTAATTTTTTTCGGGATCTTCAATAAAATTTTCGGAAGGTTATTATTCATACATATATTTTTCCCCTGCATAAGATCAAAACAAAATAGAAAACAGGGGTGAACTTTGTTTGAGTATGTGATAATGGGTTCTCAATGCATTAGGTGATGTAAAGGGATCTCTCTTGTTTCCTTATATGATGTGTTTATAGGATTTTTGGCTAGCACCCTTTCTAACTAGTAAAGTCGAAACAATACCAACTTAATAGGAATAACACTGTCTAAGTTTTGGCTAATACTCTTCCAAACTAGAGAAATTTGGAAAGAAGCACTAGAAAACTTTTGAAGTTTTGAAAACATCTTTTCAAAATTGAAAGATTGACTATGCTCTCCTAAACTAGGAAAGTTTTTTTGAAAAACAAAGTCAAGAAAAATTATATTTTTCTAAATAGACTACGCCTTCAAAAGAAGAACGGCGAGAGAAATGCTTGTTGATATTTCTTACACGATCCCAATTAGGAAGGCGAAAGAAATATATATGGGATATCTATCTAATCATGTTAGCTTGGATATGGGATTAACCTCATGATCCAACAAAGCGTTGTTAAACGGTGTTAGTAGTGGGATGTATCATAGTATCATTATCCATAGTGGAGTTAATCTCACTAGGATATGTACTCAAAGGTATACCACTCATTTCTAGGCATTACCTATACACTAGTCACGTCACCCTAGCAATAACGCTCAAAGAAATGCGGGGCATGGTACTCTTGATTGGCCTTGATAAAAGAATGAACATGATATCTCGCAGTTTACGATAGAAATACCAATTGTAGCACTTCAAGGGAGTAATCCGTATCGTATTTATATTTTACCACAGGGGAAGGAGTCTATGGAAAGGTAGAGAGAAAAGGTCATCTAATGATTTATATTGTGATTTAATTATGAGATCATCCACTTTACAGTAATGTAATGCGAGAGTTGCCATAAGTATCTAACATTACTCAACAGGATAAGTCACGGGATAAAGATAATTATATAAATGATAAATACCCAAGTCTAAGATCATCATATGCCACTAGAATCATACGAGCTATTAACATGTTATAGAATAGAATAGAATGAATATTCCTAAGATACTCCTAATCATATATGTCAATGAATACTACAATTAGTGCAATACATCTAGCTATCATGGCAAGGTTGGATTACTTCTACACATGGCAAGCATTACAATGAAAAACAAAGGCGAAACTTGTTCATCACCGTAATTATAGGCTCGGCGTGTCCTACATTCGAGGGTGGATTCCAAAGGACTCACAGGGCTGTCACTCCCCCGCGATCTACCACACGGCCCGAGAATGTAGGGTGCAATTGCATAAACGTTGTATATACACCACGTTTACATTGCTTATCACCCACATAGTGATCATCTATATGGATGCTATACAATTCCATGCATAAAATATAAAGCAATCTTACTAAACTAAACATATAATCATAGCAAGCATAAACACATATCAATAAGAATATAATAATTATAAAGATCAAAGCCATAACAATTGTATTCTAGATATAAGAGTACTACAGATTGAATACAAGAGAGAAGTCTCAAGAACGATGATCCTTGCTACTTCTTGACTAATCGGGAACTCAAGATGAACTTGATCTTCAACTAGAACTAGCTAGATAGCTAATTTCTTCTAGTATGAACTAGGGCTTAGGTCTAGACTTGGGTGGACTAGATGGATATGAGTTGATGAATGAGTATGATAATGAAATTGTTATCGCCACGAGGTCAATTTGGTCTTCTTATATAGTACTTGGCGATGAACGTCAACCCTTGGATCAAACCGACCTTCAAAGAGCGGTGTAGAAACAACCTCAATGTCGGTAGTAAACCGACCTAGGAAGGGGAGGTCGACAGTAGGCCCACTGGGCGCCCGGCCTACATGGCATCGGCGTCGCTAGGGTGGAGTGCCACCTTGGCATCCGTCTTTTCGGTGTCCTCTCGGTATCTTCTAGAATGTTTTAGTTCACTTTTCGGGTTGAGTTGCTTCACGGTTAAGTCCGGTCTTCATATGCCTTGTATATTCTGGAACTTTCTCCATCTTTTCTGCAATTATCTATTAAGCCCCTAGAAAGTCACGAGAATACCAAAACTCATGGAATTATGTTAGTTAGACCCCTAGACTTATGTTTGGTCTTTGACTTGAGCCCTAAATTCATGTTTTTTAACTTGTAATATTATGCTATAACAGGTGTCAACAGTTGCTATCTATGCTATCGAATGAGCGAGAAGGGTGAGAGTCCGGCCCGAGTCGGCTAGCTCGTCGGGCGAGGTGCTCGCAGCGGCCATGGCTGTGTACGCCCGGCGGTGAGAATCGCAAATAAATTTAACACATGGATTACAACGAATTAAAACATCTCGGGGTTCATCACTGCTACTCGGAGGATCGTCGAACATCAACCAATGCATACATGCATGACCGCGGCGTATGCATGCACACAAATGCAGGCGCTTCGCTCGGATCGCATCATCATCCCTCTAGATCGAGCCCAGCTGCTCTAAAGTAGAGATTAACCTATCACACTCGCCGCGAATCCTACACTCCTCGCTGCCGTACACCCTGTGACTGCACGGCATTGTGGATAAAATCGCTAGCACTATACTCATCGTTCCGCAATGCCGCCGATTATCGTAGTAAAATTTGTGTGCCTCATCTTACCATCCGCACCGATGCCGTCATGGCGAGGCACGGTTGGGCCGAGGAGGAAGACGCAGCTGCTTACCTTCAATGGCGTCCGTCACCTTTGCCATTGCATTGTTGAAGTGCGGGAGGCGTTCAAGCTCCCCCAACATTTTGCCACCTCGCCATATCTTCTTCCTCAATCTCCCGCAACACCTCTCGGGCATGGTCGCCATCGGCGGCGGCGGCATTCCGCTTTGTAAGCCGATGTGCAGAGGTGCATGCCCCTGAGTCGGCGGTTTGTTTTAGCTTGTCGAGAGGTGGCGAGGCGGTGTCGCTGACCTTCCACGAACATGGCGCACATGCCTGCCTCGGGCACGCCTGGGTTGCCGACCGTGGCTTTCGGTGATGAGACTCACGCGAGTAGCATGGCAGGGGCCGGAGCTGACGCCGTCGGCGTCGACCCGCCGCCCCGCCCGTCGTTGCAGCACCTGGTCTAGTGATGCTCCGGTCCACAGCAAGGCGCCGCGGCACGCTCCCGCGTGTCGAGTACGGTGGCCCGTTGTGATTGTAGAGGTCCTCCATAAGATCCCCAGGCGGCCATGGCGGCGTGAAGCGCAATGTCCTCGATCAAGCAACTCCCGCGGAAGGTTCTCCATGGCAAGAGGCAGCGGTGCGGTCGCGGTGGGGGCTTTTTGCTTGAGCTTTGAAATACGCCGGGCGGCGACGTGAACGGGGGCCCTCCGGCCCTCACCGTGAGCAGCAATATCTGGATCGTCGCAAATATAATGCAAAGGCGTCGGTGAGCTGGCCGGTCGGTGAGCACTCCGGCGGGAGCGGTCGGCGACGACGATACATGCATGGCCCGCGGAACGCATCAAAGCAAGTAAATGGATAAACGCCGCTTCTTTCCCAATACGCAGCGATTGTATGTCTCGAATCTGTTGCATGTTTATCCATGACAAGATGATCTCAAATCAAAAGCTTGTAAACTACAAAGTTTCATGGATATTTGGGGAACTGGTCTTTATATTGGTTGTTTGTCGGAGGTCATTCAAAAATTTAAATTTCCAAATTTCATTTGTTTTATTTTTATTTTTAAAAAAATTGAGACCTAGTTTTCCATTATAAGATAATGCCAAATCAAAAGGTTTTAAACTAGAAAGTTTCATAACTTAGTAAGATCTACAATTAATTCTCAATTTGGTTGTTTTCCCCATCTGACATCCATGCTAGTGATGATTGTTCCACGAATCTTAATTATACACCACGTGCTCTTTCCCCACTAGCATGCCACCTCAAAACCCACTAACCCTTCCTTGTGCCACATCATCAACATGTCCCACATGTCTATGGGCATAAAAAGGGTTATAACTCTTGAACCAAAAAATAAATCAAATTCTCGATTGCACCATTAAATTTATTTTAATAAAACCTTTAAATTAAGATCTCACATGGATATATTTTGATAAAATTATAAGTAGGACCTGTTGGTATAGAAAAAAAAAGAAAAGTAAAAGAAAATTAAAAAAAGGAGAAACAAAAAGAAAGAAAAAAGAATAGGAGGGTGATAGTAATATTGTAACACTGTTTGTAAAAGTAAAAAAATTGTGTTTATTTTGGGACGGAGGGGAGTAGGCTTTTTTTTTTTTTTTTGGGAGCGGGCCATGATAGGTGAGGCCTGCGACAACATGACCGGTGCTAGTACTACAGCGCGTAATGAATGCCAACGCCTTTTTGATAGAGCGCGTCTCTAACATTTTACACCTTTAGCGATGGCGTGCATACCTGCGTGGTAAGAGTAGGAGTAGCTTAGGCGATCGCTTCAGCGGCGCTTTGTGTAATACGCCATCGGTAGCGCGATGTCATCATTATCGTGCCGAAATCTCCATCGGCGAAGGCGCAGGAGCGGGGCGAAAAAGAGGGCCGACTCCGGCCTAGTACTCCTACTTATCGAATCCTGATGCAGCGGATATACGTCTTTGCTATGCGCCACCATGACGCCCACAACTTCGGAGTAGCGGAGTGGCAAAAGGTTAACACTTGGAGTAGAAGAGCTACAAGGGAGTGGCTTCTTGTCTCCTAGAAGAAAAAAGTGCTTTGGTAATACATCTACTCTTATGGAGTACATTCTTCTATTTGCAAGTCTTATATCTATGTTCTCGCCTAACTTATGAACTTGTAGAGTATAGTTTTGTTCATGTTCTTGTGTGTGATATATGAACTAGCATATAGCTTACATACATATCATAATCTTGACATACCGTCACAGGCACATCATCGATCATCATATGCCTAACTTGGATTAGAGTGTGGGATAACGGTTCGTTGTTCCTCTTCCGGGTTTGCTCTTGTTCTGAGTCCAGTCCATCTCGACGCAGTGATCCTCGAACAAGAGTAGCTGCTCATCACGCGGCATGGTGCCGTGCATTACGCATCACCCTCGGCGCTGCGATATGAGTGCATGCCACTCTGCGAGTAGGCGCTTGGTCGCGACAAGCCTTGACCGTCCCTTTGAAATCCACGCTCGTCATGTGCACTGTAGGGAGTTCGTAGAATGCCTCCTATCTGGGCCGTATGGCATCCGCGGAGTCTCCCGCGTTATCCTAGACTCCAACCACGCTACTAGATCAGCTAGCATATGATCCTAACTATTCATTTGTATGGCCATGACTAGATACTTTTAGAACTACTCCATTAGGTTATTCATTTATTCATTTATTCTTTATCTATTTTCCTTTATCCTTGCCGGTGGGATTCTTAAGTGTGTGTCACACTATCTCATGAACCATTATTGCTTACCCCCGTTATGAACATACTTTGGTCTGAGCAAACACACACATGTTCCTCTATCTCGCACGCCATGCTAATTTATTAATCACATGCCTTCCTTTTGGGAAAATATAAATAACGACACTCCCGAATACTTCGGTGAAATGCTACAATGATAGAGATCCGTGCGCTTTGGCGGATGAATATCTCAGACGCAAAGATCTGCTCCTCCTGCTGACGCCTCCATTACTGATCACCGACATGGTGGTCACTTTGGGAATGTCACTGCGCGTCTCGATCGCCTCTTATTGGGGATGGGCTTTTGAGCACTGCTTTCCTTTGATTAAGTCAGAAATGCCAACAAGCATTTTCTCGAAGCCGCTGCTCGTGGAAGGCATCGTGATAATAATAAATAGCCGGCTATGAATAAGGAACTGTGCGTGGATACCATTTGCTCATACAGTACATCTTTTATGTTTTCTCCGCGCTGTGGATGAAAACAGATAGTGTATGTCGTGCTCTCCTCGCTGAAAACTTCATCTCCGATCCGCAGGCACTCCTAAGGAAGCAACCGTGCTCGCGACCGCTTCTTCTTCGCCGGAATCACCACGCCGAGACCGACATCCCCGCACTCAACCGCAGAAC